>JBBBDQ010001395.1:275000-865000 GCA_037127315.1 Ascarosepion bandense | reverse complement strand
TACAACAGTAGAAAACAAAAAAAGCCACATGCATAATATGCTTCACTTCTCTTTGTTTTTGCCTTGCCCTCAGCTACACACACATGCATGCATGGAAGCTATGCTTCAAGGTGTTGGAAATTCAACAAACACAAAACCGAAAGAATGATAGCTAAAAATAATATATACACTGAAGGATGAATTTAAAAAGACAATCCACATGTGCAATTACTGAAACAATTTATATGAAACCTTTTATAATCTCCTCACCAAAATGCATATCAAGTGATGAAGCTTCACTTAAGAAAACCACAAATGATTCAACCAAAATATAAAAGAAAATGATGGTATAGTTTGTACAAACCTTGCCTTTGTTCATTTATAATCACAACCACATTAAAACCATATTGGTCATCCTATTGTATGACTATACTGCAGGTTATTTAATGTTGAAGAATATCCAAACAAGACAAAATTAACAACAAACTAATAGATTAGTAGAAATAAGTCTAGGTAGAACTAACCAAAAAGGTCGACATATGTCCAATATAAGCTGGAATCAAAAGGTAAACAAAGGTCCTCTTTACATTAGATTAAAAAAGGTAGACATATGTCCAGTTTCACTAGACAAAAAGGTAAACATGTTTAGTTGCTTGTAAAAAAGATAAATCTATGTTTAGTTGCTTGTCAAAAAGGTAGATCTGTGTTCAGTTGCACTAATCAAAAATGTAGACATAGGTTCAATTACATGTCAAAAAGATAGACATATATTCAATTGCACTAATCAAAAAGGTAGACAGGTTTGATAGCACTAATCAAAAAAGTAGACATATCTTCAGTTGCATTAGTCAAAAGGTAGACAATGGTTGTACAAGAAACAGAAAGATGGATATAGGTCCAGTTTACAATATAGTAAAAAAAAAGTAGACATATGTCTGGTTTACTCTGGAGTCAAACATGTAGATACATGTTCATTTTATACTGGAGTCAAAACGATAAACATAATTTTCCAAAAGGTAAACATGGATCTAGTTCATATTAAAATTAAAAAGATAGACATATTGACCTATATGTATGTCGTGGTTTAAGTAGTCATCCACATGACCAAAAGAGAATGAAATAATAGATGAATGAAAACTTTTGGGTTTAAGTGATAACAAACCAGATGTTGAAAACTTGCCATCACAAGCTTATATTAATAGTCATGTTTGACAACTAGGTAGCAGGTCTGGACAATATAATTCTGATGCTGCTTGTTAAAGTTGCCAGTTATGCAATGTTGAGATGAGTAGAGGACTGGTAGGAGAGTCAGAGCTTTTACTGGTTGAAAGCAAAAGCTGATCAGATAGCCTGAAATTCTAGGAGTGGCAAAAGTTGTCCCAAGTATTACCTACCTACCTACCTACCTACCAACAGACTACCTACCGACCTACTTACTGACTGACCTACCAACCAACCAACCAACAAACCAACCAACCTACCTATCTACCTACTTACGTACTGACGGACAACTTACCTACCTACCTACCTACCTACCTAGGTACCTATCTACCTATTGACCTACCTGCCGACTGACCAACCGACCTACCGACCTAGCTACCTACATACCTAACTACCTACTGACTGACCTACCAACCAATCAACCAACCAACAATCCAACCAACCTACCTATCTACCTACTTACCTATTGACGGACCACTTACCTACCTACCTACCTAGGTACCTATCTACCTGCTGACTGACCAACCGACCTACCGACCTACATACCTAACTACCTACTGACTGACCAACCAACCAACAAACTAACAAACCTACCTATTTACCTACTTACCTACTGATGAACCACCTACCTACCTACCTACTGACCTACCTGCCGACTGACCAACCTACCTACCTACCTACCTACCTAAGCACCGACCTACCTAACTACCTACTGATGGACCAACCAACCACCTACCTACCTACCTACCTACCTATTGACTGACCAACCAACCAACCAACCAACCAACCAACCAACCAACTAACCAACCAACAACCTACCTACCTACCTAAAGACTGACCTACCTACCAACTGACCTACCTACCAACCTACCTCCGTACCTACTGATAAATTGATTACCTCACTACCTACCAACTGGTGGACTGACTATTTACCTACATTCCTACCTAATAACCCATATTACATATGTGATTCAATGAATAAATAACCAAATAATTGAGAACAGGATTCATGTTTTCATTTCTTTTAATGGTGATTTCACCTACCATTCCCTCGGAAATATGCAGCAAGTCTTTTTCAGCCATTTTTACACATGGGCAAATAACGAATGAAATATAATGCGGAGTTTTTATAGTGCCGTCAGTGAAAAATCAAGAGAGGGCTCCATTTTATGTTTATACATTGTTTGTCACATTCTTTCTCAGACAAAATAATGCTGCATTTGCTGTAGACATCAGAATTATTTCCCAATAGAATACATAACATTTCAATGATAAATGAATGTCGATGTTAGAAAGAAAACCAGATTAAAAATAAAAGAAACTCTCAAACAAAATTGATGCAAAAGTTTTCCACTCTGTATCCTTATTTGCATATTTGCACAGATCTAACATCATGAGCATATTTCTGCTCTATTGCTATTTCCATAGCAAATATTCAGATGAGCACTCCATTCTTTACTTCCATCAGTTCAGAGCTTCACAGCTATGACATGCCATGGTACTTCCATGGAGTTGAATCACCCTCATTTCTCTCATATTCAAAATGTAAGGAGGAAGTCTCATGCATTTTCCCATGAATTGCTACTTTGTGGAAAAGACTTATATGTAGTTGCTTCCCAGAACACTATAATCTTATTGTTTTCATATTAAGGGTCAATCATTATATATATATATATCCTTCTTATTCTCAAAAATTTAACTTCCTGCCACATATTCTTAAATTCATTTTACACACTACATTCAATCATCCTCTACCATGATTTACTCTCAAGATTTAAACACTGTTAACTTTAGCATATATAAAAAACATTCAGCATTTCTTTGACAAAATCATTTATAAATACCTCCTCATAATTTTCACTTCCTATCGCATCATCTTTCATTCCTATCACAAATTCATTCATCATAAACATTTTAACAGTCACCCTGCAATTTCAGTGGCACTCGAACCTTTTATTGGGTGAACATTAAAAAAGAATTTCTGTTATCAATCTATTTTACTGGATTTTCTATCGTCTTACAAAACTATTAAGTTAAATTTTATCATAAATCAGACAAGAATCATTCTGATTTTGATTTGATTATTTTATTTAAATTGTCAATCAGACAAAGAATATTGTACAGTGAAATTAACAGTCTAAGCCTAAGAGGTCAGGAAGAATTGCTGTATTTCTTAAAATTTTCAATTGTGGGTCTGTGAGCATTCATTGCAACTTAAAAACAAGTGTCATATTGCAATGAAATCAGTGCTCGAATTTCTTACCCAGAAGAAACCATTTTTATTCCAATCCCTCTCTCAAAAGTATCAAAAGTTCACTGTAACTTTGTGAAGAAATAATTTGTCTAGGTTTCAACAATTTAATAATAAAGAATTCTTTTTGAATTTCATCATACTTAGAAAAGAAATGTATCTTACTTTTTTTTAAGATAAGGGGATAAAGGCTGTCTTGGATCTGATCAGGAAATTTTTGGATTTGGATTCTCGTAACAAATCCATATTTACATGGCTAGTGAGTGTCTTGCTAAATAATGAATATTTCAGTTTCAATTCGTAAGTAAAAAACAGGGGGTTAAAATTTAGTGTATTTTCATGAGTTAGTGAAAAAACTGTTTTTTCTAACTTGGGAATTATTTCAAAGAACTGGGTATGATAAGTGACTAGTTGCAGGAGAAATAATGTCTTGGATAAATTTTAAAGGTACTTCTAAGATTTTTCTAGTATTGAACAAAAGATATGACTGAAAAAATTTATCAACCTTGTAGAAATTTTTCTGATTATGATGAGGGAATATATCCATGAATTTTAATAAAAATATCAGATATAATAATATTAACAAAATTAACTAGCTGTTCAGGGTGTTTGAGAAAAAAAAGGATTTTTAGAAATTAAAACTACGGTCAGTTGAATCTTACCTTAGAAATTCATGTATTTTACCTGGCGCAGTGGCACAAAAGTTTATCTGTGTTGTATATAGAAAAGAAACAAAGTAAAATTTAAATAAGAAATTGAAAAAATATACATATTCAGGGTGGTCCAAAAGTAGGTGGACAGTAAGTGATAACATTCAATTTGAGATTACATATGCAATTATATTTACTAATACAATTATTATATTGATAATTAAATATATATATTCAGGGTGGTCAAAAAGTAGATGGACAGTAAGTGATAGTATTCATTTTGAGATTACATATACAATTATATTTACTAATACAATTATTATATTGATAATTAAATATATATATTCAGGGTGGTCAAAAAGTAGATAGACAGTAAGTGATAGCATTCATTTTGAGATTACATATACAATTATATTTACTAATACAATTATTATATTGATAATTAAATATATATTCAGGGTGGCCTAAAATTAGGAGGACAGTAAATGATAGCATTCATTTTGAGAATTTTTTGCTTATTTCCTGATTTAGATTTTTTGTCTGCATTTTGAGATGTGTTCCAATTGCTTATGCAACAATTTTTGTTGATCTGTGAAGGTAATTTCTCTATTCTGTATTGAGTACTTTTTATAAAAGTAAATGCAATGAAGAGTAGCTTTTTTAATCTATCTGTTCTTTCACTTCCTTATAATACATATATATATATATATATATATATATATATTAATACAGGTTTCATTGAATAATATAGACAAGTTCTGTCTATTTATTTTGTGTAAGATCCGTTCATATGAAAATGGACCTGCCTAATTTTCTCTGTATAACTCCACTCTGTTAATAATAATTTAAATGTTCTATGTTCACTGAACATTAAATGTTCGTCCTTTGATAATGGCTTATGTAAGCCGAAAGCTCAGATCTGATAAAAAAATCAACAATTATTGCGATTTCTTGTCGTCTTTCCATGACAACACTATCAAGCTAATCAGATCATATGAACGGATCTTACACAAAATAAATAGACAGAACTTGTCTATATTATTCAATGAAACCTGTATTAATGAAAAAATGCTGCCAAAATACACACAATATTTATATATTAGTAATTCATCGAGTTTTTATTCGACCTCAACAGAATGCAGAAAGCATTGTACGGCCGTTTCGTCCTATATTTGGGACTCATCAGCAGTGTGCATCCACAACCAGGAATTGAAACCCAGACAGTTAGGTTATTAAGCAAACAGCATACCAACTGTACCATGGGCCCTGGTGATGAAGAGGTAACGAATTAAACTCTATGACGCACCGCTTGTTCACATATTCACATATTGGTATGACGTTTGCTTAATAACCTAACTGTCTTGGTTTCAATTCCTGGTAGTGGATGCGCACTGCTGATGAATCTCAAATATAAGATGAAACAGCCATCCAGTGCTTTCTGCATTCTGTTGAGGTCAAATAAAAACTCAATGAATTATTTAATTATTTCAAAATCCTCCTACTATTTCTGATATATATATATATATATATATATATATATATATATATATGACCCCAATACATTTTCATATCTACCTATCAATATCTATCTATCTATCTATCTATCTGTGCTTGGGTAGATATGAATAAATGAATAAATGAATGAATGAATGAATGCACACTGACCTTGATTGTCTGAGAGGAATGTGAAGGAACGATGCCCTGTTTTGGGTGAATGGTCAATGAATTTGTGCCAGTGTATTTCACTTCAAATTCTCCTTCATCATCGCCTTCATTTGTCACCTTGATGTTTCGACTCACCACTCGATTATCAGCAATCAGACAACCAAAATCAACTTGTTTGGATACTGAGAGAATGCATTTTGGAGGAGACCTGTAATATGAAACAGAAAAAAAGAAAAGTAAATAAAATGAGTGAAATGTTTAGCAATTATAGCAATAAAATGGTAATGGGAAGATTAGTCATTTCCTGAAGAAGAAACTTTTGGTTTTTCATTGAACAAACAGAGATACTGTTAGTTGAAATTTATAAATGCTTTTTATTATTATACATTTTTCAGGAAAATAAGTTTCCCAAGTTTGCCTTGATCACTCTTTCTAGATTGAAGCTTTTGTTTGAAGTTGTGTGGAAACTTAACATCTTGCTTAAGTTATTATTTTCTTTTAAAATTATATATGATATCCCTTTTAATTGTTGTTGCTATTAAAAATCCTCAAGTGATGTTTTTTTTTTATTTTAGTACAGTTCTTTGTGATTTAGCATCAGTTCACAAGGTTCAAAGACGTATGGTATTTGCTAAAAACCTACAGACTTCCTTCGCTTGAAACAATCTCTGAGTTAAGAAAGCGGGTGTATACAGTGAGCAGTTTAGATATTTCTCAATGAGTTTGGTGTCATGCATGACATCCACATGAAAGTCTCAATATGACAAGGTTATTCAAGAACATCACCTGAGCTTTTATGTTAATGTAACAGTTTTTTTAACATCTAGCAAAACTGGATGCAACTACTATTAACACAGTCTATTTTGTGTTTAATTTCATTATCTCTTATATGTAAATGAACAATATTAAAAAGAAATGTAAAAGATACACAGTTAAATCATCATTTTGACAAAGTTTTAAGGGGGAAAAGTGGACAAGACTGGGTTATAGAAAATGAAGAAAGACAATGAATTTATTCTGGTTTTTATACTTTTTTATGTCCATTATCAACATTTTTTAGGAAAAAATTAAATATCGCAAGTTTGCTAAATGCTATTATTCCTTTTAGTATAGATACAAGTTTCCTTCCAAAGCTTTTGTTTTTGGTAGTGTGGAAAACAGTTTGATTGTATCATTGTTTTCCCTTCTAGTTACATGTGCTACCACTTTTTGTTATTGCTGCTATTGAATGACTAAGGGATGAAATTCTTGTTATTGTCTGCATAAAATAAAAAAAGGATACCATTATTTTGGTAAAAAATATTTTCATTACAAATTTTTATATAGAAACATAAACAAAAACAAAATTATCTTTATGACAGAGGCATTGCTATGCAAAAACTATTAATCTTTTAATTCCTGTTTTTTTCTTTTGCCTGAAAAAGATTTCCACAATTTATTACAAATTTAAACAATCATTTAAAACTGATCTCCACTTTGTTTGGGATGAACAGGTGTACAAGTTAACTAACTTTAGATTTTAAATGTAGTTGGAGTTTGGTTAATTATAGAATAGTCTCCACTTATTTATTTATTTCCAAGTAGTTGCAATATAACTTTTATAAATAAAAATATTTTAACGGGGAGTGTATTTGGAATGTTTAGCAGCCTTTAAGTGATTCAATTAACTATTTCTTTGTCACACTGCTAGTAATCTATTTTTCTTCTAATTATAATTTTGTGTAAAGGTTTTCTTAAAAATGACACTTTTTTTCAGAGAGGTGATCCATCACCAAATTGTAACAAAGACTTTTCTGTTGAGAAAGTATTAAGTGATATTCTGATATTTTAAGCAGTCTGATTTTTCCTTGTTTTGCATAGTCTCATGAATTCTGTGTGTTTAATCTGTTCCCAAAAGCAGTAAAATTGACTGTAGAGTTTCGAATGCAGAGCTGAACTTCTGTGGTGAATACAAAATAAAAATAACTCTCTTTTCTTCACTGTTTTCAAATTCACAATCCAGTGCAAAAATCTGTTTTTGACCAATAGAAAAAAAGGATTGGCTCTGTACTGAAGAAAAAAGACCAAGGCAAATTTCACAAGCCTTTGTCAAATAGATTCTAACTTATGAAAAAGTAACAAGCCAATATCAAATTGCTCTCTGAAATAAATAGAGAAAGAATGTTGAATCAAACAGTGACAAAGGTGCAGAAGACAGAGAGTCAACACTAGCCATGATGTAGCAAAAAGTTTATGCTTCTGGGACACAACTGTCCCAGCAACTTGTATATTCACCTTCTCTCTCATGCTGTTTTCTTTATCTCTCCTTCTTCCTCTTCACTTGCTCATCATCCACAACAGAAAGAGAGGAACAAAACTTTACTACTATTTGTTGATATACACAGCAAAACATAGACTTACCTTTTTCTGCACAAAACTCTTAATTCTTTAAACTCCTTGCTACTCTTTCTCTTAGAACATTTTCACAGTTTAACAAGTTTAGACATACAAACTGATGTTATTTTGCTTGATCAAGAAATTTTCATTTAACCGCAATTTCTACTCCAACAGCTTCTTTTCTCGCACTTCTCGCCTGCGGAATTCCCTTCCACATGATTGCTTCCTTGACAGCTACAATCTCCAGGAGTTTAAATGTAAGGTCAACAGACACCTCCTAAAACACTAACTCGCATCCATTCTCACAAACATTCTTCCCATCTGCCCAACCCTCATCCTCAGTATCCCTACCCATCTATCACCCTCCTTCTGACATTTTCTATATCTAACCTCTCTTTCTCTTCACCTTCCCCTATGTAACCCCCTGTGCAATAGTGGCAGTGAAATGCCTTGCTTGGGGTGAAATGATTAAAAAAGAAATTGATACAAATGAGACAGTTTTTCTGTTTAATTATCTGATAATCTTAAATTTTGAGGACTTTGGTTGTGTTTGGCACAAGGCCAATTTGATAAACATAATCAAGGTCCCTACACTTCCATACTTCCAGTTCTCTTGAAATTTTAGCTTATCAATTTCTTTCATGGTTTCTTGTAGCGCTAGAGCTTAACTGATAGTTTGCAGATATTATTGAGTGCATAAAACGTAACTGAAGACAGAATAGGCATAGTTTCATCCACCACCTGAAATTGCTACAAAACCAAAACATTAACTTAAAACTGGAGTCATGTTTTTTAAATACTTACATAGTAATTTGTTTGATGAACTTTTCTTGATGGTGTGGGGCCTTGGCTATACTTATCAATTTGGCCTTGTACCAAACACAACCGAAGTCCCCACAATTTAAATATCAGACAATTGAAAAGATACTGAGATGGATAAAATGTTTCATTTGTACATTAAAGTTAAGATTTATTAACAGAATGACAAATTGGAAGAACAAAAATATAAGCGAAATTTTGTTAACCGAACACTATATTTGTGAGAAGAAAAATGTTCATTGAAAAAATGTATGCAGTTTTGTAGTTAAAATTGTTCAAAGAGAAATGTAAGTATTTAAACTGTCCCACGGAAATTAAGAGTTCACATGGCTGATCGTAGCTAAGTAACAAAATGTAAAGTCTTATGTTCCTTCCCCTTTTTGGTAGGTTGGCAACAGGGTGAGAAAGAAGGTAAAACAAATAAAGAAATTTTGTGATGCAGTAGATATCGACTCAAAACTACAAATTGGGGTATCCGAGTTCGGATTCCAGTTGAATTCCTAGCATTTGCTTATGCACAAATACCCTTGGGAAAGGTATTAATTCATCTCTTCCTTCCAGTTATGGGTTAAATAATAGGACAGATTGGGTTCTGTAGCCTTGGCTGGCAACCAATCTACTGCGGAAAGCAATGGCAACCTACTGTGGGATAATCTTCTGTCCAGTCAGTCATGTCTCTTTTGAGACATGATCGCCCAAAGCATGTATCACATATGGCACTTAACTGACTGACCTAGAGTGTCCTGTTGATGTTGTTTTCTTTGGCAGCGGGGAGTAATAATGAAGAAAAGAAAATTGGAAGTAAAGACGAGACGTTACCGAGTAAGCTTGAAGTTTCTTCCTTACATTGTGAGATAGTATCAGATACCACTCCCATTCTGACTGTTTTTGACCGATCACCAAACTTGGTTTAAGTAGTAAAGTTTCTCATGTGACCGGTTCCAGTAAGCATTTTCTCTTTAGGTGTGAAAAAAATTTGACTGACTTCATATATCAATTTCCGTTTTCATATCCAATCAGGATCTAGAATTTTACTTTTCTCATTGATGTGAAATTTGCCTTGGTCTGAGTTTTTCCAAAATGTTTTTAGTCATTTGAATCTGATTTTGTAGGTGTGCAATTTTACTTTTCACACTGACTTGTGAAATTTTCATTGGTCTGGGTTTTTTCCAAAATGTTTTTAGTAGTTTGAATTCAATTTTGTGGGTGTGCAATTTTACTTTGTGTGTTTTAGTTAGTTGATGGATGATATAGGATTTGTCTCCTATAATGATAAATATTTAACATCTATGAACATAAAAAAACAGACTAAGAAAAATGCAAGTCAAATGATTTGAACAAGTTTTTGAGTAGGTTTAACAGCCTCGATATAATGTTATTTGAAATGATGAATAATAAAAGATGCAATACCCTGGCATATAAACATTAACACAGCCAAATCAAAAGATGCCAATTTTACCAGACTGCTTGGAAAATTTTTAATGTAGAGAAATAGAAAATATGAGAACTTTGACATTTACTACTACATAAATCCAACTGTATATTTCTCAAACATCTCTGCTAACTGGTGCCAATTGTTTTCATATAGTTTTATATTTGCATAAGGCGTGTGGAGACGATGGAATCCCGGTGATAGTCCTTAAGAGGTGTGCTCCTGAACTTTCCCCCGTCCTCTCTAAACTATTTAACTACTGCCTTTCTGCTTCCTGCTTTCCTGCATGCTGGAAGTTCTCTTCAGTCGTTCCTGTATTTAAGAATTGTGTTGACCTCTCGGACCCATACAACTATCGCCCTATCAGTCTTCTACCGATATTCAGGAAAGTATTCGAGGCTATAATCAATGCTGAAATAGTTCATCATCTCACCACCCACAAATTGTTCTCTGACAGGTAATATGGATTCCGCTTTGACAGGTCCACGGCCGACCTGCTAACAACCGTAACGGAGTACATGCTACAGGCCCTTGATGGGTCTGACGAGGCTCGTGCGGTTGCTCTGGAGATCTCCAAGGCTTTCGACAGGGTTTGGCACCCTGGCCTCCTATGCAAACTATGCGGTTATGGTATTACCGGTCGCCTGCTTGACCTAATCCAATCTTTCTTAAATAACCGCAAAATGAAGGTTGTTCTGAATGGGCGTGCCTCTTTGTCCTACAGCACGAATGCTGGTGTCCCACAGGGCTCTATCCTGGGCCCGACGCTCTTCCTTATTTTCATCAATGACCTCCCAGATGAGATCAAGTCCCAAGTAGGCATCTACACAGATGACACTACAATATACTCCCGCTCCAGTAAGAAACCTGTCGTGGCGGACAGACATAATCTCGCTGCTGACCTTGAGCGGGATCTACACTCTGTGGTGAACTGGGGCAAGAAGTGGGTTGTCAACTTCAATTCCTCTAAGACCAAGCTGTTGTCTGTCAACCATTACAGGCAACCTCTTCTGCCTCCCATAAGCATGGACCAGGTGATTCTCCCGGAGAGTAATACACTACGCCTCCTCGGACTTACCCTGTCCTCAGACCTCAAATGGAACCACTATATTGAATCCATAGCAAAATCTACTGCTAAGAAGATTGGGTCACTATGTCGATCCAGGATGTTTTTTCCACCTGAATCCATCCTGCATATATACAAGTCAACCATCCGTCCGTGCATGGAGTACTGCTGCCATTTATGGTCAGGTGCCCCTGCCGTTCTCCTCAGTGTTCTTGACAAGCTCCAAAGGAGAGTCTGTAATGTGATAGGTACTGATCTGGTGACTCGACTGCAGCCACTTTCCCATTGTTTAAATGTGGCCTCCTTCTCTCTCTTCTATAAATATTTTCATGGCTTCTGCTCGGATGAGCTTAAGTCACTGATGCCTCCTCAACAGGTGTTTACCCGTGCAACCAGACTGGCAACTGGGTCCCACCCATTCACAGTCAGGTTAGCCAAATGCAGACAACAATTCTACTCCAGCAGCTTCCTCTCTCGCACTTCCCGCCTGTGGAACTCACTTCCGTATTCTTGCTTTCCTGACGGCTACAACCTCCAGAAATTTAAATGCAAAGTTAATACTCATCTACTAACCACTGGCCTCTAGCTCTCTCCCCTCCCCTGTATAACCTTCCCTTTCTCTCCTCCTATGTATCTGTCATCGCACCTTCTTTCTCAGCTTTCTATTGTTCCTTTCTAACTAGCTTGTACTCCTCACTCTTTTCTAATTAATCTTTTTACATTTATGTAACCCCCTGCACATCAGTGGCGTTTCCGCCTTGCTCGGGGTGAAATGATTAAAAAAAAAAAAAAAATCTTTCACTGCCTAGAAGATATGGTAAGCACAAAATTCCAAAGAACAAGGAATCCTCTATACTGGAACTTTTCTATTAACTTAAAGTTCTGAAATATTCAAAATTTGATGAGATTTGAAATTATAATAAAAATATGTAAGAATTCCATTCTGTTAATAAAAAAAGAAAGAAAAATAAAATTGGTGCTTTGGAATGTCAGGAAATCTATAAACTGCCAAAAGAAACATATATGGAATACTTACGCAATCAGCCGCACTTCAATGCAACCACTTTCACAAGATACAAAGAATTTATCTTCTTCATAGGAATCGACTTTTTCTTTCGCATATACAAAAGTTAGTTGTGTGGACAGTCCAGGTGCAAGGACTTTTTCTGTTGATTTTGCTTTCATTTTGAAGTTCTGTTGACAAAAGCAAGAAAATTTGTTATATTTAATTACAATAAAAATGAAGTGATTTTAGAATTTTTGAAACAATTTCTTTCAGTTAACATTTAGAAATGAGGATGACACAATAAGTCTGTAGGCCTGACATGTAGTCAATCACTTAAGTGTAATATATGATGCATGCTTGGCTGATCATGTCTTGAAAGACATGACTAACTAGGCAGAAGATTTTCCTGGAGTAGGTTGCCATTACATTCTCTGGTAGACTGGTTGTCAACCTAGGCTATAGAACTCAATCTTCCCTGCTATTTAACCCTTAACTGGAGAAAGAAGAGATGGATTAATATCTTTCTCAAAGGTATTTGCACATACATGAATGCAACAAATTCAACTGAAATTCAAACTTGGCTCTCCAATATTTTGTTCTGCACCAATATCCACTGCACCACATTGCACATCTGACAAGTTGTACTTAATTGAGTTTTAAGCTAGAATCTTCATTGTACAGCGTGAAGCAAAAATTGTGCAACATAGGGATTAATAAATTGTGCAACATAGGGATTAATAAATTGTGTAACATAGGGATTAATAAATCAAAGAGGTCCTGTTAAGTGGCTACCAATGTCAGCAGACGCCATACTTGTGGATTTTTTCTGTGGAGCCATTTGAAATCAGTTGTTTATCACAAGTGCCAAAGAAATATTGAGGAACTTAAAGGAAAATTAAATATGAATGCAGTGAAATGACAGCGGAAATTCTCAAACACGTTAATGAATCACGCAGGCACAGAATTGAAATGTGTTTTAAAAAAGGACATTTTGAACAGCACATACAACAAATAACTAGGAAATAAAATTGTAATAATACTGTTGATAAATTATCCCTCTGATACATAAGTTTTGCCTCACCCTTTATAATGTCCATTGTGCTTAATATTTACGACTGAATTAACTCCATTGGCATGGAAATTGATTTTATGTAAAATATATATCTCTTATGTAAAATAAATAATTTTTTCTTGCCATTAATTATGTAAGAACTTATTCTGGACTAGGCTAAACTATAATTGGATATATTCAATCTGAGTTGCTACTCCTCTTTTAGACAAGGATTGTGAATTCATTGCAGAGTCATATAGGTAGTTTTATTATAGGGATCCCAATCCTATAAAATCACAGATTCTCATTAGCCAAACCATAGAATGTACTGAGTTGTTT
Organism: Ascarosepion bandense; assembly: GCA_037127315.1. NCBI lineage: Eukaryota > Metazoa > Mollusca > Cephalopoda > Sepiida > Sepiidae > Ascarosepion > Ascarosepion bandense. The sequence goes on along the minus strand of JBBBDQ010001395.1, from coordinate 851,145 downwards.
GTCTTAATTATAACTGACGGATTCTGAAGAAGTTGTTCTATTTTCATGGGACTCTTCTCTTACAAGACCATTCATTACTGGTGTCGACTCTAAAAACGATTTTTTTTGCTAATGTTTACCTCAAACAAGGTTCAAAAGCCACTCAAGATAGTGGGTTACTGAATGAAGTGTGAGATATGAATGTAAGAGTAGGGAGTAAGAACTGAAGATTATAGCTAATAGATAATAGATTACACAAGACTTGAACAGGTTAAGACTGTAGTGTTCAGGGAAGCATCCACATAGAAGTCTGTTTCACAAAGTAGCTAGTCCTGGGCATGACGGTAAACTGAATCTGGCAGCAAGGCCTCTGATTGGGAGGTTGTGAGGAGCATGGAACCACCTTTTAATTGCTGTTGTTCCCAGGTCCACCCTGACCCGGAACAGTAGCACCTGTTAGGGTCCCAGCTATGGGCAAATAGTTAACCCACCCCCCAAACTGGGGTCAAAATACTATGAAAGTATAAAAATACACTTTTATATAAATATATACATAAGCATAGCCTTTTATATAAAAATATATATTTTTGAAGAAAAAATATTACCATAACGCACTTTTAAAAGAAAAGAAATTATTCTCAGCAAAACATTTTTGAATATGAAACTAGAAGACATCTTCAGTTTTTTAAAACAAAAAAAGAATAAAAACAAAAAGTTTTCATTAAAATCTGATTAAATCAACCTTCTCACTATAACTGAACATTAAAAAAATACCTTAAAACATTAAATTTTTGGCATTAAATAACCCACAGAGGTTGATATGCAGTTAAACAAAACTCAAACTCCATAAAGTAGCAGTTCTCGCGACGAAGGTTTTGGAGAGGAATGACCTTCATACCAAAGTAATATTTAGAACATGAGGGTGATTCAACCATGTGGATGCAGCAATGCACATCTTGACTGTAAAATTCTGAACTGGTTGTACTCACAAATGGAGCTCATCTGAACATTTACCATTGAAGTAGTAATAGAATAGGGATAGGCTTGCCATGTTGCATCTGTGGGAAATGGGTGTGGGTGGAACACAATTCATTGCCCATAAGGTTGCATAAAACATTCATCATCCATTCAAAAAACCATCAAAATCAAGAATCTTTTAATGAAAATCTCAAAAATATGGCACATGAGGACATCAATAATTCCAGTTGTAGTTGGAGCCCTCGGATTGATTGGAAAAGACTCTGATAAATGCATGACAAGGATCCCTGCTAGCCCATGCCTCAAGGAAATTAAAAAATTATACTCATCTTTACAGATTCTACATTACAAAGAGTTTTATTTATGTAAAATATGTGTAATATTAGGGTTTGTTTTATTACAAAAAAAATGATGAGTGGAAAATGTCAAAGCTATATTTGACCTTAGGTCTCTGGTTGGGACCCAAAAAGTAATATGTATGCATTAGAAATTCAAAGAAATAATAATATTAATAATAATAATTGGTACTGCCATAATAAAGTGGCCTCTCAATTGAATTGGTGACTATGTAGAATGTATACATTTAAAAGTCAGTGATAAAAGTTACTGCCACAAACTAGACCTAAAAAATGAAAATGACCAAGTCAAAATCTTGTTTGAGTTCAACATCCAAAGAGAGTGTGCTTTTATCAAAACCTGTTACCATTCTGGGCACATTTGGCAATTAAATTATTTTCAATATAATGAAAACCCTTGTGTTCAAAAATTTTGCTAAATCCACTGCTAAGAAGGTCAGTTCACTGCCAGGAAGTTTTTCCCATCTGAATCCATCCTGCACATATACAAATCTACCATCCGCCTGTGTATTGAATACTGCTGCCACAGGGGCCCCAGCTATTCACCTCGGGGTTCTTAACAAAATCCAATGGAGAATCTGTAATGTGATCGATACTGACTTGGCAGCTCAGCTGCAGTCACTCTCTCACCAGCGTGACATGGCTTCCCTGTGTCTCTTCTAGAAATACTTTCACAGCTTCTGCTCCAATGAACTTAGCTCACCTGTTGCCCCCTATGTATGAATTTACATGAGCTAGTAGACTAGCAACTAGGTCCCACCCTTTTACAGTGAAACCAATCAAATGTAACAGCAATTTCTACTCTAACAGCTTCTTTTCTTGCACTTCCCACCTGTGGAATTCCCTTTCATATCCTTGCTTCCCTGATAGCTACAATCTCCTGGAATTTAAATGTAAAGTCAATAAACATCTCCTATCTTGCTAACTCGCAGCCATTCTTTCAAGTTTTTTCTTCACCCATTTCACCTGCATTCTTGTTATTCTCATCCGTCCATTACCCTTCTCCTGACATTTCCTATAACTAACTCCTCTTTCTCATCACTTTCCCCTATGTAACCTCTTGCGCAACAGTGGCATTAAAATGCTCTGCTTGGGGTGAAATGATTAAAAAAATGTTATTTCAACTGACATTCTACTTCGATTTTTACTTGCTAGAATAACATTTTCATGTTTTATTTAAAAGATGTTTTGTAGTTGTTGTTAAATGGTCAGAATCGTGGCACTCAGATAAAAACAAGTGCCTTGGTAAATGGATTCCAACAATTCTCAATGGAGAGTCTGTAATGAGATTGATCCTGACTTGGCAGCTAGGATACAGTCACTTTCTCACCAACACGATGTGGCTTCCCTGTGTCTCTTCTACAAATACTTTCATAGCTTCTGCTCCAATGAACTTAGCTCACTGGTACCCTCTATGTATGAATTTCCTCGAGCCACAATATTAGCAACTAGGTCCCACCCTTTTATTGTGAAACTCATAAATTGTAAATGCAAATTCTATTCCATCAGCTTCATTTCTCGCACTTCCCACCTGTGGAATTCCATTCCATTTACTTGCTTCCCCGACAGCTAAAATCTCCAAGAATTTAAATGTAAAGTCAATAGTCATCTCCTATCTTACTAACTTGCATCCTCACTCTCATGCTCCTTTCTCCATCTACTCCACTCTCATCAGTATTCTCATCTTTCTCTTACCCACTTCCTGACACTCCCTATAACCTGTTACTCTTTCTTATAACTTTCCTTCTATGTAACCCTCTGCAAAACAGTGGCAGTAAAATGTTTTTTAAAAAAACCGTCTTATTGTCTTTCAGTCCTAGTAATCACTTATGCCTTAGTGGTATCACCTTTTTATTATTTCACTTTATCTAGCTAGGAAATTTATCAGTCTATCGTGCATGTCATCATGCTCCTTCATCACAATTGGAAGGTACTTATTTCCAGCATTTTGTGACATAACATAACTAATGTAGGTATTTGTTGGATAACCAACCCATCTTGCTCCAGGGCAGTAGATCACTTGCAAGTTTTTGCTTTGCTTGTCAGCAATGTCATGCAAAGTTAATTCTGTGTTTATGTAAGATTTTAGAAATATCAGGGATGGAATCGCAGCAGCTGGCTCCATAGCAATCGGACAAAGTTGAAAAAATTTACTAAGTTTCAATAAAATTGGTGAACCACATACCATCATGATCAGGTGCCTAGCTGATAATCATGTGCCACCGTGATTGGATGTGCAGCAGCTGGTTTCTTGGCCATCAAGCATAGTTGAAAAAATTTGCTAAGTATCAAAGAAGTTGATGACCACATGCCACCATGATTGGACATGAAGCAGCTGGCTCCATGGCAATCTGACAAAGTTGTTCATTGTTTACTAAGTATTGAAGAAATTGGGGACCACACACCGGCATGATCAGATGCCTAGCTGATAATCATGTGCCACCGTGATTGGATGCGCAGCAGCTGGCTCCGTGGCAATCTAACAAAGTTGTTCATTGTTTACTAAGTACTGAAGAAATTGGGGACCACACGCCGGAATTATCAGATGCGAGGCAGATGCTTAGCAGATGACCACATGTTGGTGTGATCAAACCAGTGTTGAATGAGCAGCTGTGGTGAGTCAGCGAATCATACAAAATTGTCAAAATTTAAAAAAATCAAATGGAATTGAAGTGTTTCATTCTTATTTTCTTCACCTCCCTGATGTAATGAATCCAATTAATTGGATGTTGTCTCCAAGAAATGTTAAGTATAGCTCTCAGCATTTGAATGTCGGTTCTATCAAGCTTAGAATCTAGAGTTTTATGCTAGTTAATGTCCAAGCAGTGGTACCGTCCATTAACGTCACCTCTACAGTGGCTCAAAAGCATCTCCACTTGAGGTTGTCTGGTAGATTAAATTTTCAGTTTTCATCTATTTTATTCAAGGTGGTCTTGGCTTTTGTAATGAACCCAATTGGTTGGATGTTGTCTCCAAGAATTCTTATCAAACTCTGCGGTTTTAGGTTAATCTTCAAGCAGTGACACCATCCATTAACACCACCTCTACAGTAGCTCAAAAACATCTCTGCTTGAGGTTATCTTGCAGATCAGATTTTCAGTTTTCATCTATTTTATTCAAGGTGACCTTGGCTTTTGCTATGCAAATTTTCACATCATTTTCAGTATAATTTATTTTGTTTCCTAGGTAGGTAAAAATTCAACAGTTTTTATTGAACCTTGATAGTTGAAGCTTATGAATTCAGTTTTAAAGGCATTGATATGAAAAAAAATCATTAACTTGCTTGGGGTGAAATAATTTAAGAAAAAGGAAAGAAAAGGAAAACTTTTAAAGTATTCTTAAATTCAAATAATCAATCTCTAAAAGTTCAGATATATAAATAGAAGCTAAAAGAAATGAATAATACAAAAAATATAAACAATAATACTGAATTGACCTTAACTTACCACTTGGCACTTGTCATTCTTATACAGAAAGGCATATATGCCAAAACTTAAAAAATCAATGAAATTTTATTCACCTTCTTTCACTGTTGTCTCTCTCCAATTCATAGCAGAACTCATGCTTGAATGAACCAAGGTTGAGCTTAAGGATTTATTGATCCTATGACATTTCACTCAGCCTGTATTTTCAGATACTGAATATCCACGTTTTTCTGCTTTCATTTATCCCAATCATATAAAACATGGAATCTGAAACCCTTTGCTTTTTAAGCAACACCCTTTTGATAAAGGGGGACTAGTTTAATCAAGCAATCAGAACATTTCATGGAAACATAGTAAAAATTAAACTTTCCACTCCAAACAGTTGTCAACAAGTTTCAAACATATGTTCTGTCTCATGCACCTTATAAGGTAATACAGGGTGAGCTTTCCAATTACATACAGGAGAGCTTAATGAAGTGGGCATCTTAGATGCATGGACAGAAGCAAGGCAAGAGGAAAGGGAGAAGTAATAGGAAGGAGAGGAGAAGAGAAATTATTGAGTGTGAAGTTGCATTTGTGAGAAATCGAAGCTTCACTTTAGCTAATGAATGGCCTGGGGGATAAACAAAGAATTGAACTATTTCTAATGTCAGTACTTTCTCTTCATATACATGACATCTCTTCATAATTATATGAAACCTAATGTTATTTGGATGGTGCAAACAATAGAAAAGAATCATAATTTCTAATTAAGATTCCTTTTTTTATTTGATGTTTGTGTTTTGTATGTGAACTCATAACTTATAGACAAGCAGATAAATAGAGAGAGACTCTGACATAACCTATCTACTGAAATATATAACCAAACAGTAGAATTTGTTGTGAGGAAATCTCTTCTTAGTTGGGCTGAGAACTTTTCAAAACACCTCTCTCACACACACTCACACACACACAAATGTACACACATATACATATATATATAGATTAGATTAAATGGTTCAAATATTTTGTAATAAAGGGCAAGTGTAAGTTTTTTTGTAAATTTCATTAACTGTTGCATGACTGTTATATACCTGCAAAGTATATATATATATATATATATATATATATTAAACTGTAAACATCGCACTCTATTAATTATATATATATATATATATATATATATATATATACACTTTAAACATTACTCTCTATTCATTATATATATACACTTTAAACATTACTCTCTTCATTATATATATATATATGTATATATACTTTAAACATTACTCTCTATTCATTATATATATATATATATATATATATACACACACTTTAAACATTACTCTCTATTCATTATTATATATATATATATATATATATATATATATTCTACTTATTTAATAAACAGTATATTTATTTATTTTTGATGGTTGACCCATCTGAAAGTCAAGGAATTTCAAGAAATCTTATTCATGAAAAATATACACTCTCCAGCAGGATTCAAACCTGTGTTCCCTTAGGAGAAACCATTATTAGATCTGATGTGCTTTGATATCTTGGCTATAATGTATGTCCATGACCAAAACAAGTTGAAGAGTGCCATTAAATAAAAATATTTCTCTGACATTTAAAATAGACATGTCTGGTCAATTCTATATCCTAACATAAACAAAGTGATTCACAAAGAAAAATATATATATATATAATGCTCTTATTATGATTGAGCACTCTAGAGAGAAAAATTTTAAAAACACTTACCACTTCCGCAATTTATGCATTACTCTTTAGGAATGAATTGAGTTCTTTCGGTGACTGGCATGTGTATACCCTGCTTATATGCAACATGCTAAAATTTCCCTTCGTTGATTCCACACGCCTATGGCTTAGGGGTTAGCGACTTCGACTGACACAAAATTGGTCAAGTTTCAATCTCGGCCAAGAGCAAGTATATGTCTAGCCACACTGATGAGTTGATGAGTCAAACAGACTTGTATGTGGATGACGAATATATATACTAAACTATCGCCCGGTTCACACTCCACCCACATCTATTGAACAGGTGAAGAGGCTCATCCCTTGTTTCCTGTTTAGGATGTGGTTTCCGGCTTTCTCTTTTCCATTCTTTTTACCCTTACGTAGCCCCCTGCGCATCATTGGCGCTACCGCCTTGCTTGGGGTGATATGATTAAAAAAAAAAAAAAGAAATATATATATATATATATATACACACATTTAATAGTAATGACTGTTAACTCATTCTCCAATTATACCTCTCTTCTAAGACAATTAGCCAATCCCTGTTGCAGATGCCTTGGCTGGGTGAAGACTTTAGAATTTAGGTATACAAAAAGAATACAGTTTTCACAAAAAGGCTTTTATAAATCCTCTCCAGTATTAATTGTGGCAAACAACTAAGCTAAAACTACAAGATCTCATCAGTGATATAATAGTAATATAACACATATGAAAAATAAAATTTGAATATCTTGATCTGTGCCTCATAAATGATGATATTGTGAATTTTTTTTTATCCGTATGGATTACCTAGGACCTGAGTATTTGAATTTACTACTTAGGTAGGTATTTGCTATTTGATGTTTTTTCTCTCTTAGTTTGGAATTATTTTTTTGTTGAGTGCTTTAGGTCCACCATTTTTTTATTTTTGTATGTATTTATATACATGTTTTTTAATCCAGTTCACTGTAAGCAAGGCAGTAGTAAAGCCACCAAGACACAAAGGGTTACTGGGTGTGGAAGAGTTAGGAACTAGAACATATTTAATCAGAAGGACAGCAGATTGTAAATTTATGGTTATATCTAGCCAGCTCAAATGTAAATTGGTGAGATCTTGTTGACTGTCTATTACTGCAATTAAATTTGCTGAGTCTAGGCAGCATAGTGATGAGCTCATCCAAACAATTACCATGAAAGTATTTATAGAAAAGGAAAAGGGAGGCAGCTTTACAGCAACAGGGAAGTGACAGAAGATGAGATGCCAGATCTAGGCCAATAATATAGTTGATTCTTTTTTGGATTTTATTAAGGGACTCTAGATAGATACTGCTGTGGAGTAATTTTTGCACTGAAGGTTATAATGTCAGTTGCTAATCGAATTAACATACCCAAAATGTTAGAAACTTGGTAATCCTCCACTGAAAGCTGACTCTTCAGTATTCAGCTAACTGTCAACTAATATAAACTGCCTAGTAGTTCTACTGAACTCAAATAGAAGTCTAAAGAACTCCTATGAACTCCTAAGAACTTCCTGTTAACTCTTATTAATATAGGGGGGAGAGTTCATTATTTGAGGAATAGGTGTGTTTCCCCATGACAGATACATAGAATACCAAACCATTTGTGACAGCATTATCGCTCCTGCACCCCACCCCCATTAGCATGGATCAGGCTAGTCTCCCTGAAAGCAAAACACTGTGCCACCTCGGGTTAACTCTCACAACAGACTTCAAGTGGAATGACTATACAGAATCCATAGCTAAATCTGCTGCTAAGAAAGTTGGTTCTCTGTGTAGGGCTAGGAAGTTTTTTCCGTCTGAAACCATCCTGCCCATATATAACTCTACCATCCACCTGTGCATTGAATACTGCTGCCATATCTGGTCAGGGGCTCCTGCTATCCACCTAGGGGTCCTTGACAAAATCCAATGAAGAATTTGTAGTGTGATTGATCCTGACTTGGTAGCTCAGATACAGTCACTTTCTCACGACACAATGTGGCTTCCCTATGTCTCTTCTACAAATACTTTCATAGCTTCTGCTCCAATGAACTTAGCTCACTGATGCACCCTATGTATGAATTTACACGAGCCACAAGACTAGCAACTAGGTCCCACCCTTTTACTGTCAAACCAATAAAATGTAAACACAAATTCTACTCTAACAGTTTCTTTTTTCAGACTTCCCGCCTGTGGAATTCCCTTCCGTTTACTTGCTTCCCTGATAGCTACAATCTCCATGAATTTAAATGTAAAGACAATAGTCATCTCCTATCTCATTAACTTGCATTCTCTCTCTCATGCTCCTTTCTCCATCCACTCCAGTCTCATCAGTATTCTCATCCTTCTCTTACCCACTTCCTGGCATCTCCTATAACCTGTTACTCTTTCTCATAACTTTCCTCCTATCTAACCCCTAGCACATCAGTGGCAGTAAACTGCCTTGCTTGGGGTGATATGATTAAAAAAAAATCTAATCATAGATGAATGGCAGAGATTTAGATTTCTGGTGAGAAAAACTATTTTGCATGATATAGCGAATGAACTTCCTTAGCTGAAAATTTAGCAATTTATTCAATATCTGAGAACATTAGTCAAATAAGATGCTGTGAGTCACTCTCCTGAAAGTCACATCAGCCATGCTGATGGAAAGCAGGCACATTTCTCTCAGATGATTATTAGAGAGTAGTTTAGTTTAAGAAATGTAAAAATTAACAAGCCATCCTTTGCTCCTGCTAACAACAGACTAAAAGTTATTTTGAATATCAGCTGCCATTTTGACCTTATTATACTGATCAGACTTTCTATCTAGACAAGAGTAAATGGTTTTGTCATCAGTATAGATACAAATTTGAGAGCTGATGCCATTAGGAGGAAATCAAAAACAAAGTAAGACCAAGGATAGGACCATGGGGGACATCTGCATCAGTACAAATGCAACTGGAAAAGAGGCCGTTCAGGATTATTTTCATTCCATGATTTGATAGGAAAGATTGGATCAGTTTAAAAATTTGTCCATAGACGCTGTAGCTTTTCAGCATGTGGAGAAGACATGCATAACAAAGAGGGTTGAAAGTTTTACAACCTGGGCTTCACTATTTTTATCTAGAGTTTGATACACACTTTCTGTAATTATCATCAGTACATCAGCAATTGACCTGGAGAAATGAAAGCCATATTGCTTGTCTTAAAAAAGGCCTTGCAATGTGAGATGCTTAACAAATTAACTATTGGATTTTGAAAAATTTAATTTCTCAGAAAATCCAAGCTTGCACACACCTACCCCTTTCATGATTTAATAAAAAAAGCATATACATTTTACATTCACCGAAGTTTTTTTCATAAAGACAACTCACTAAATTTTACCATGTGTTTACATCTTCAAAAACAAAATAAATACAACTTCTTGTTTATTGGCCACTCAGGAGCAATGAAAAAATCTTAAAAGTTAATCCATTTCTATTTTCCACAAACATATAAATATGCATAATATTGCTTTTCTTGAAAGAGAACCACACGTTGTTTGTTCAAATGTCAAGTCAAGACAATATGTATTTTCTTACTCTCTCACTTTCTCTTTCTCCCTCATGTACTGATGATAAAAAAAGTAAGAAAGAAGAACAAAGGCAGTTATATCTGCCTTTATTTCACGCTTAAGATGAACCTTTAACAGTGAAATCAGACTCATCTTTTCTTCAAAAAAGTAATTCAAGAAAAGACATTATGCACATCACTGACAACATTTTGCCTTTCATTTCATCTAACTTTTAAAAACTGCACTCTTAAAACACACATTCCCAAGAAAAAACTTTATGCTGAACTTTCTAACATATGTGTTACTTCAAAACAACAACATTGGTGTCATTCTATCTGTTAAATTTACACTTTTTAATACAAACAAGACAGTTTTATCTTTTGTTCATCCTTCTGATACTTTCACATGTAGTGAGGGCTGGGTTATCATTGACACAAGGCCATTTCACAAACTTAGCCAATACATCCTATATCAGAACTGATTAGGGCCTCTAGGAGTTTCCCAAAAAGAGGTAGGAGACTAATAGTCGATAGTTGGAAGGGTCGAACAGTTCACTTTACTGCAATTACTGACAATATATCTGTATATATGTAATAAATGGATTCCTGAATTTGTAATTATTGATGCACAAATACAACTTATAGATTAAAATGTAAGTGAACCAAATTTCAAATAAAAAGTTGCAATGTATATGGAAAATAGACCATAAATGCATTTTCGATAAAAACTTTGGCTTAAATAATTGTTTTTAGATCAAGGAATGTTTCTAATTCAGTAAATAATACCATATTTAAAGATTCCAGAAAACCTACATTAAAAATATTTAAAAAGTGAATTTGTTATAATCTTTCATAGCTTTTCTTTTTAAGCAAACTTTCAAGAAAGTTGAAATTTATTCTCTTGACTGCTATTGGGGAATATTTTTAACAAGAATGGAAAATCTGACACTGAAATCTGAAGGCAGATTGTAATAGTGAAAGTTGCTTCACAAAAGCTTAGTAAAGTATTAAGAAACAAGAAAATTTCATTAGAAGAAAAGAAAAGAGCGATAAACTGTAATGTAATATCAGTCTTACTCTATGGCAGTGAATGCTGGACATTCTCCTCACAGTTTAATTTAAATTGATTTTCATTCTTTTGGCAAGTGAATATTGTAATAACAGTGTTTTTTTTAGATAAAAATACATTTCAGATACATGTCTTACTATTTAACTCACAGCTAGGGTGAAAAGAGATAGACTCATATTTTTCCAAGAGTATTTGTTATGTTTTTAACATGACAAAATAAAATGGTTATGGAAAGATGACACACTCACCGAGTATTGGAAATAACTAGGGAATTTATTATTGTAGAAACATGGTTACAGCGAACAGTTAACAATGTTGAATAAGGACGTGGTTATGGAGAGCTTAGCAAGTCCTGTGCGCCATGTTGCTGGGCTCCTGCTAGAAGTCCCTTCCTGTCCCCCAGAAGGATGGACTCCCTTGAATGGTCAAGGGGAGATAACTTTTGACCCTTTTCTATGGTGGGTCTAATAGTATTTCATGTGTCAGAGAATGTAACAGGGATGTGCATTGTTGTGTAATGGATATTGGCTCGGAATGAGAAATTGGGGAGCCGAGTTTGAATTCTAGTTGAATTCATTGCATTCACTTATGCGTAAATACCCTTGGGAAAGGTATTAATCCATCTCTTCCTTCAAGTTATGGGTTAAATAACAGGATAGATTGGGTTCTATAGCCTTGGCTGGCAACCAGTCTACTGCAGAAAGCAATAGCAACCCACTGCGGGATAATCTTCTGCCCAGTCAGTTATTTCTCTTTTGAGACATGATTGCCCAAGCGTGTTTCACGTATGGCACTTAACTGACTGACTGAATGTAACAAACCTGATTGTCATTTGAACTCAGCTCTCTAATTTCTCATTCTGACCTGTCATCAATTACACCAATCATAATCCACAGATGAAGAACAAATTTGCGGCAACAGAAATGTGGCTCTACTGAAGGATGCTCAGAATACCAGAACAATGAGTCACAAATTTTTTAAAAAATGGCAATAAAAAAGACTCTTCAGATCAGAAATACAATTTTGAAATTTTTAGGGAACATAATGAAGAGAGAGGGTTCAGATAAATTGACACTGACAGGACATATTGAAATAGAAAAGGGACAGAGATACCCCATAAGCTTGTGTGACGGGATGATAGAACGAGAAGGGGCAGGATAGATTGATTTGTTTTCTATGACTTATCAACCTTTTGCAGGTTATTTAACCCTTTGTTGCATATTGGTTGCAATTGTAACTGATATGCAACAAAGGTTAGAGAAAGGTTACAATTGTAACTGATATGCAACAAAGGGTTAAAGCCGGAAAATATTTTAGATTGTAAGATTTTTGAGATCATAATCACCTTCTGATACAATTCCTGCTAATTAACTCATAGTTGAATCAAGAAGTGGAGTAGTCCAACATTTCCCAAGGGTATTTGCATGGAAATAAATGTAATGAACCCAAGTAGAATGAGAATTTGAATATTGAAAATATGTGTACAACGCTTCTTTATTCTGAAATTGCAAAGATACACGACTTAACTATCCTTTGTTCTATTACCTTTCCTCCTACTCATTGTCATAGTTTTTTTACACCGAAAACAAATTTTAAAATAACAGAACATTAATGTGCCACAATTTCCAAATATATGTTGAAACTACTGGTTCTGGCATGATCACCAAATTTAAGTAATATCAAACTTGGTCAGTACCTAAATGGTTGACTGATTGGGAATACCAGGTGCTGTAAGCTTGGATGTGCAGGTAGTATAATGGATAATGGCTTCTAATTTGAAATTGGAGGGCAGAAGTGGAGTAGTCCAACATTTCCCAAGGGTATTTGCATGGAAATAAATGTAATGAACCCAAGTAGAATGAGAATTTGAATATTGAAAATATGTGTACAACGCTTCTTTATTCTGAAATTGCAAAGATACACGACTTAACTATCCTTTGTTCTATTACCTTTCCTCCTACTCATTGTCATAGTTTTTTTACACCGAAAACAAATTTTAAAATAACAGAACATTAATGTGCCACAATTTCCAAATATATGTTGAAACTACTGGTTCTGGCATGATCACCAAATTTAAGTAATATCAAACTTGGTCAGTACCTAAATGGTTGACTGATTGGGAATACCAGGTGCTGTAAGCTTGGATGTGCAGGTAGTATAATGGATAATGGCTTCTAATTTGAAATTGGAGGGCAGAGTACAAAATTCCTGTTGTGTTCATTATATTCACTTATACAAACAAATACCTTTGGGAAAAGTGTGAAGCAACGTCTTATTTCCCAGCTCGAGATTAATTACTAAGACTTTTATCTGTAAATCATTATCATCTACGAACCAATTCTTAGAATCAAACCCACCCTTATACAGTGAAACTGATAAAATGTAACTCTAACAGCTTCTTTTCTTGCACTTCTCACCTGTATACTTGCTTCCTCGACAGTTACAATCTCCAAGAATTTAAATGTAAGGTTAATAGACATATCCTATCTTGCTAACTCGCATCCTTTTTCTTAAGCTTATTTTTCCATCCACTCTATTAACATCACACCAGTATTCTCATCTTTCTATTTCCCTACTCCTGACACCCCCTATAACCTACCCCTCTTTCTCATCACTTTCCTCCTATGTAACCCGCTGAACAACAGTGGCAGTAAAACTGCCTTGCTTGGGGTGAAATGATTAAAAAAAAGTATTTTCTGGCTTTAAATAACTTGCAAAATGTTGATAACCTCTAAAAACAAATCAGTTAATCAAATGTACGTCATTGGAACTGAACTAATACTAAAAAATAGTACACTACATTTTCTATAGTTATGTTTTCTCGCAAAAATAAATCAATCAAAAATTCATACACCTTGTATAAATTTATTCCTTTGTGATCAGTTATAATGAAAATGTCACTAATCTTTGAATATTCTTCAATGAAGCATCTTCAATTCCTTTCTATTGTTTTGTTTTTATTGCAAGACAGTTTTTTGTTGTTATGCTGCTAAGGAAAAAGGAAGAAGCAATAATTGAAAATAAAAGAATTTGCTTCCGGCTGCAAGACACAATAGAATGCAAGAAAAGAAAAAAAACTTGAAAGAATTACAAGTCAAAAATTAATAAAAAGAATGTTACTTAGTTTTGTCTCCCAAGCTTTGTGTTTCTTTTTGTGTCTGCCATTTACAATTTATTTCCTATGATTGCATGTATTCAAAATATCCAGACAATTTATAAAAAAATATATGTTGAAAAGAATAGAAGAAAAAAATTAATATTATTTTTAGTAAGATTATTGAATGTTTATTAATGACATAATGATAAATGAATTCACTCTGCCCACAAAAAAGAAACATAATTCAAATAATATAATTCATGATAATTATTTCTAGACAATACATGTACAGAGTTATTAGTATAGGGATGCAAAAGTGATTACTTTTCTTTGAATGTGATGAAGTCATGAAAGTTACGTGACGACCTGTGAGTGATGTCAGTTCATAGAGCCCCAAATACCAATTACTATTTAGGCTGTAGAGATGATGGACTTCACAAGCTCACAGTGGCAAGACAAATAGAAAAAAACCACATGACCTCACCTGGAACATAGAGAACACTTCCGGCTCAGGAAATATTACTAGTATAAATCCACCATCCGCCCATGTATTGAGTACTGCTGCCACATCTGGTCGGGTGCACCTTCTATTCTCCTCGGGGTTCTTGACAAAATACAGCGAAGAAACTGTAATGTGATTGATACCGACTTGGCTGACCGCCTGCAGTATCTCTCTCACCGGCATAACGTGGCTTCCCTGTGACTCTTCTATTAATATTTTCATGGCTTCTGCTCTGACGAACTTAAATCATTGGTGCCCCTAGATGTGAATTTGCATGAAATACTAGATTGGCAACTAGGTCCCACCCTTTTACAGTGAAACCGATGAAATGTAACCACAATTTCTACTCCAACAGCTTCTTTCCTCGCACTTCTTGCCTGTGGAATTCCCTACCGCATGCTTGCTTCCCTGACGGCTACAACCTCCAGGAGTTTAAATGTAAGGTCAATAGACACCTCCTAACACACTTACTCATACCCACTCTCTCCAACTCTCTCCCTATGTACATCCTAACTTGTCTATCGCCCTGCGCTATAGAGAAGGACCTCCAATCCGTGGTGGATTGGGGTAAGAAATGGCTCGTAAAATTCAATTCTTCCAAAACGAAGCTGCTGTCAATTAACCACCACAGACAACTGCACCTCCCTCCCATTAGCATGGAACAGGCTTCCCTCCCAGAGAGTAAATCACTCCGCCTGCTTGGCCTGACACTCTCAGCAGACCTCAAGTGGAATGATTATGTTGAATCCATTGCTAAATCCGCAGCTATGAAAGTCGGCTCTCTGTGCAGGGCCCAGAAATTCTTTCCGCCTGAATCTATCCTGCAATTATATAAATCCACCATCCGCCTGTGTATTGAGTACTGCTGCCAACAGTAACACACTAACTCACATCCACTCTCTCCAACTCTCTCCCTATGTACATCCTAAGTCGTCTATCACCCACCTTCTGACATTTCCTATACCCAATCCCTCTATGTAACCCCCTGCGCTATAGTGGCAGTGGAATGCCTTGCTTGGGGTGACACGATTAAAAAAAAAAAACAAAAAAAAGACCCTCTTTCTCTTTGTTCCTTTTATACTACTTGATGTGTACATATATTATAATTTTCTAAACATATGCTGTTAAATATAAGAGACAATGAATGTCTATTATGTTAATAGACCATTCTAAACATTGTATTTTGGCTTTAATTTCAGGTGAAAATAAACACAAAAATTCTCCAACATTTGGATAATTTTTTATTAAGTTGGTTCTAAGCTTAGAAATAACTTAAACATAATAGACATTCATTGACATATATATTGATTGTTTAATACTTAGTTTTTGGTACTTATAGGGTTAGACCAGTACACATTTGTATTAAAAAGTGTTCGATACAATTATATTGTAGAACTTTTGAATATTTTCCATTTTTAAATGAGTTACTTCACTACCCAGGTTTCTACCATGATTGGTGTCTTCGGACGATTTTTAATATATATATATATATATATATATTTTTTTTTTTCTAAACATATACTGTTAAATATAAGAGACAAAGAATGTCTATTATGTGAATCATGAGCTGTTCTAAACGTCGTATTTTGGCTTTAATTTCAGTTGAAAATGAAGACAAAAATTCTCCAACATTATAATTTTAATGTATGTTGGACAAATTAGTGATAAGTATGTATAGCGATATAGAAAATCTCAAGATTAATGAAAGTTTGTTATTTCTTTTAGCTATTCTGTTCCATCCATGTATTAAGGTGTTATTAAATGATGGATATAATAATAATATAATATAATAATGCCAATAATGTGGAAAATAAAAACTAAGAATGTTCTTTTTTGCTTAGTAATCTATTCTTAGTTTGATAAGATTTATGATTAATCAAATAAAACTGACTGTGTGGGAATTCCAGATTAATTTCGCATTGTAATTTTCAATTACAATTTTGTGGCTATATGAAATTGTGTACTTCTCTTCTTGTTTTCTAACAAAACCGAGCAACAATCTTTGCCAGATTTATTTCCTACCTCTTCTCATTCTTGCAGAACTTCACAATACTGCTCTCTTGGTAACACTGACCACTTTGTGGTAGCTACTGATAGTTTGTTCATATTATCTATTAAACAGGAACACCCTAAATCTGATGTGGCAGACTGGTAGTTTTTTTTTTCAGTGTGCTGGAGACCGGCAAATAAAGCAAGCCAATCCAGCTGAGTAAGGAGGGGGGAACTTGTGAACCCCGGAATTTTTTTTTTTTGAGATATGTACTATATGTGCGTTGTGGTACAGTGGATATTGGCTCGGAACGAGAAACCGGTGAGCCGAGTTCGAATTCCAGTTGAATCCATTGTATTCACTTACGCGCAAATACCCTTGAGAAAGGTATTAATCCCTCTCTTCCTTCCAGTTACGGGTTAAATAGCAGGACAGACTGGGTTCTGTAGCCTTGGTCAGCAACCAGTCTACCGCAGAAAGCAATGGCAACCTACTGCGGGATAATCTTCTGCCTAGTAGTCATGTCTCTTTTGAGACATGATCGCCCAAGTGTGTATCACGTATGGCACTTAACTGACTGACTGACTGACTGACTATTTCAGGGACATTTTAAGACTATCTGTAATAAACATGAGGACATGATATCTTGTTCATTCTAAGGCCAGTCATCATTGACGTAACAAGTCTTTCCAGTGTGCCATTGGCCAGTACCAATTTGTGCTATATTAGTTATGGCCACTGGTTTTGAGGGTATCTATTTTTAAAGATCCAGAAAAAATATTTAAAGTTAATATTAATACTTCATAAGCAATTTGAATTTAATAAAAGGTATTAATCTTCGAAAAAATAGACAAACAATGAAAATATAAAAAAATGACAAAAACGAGTCAAATATCCTGGCAGTCTCTCATGGCATAGAGTTTTACTATTGTTTCTTTCTTTTCTGGAAAATCTCTGGTGAGGGTATGCGTACAACACTTTTAGTAGCACTGTCCTAAAGCACTTGCATAAATAATACATTCAGACACATTTTATATGTTCTGTGTACTGAAAAGAAAAAAAAATTATAAAATCAACACAGCACCTTGTCAGTCATTTTTAATGAAACTTGCATAAAAAAGAGATTTCTACCTAACTACCCAATATATATATATATATATATATATATATATATATAATGGAAATTAATGAAATTTGGTTATAAACAACCAACAATTTGAAATGATTTGTTTGAACATTATTTTTGATCGATACTCGTATTTAAGTAGATATTCTGTTTTTTTTTTAATTAAACAGTATTATATATTTATATCTACTGGCCTGATTATTTACAATAATTTTTTATTACGAAAATGTGTGTCATTCGGCAGGATTTGAACCTGCGACCTCTATCCACATAGAGGAAGCTACCATTTGATCTGGCACGTCTTAGACCTCTCGACCACGGATGACCATCAGTCTAAATGAGGTTTTGATTAAGAGTACTGGATTGCGATGTGATATCGGTTCTTCAATATGGTCGTGAATTCTGGACAATATCATCAAAGATGAAGGAAAAACTTGAAGCAACTGAAATGTGGTTCTACAGAAGGATGCTGCGAATATCCTGGATCTAGCATGTGAGCAATAATGAGGTTTTAGAAAGGATGGAAACGAAAAGGAAATCAATACTGCGCACCAGGAAAAGACAGCTAAAGTTCATGGGACATGCAATGAAGAAGTAGGGACTTAGAGAAGCTGATACTAACAGGCCAGATAGGGGGAAAAGAGACAGGGGAAAGCAGCAGATAACAAAAGGACCTGAGCAGGTGGATGACAGAACTGGGGTTGCATGGTGTTACAGGAGAAAGCAAGTCAATATTAAACATTTATTTCTTAATTTTAACCCTTGTTTGCAAGTCAATAAAAACTGTATATTGTCATTTAAAAAGTGAATATAATTTTGGGGAACGCCACACACACACACACACACACACACACACACACACACACAGAGTGAAGCAAATATCGCCTTCTTTACCTCATTTGCCGGTGGATTAAATCGCACTGTTGTGGTACTGACAGCGATATTTCTGACGACGACCGTCACTTCTCTCTCCTTGTTTTCCGTAAATTCTACCACCGCCGGAGTTATTCTTAGGCCATATTTTGCTTCTTGGTTTTCGACCATCTTCTTTGTGGTATTAATCGTCTGGGTATAAACACCAGGACCTTTTTTTTTGTTGTTGTTTTGACTACTATTTAGAAGTTTGTGATTTGTTTTGTTTACTAAGTTTGTTGCTATGCGAGAAGTTTTTTCGTAGCTGTAGTTTCGTATTTAACTTTTCAGTTGTTTGTCGAATACTAATTTAATTGTAATTAGAGCAATATACATACACACCCTTTCGTTATAAGGGGTTTTCGCTCCCTCCCGTTTTCCTTTATTGGAGAACTAAACAAAAACTTAAATTTGTTTTGTCCTGTCTCTAACAAAAACAAAACAAAACTGAGTTACTTACTATATTTGTTTTTTTTTTGTTTGTCACTAGTTTGAATTTATGAATAAACAGAGAAAATTAAAAAAAAAAATGTTGTTACTTAATTTTATCAATGAATAAATAATTATATAATGTAGCCAGCGAATTCATTACTGACCACTATTTAAAACTAGAAATATGATTTGTAAAAGTAAGTGACACCAATGTCCATCCGTAATGTCCGCTCTCAAATCGACCTGTTGCTGTGTTCCTTAAAAATCGGGATAAATGGTTGTTTAGTTAAATTTTAAACTTAAATTATACTTTAATAACTTTTCAATATTAAAACAGAAAATAACCTTTTTTTTAACGTATTAGACACAAATAATCGATAATGTAGAAGCTAGCTCAGCTTTTAGTTGCTCTTGACGACTTTGTTTACACATTTGTTTTTCTTAACGACAGTTTTTGGTGTGATATCGTTTCTAGTTTTGTATTGTTTGTTTTTTTTTATGTCCAAGAGGTCACAATGGGAATAGATTATTATGAACTGCTGGGACTTAAGCGAAATGCTACAGATTGTGATATAAAGAAAAAGTAAGTAAAAAAAAAAAAAAAAATGTATAAAAGATTTTAAATTTATCTACGTAGCCGGTGTTGTGACAATGTGACAAAAATACGACTACGAATATTTTATTTTGTAGGCACCCCCCGACTCATTTTCGATAACTAAATTTTAAATTGAATTTTTAAAAATAAAAAAATTATTGAAATTTTTATTTTGTTTTAACTGAAAACTAAATGATTAAATTTTTTACTATTTCCAGTATGCAAAATACTCTGCTAGTGTATTTCAAACAGAAATTATTGATTTAAGAGAATCTACAAATTTTCAATTTTATTTTAAATCTTTCAATATTTCGGCCATTTTTGAGCGATCAATACATTTGTAAACAAAAGTTAATTCTCGGTTTTAAAAACTCTTGTAAAAATAAAATATACATCTGTGATTACATTATTTGTGGAAAATTAGGAAATTTAATCTGATTATCTGATTTCCACAAGTATTATTGATAGCGTGAAACCTATTTCTTAACCACAGAGTTGAATTTTTTGACATGTTCGCTGTATTTTAAATGTGTTCACAGTTTAGAGGATTTTTTGGTCCTTAACGATTTATATTACAATTCGTCCAACATACGATTCAAGAAAAATAAAGACAACAACTCCAATTTGTAACGAATAAATTAAAGTATATTCAATAATAAATACAGTATTTAACAAACAAAGCATGTAAAGGAAATTAATACTGAGCATCAGAAAGAGACAGCTGAAGTTCCCGTGACACGCAATGAGGAAGGAGGGCCTGGAGAATCTGATACTAACAGGCCAGATAGAGGGAAAACGAGACAGAGGAAAGCAACAGATAACATATTTGAAGGACCTAATCAGGTGGATAACAGAACGAGGATTGCATGGTGTAACAGGAGAAGGCGTGCTCAAAGCCACCAGGGATAGGGAAACGTGGAAGGCCATGATCGCCTACGTCCTGAAGGGACAAGGCACATAGAAGAAGAAGAGTAAGAGGAAAAAGTTGTTCCCCTTTGACTGCTTGTTGAACAAAGTCAATTAAATGAAGAAAGTTTTTTCTTGCGCTGAAAAGATTTGTTATAATTCTTAGAAAGGTTTTCATGTAAGAATGAATAACATGAAGAATACAATTATTTTGAATGTAACTGTAAGTAACAAATTTTGGTCAGGAGTTCAAAAGTTCAAAGGTTCAAAGGAAGTTCTTGGCGAAAATGTTCAGAGAGAAAACCAAGTTCTGTGTCTGTGTGTGCGTTAAGAAATTTTTGAGTAGACTTACGTAGAGTCGTTTTACAGGCTGTTTGTCTACTGGGTAACTTGCGAAAAGTAGCCGTATATAACGAGAAAAAGTGGCTCAGAATGAAGCGCGGGAAAAAACCGATTTAACATAAAAAATATGTGATTGGCTAAAAAATTAACCAATCACCACATACATATAAAACAGATGCTTCAGAGCCGAAAGATTCAAAGGCGACTTCGATTGCTAAATTGGCCTATACAAAATCAGTAGTAATTTATTACCCAATCGCAGACGAGTAAATGACATGGAGCGAATGTGGATAAGAAAAACATAGCAGCCGCTATAACAGCTCGCATCTGCGAGCTAAAATAAGTGTATGGCGATCACAAGTGACATAATTGTACAAATTTTTCCAGTAAAGGGAAAAACCCCTGAAACACATAACCTTTTAATGTATGCATAGAAATTACCATGCCCCCCACAAAAGAGTCAAAACAACAAAAAACTTCGAAAACACAAAAATATATATATAAAAATTATTTTAAATATACGAAGGCACGACAATTTGTATTAAACTTTTTAATTTTTGATTAGTAAATGTAATTTTCACTTAATAAGTTTATAAACTAACCCCAACAAATCTTTGAAGTATTTTAAAAATATTTTTGAAACTTTATAAATTATCATAATTAAAAAAAATGCAAACAATTCTTTTAAGATTTCGTTAGTAATTGGAAAAAAAATTTTTCATACTATTATGTTCTTAATTTATATTGTTTACTAAAGGAATTAAAAGCTTATCAAATTAAATAATGACATAGTTTTACTGCATTTTTTATTTTACTATTCTGAAATAAAGATAACATATTAAAAAAATAAAAAATAGATGATTTCCATTCCCCATTGAGTCCTGCGTTTAACTAATAAAACCAATTTTCGCAACAAAATTTAATTTCTTAAAATTTCATGAATTTATGTGGAGGTGGGTAACAGATGTAAAAAAAACATATTTTTACCAATATTTTTAAATATAGTTTAAAAAATAATTTCATTAATTTCTGTAAGTTTCATTAAAATCCAACAATTATTTGATTTTTGCAAGAATTTCCAAATTATGTGTTTGTCACCGGAAAAAGGAAAAAAATACTGTGTTATGTAATATTAAGTTTTCCATTGTAAACTCTTGTAACGATTTGGTTAACCGCTAACTAAAATTTTGAACATGTTAAAAGGGATTAAAATTTTTTTAAATAAAGAGTACTTTGATCTTACCTCTTAATTATAACATAAAGATTTTTCTGAAAATGTTCGTTTTTATTAAGTTGGAGGCATTTTTTATTCATAGTATGCTGTTTTTCAGTGATTTAATGGAGGTACCTACTAAATGTATTGTAATGTTCATTGTTTATGTTTCTCATGCATCCTTATTTTTAGGTCCCCCACTAATTCGCAGAAGAAAAAGCATAGTATGAAGAAAAAAGGCAACAAACTTAATAAAATCAAAGTTTTCTGTCAGAATGTTTATGTTATTGTTATTGTTATTATTAAAGAGGAAAGTATATTTTTTTTTTAGTTATTTTTCAATTTCTTTTTAATCCTTTCTACCATGTTCGACATTTTGGTAAATTTTCTTTTTCGGAGGACCTTTATAATTCAGCTTTAAATCCACTCAAGGTTTTTGCCAGTTGTTCGGTCGGTTGATTGCTGAGAAAGTCAAGGGGAAACGAATAAAAAAGAGTTTTGAAAGTTAAAACAAAAACTAAGAACAAAACTATTTAATTTAAACTAAAGATATTAGAGATCGAACTTGTAATTATTAGAGAAAAAACAGTAACACTAAAAATAGTCTCCCTCGTGGTTCAGATAGTTGCATGATATTTTTCACCCTTGCTAGTGGCCAGTGTTTAACGCAAACTAAAAACGATATATATTCTGAAAGTTGTTTTTCAAGGGAGACGTAGTATCCGCCTCAAAGAGTGACTCAACATTAATTTCCCACCTCATTTTTGCTGTTTATCAGGCTTTCTGTTAGATAATGTTAGAATATTAAATTGTTACCTCCACTCATTTTCGATACATAAGTTTGAAGGTGAATGTTTAAAAAAAAAAGAAAAGCTTTCTTGAAGATTTCATTTGTTTAGAACATAAAATTTAGAATAAAGTATTTCTTAATCATATCGTTTCACCCCAGCAAGGAAGTACTGTCACTGGTGCGCAGTGGGCTGAGGGGGTTACATGAGAGGAGAACGAAGAAAAAAAACAAGGTACAGGGGGTGTCGGAGAAAAGATACGAGTAAGATGGGAGATAAAATATGGCAATTGATGTTGCACTTGGAGATTGTAGCTATCAATGAAGCAATTGTACGGAAGGAAATTCGACAGGCGGGAAGTGCGAGAAAAGAAACTGTGGGTGGGACTAAGTTGA
The DNA here is from genome assembly GCA_037127315.1 of Ascarosepion bandense. Classification (NCBI taxonomy): domain Eukaryota; kingdom Metazoa; phylum Mollusca; class Cephalopoda; order Sepiida; family Sepiidae; genus Ascarosepion; species Ascarosepion bandense. The sequence continues at coordinate 827,791 of JBBBDQ010001395.1, read as the reverse complement.
CAATCTAGTAGCTCGAAAAATTCGTGTAGATGCGGCAACAGGGAAAGCAGACGCCATGAAAATATTTTTTAGAAAAGACATCCCAACTGTGAGAAAGTGACTGGAGTCGAGTTGCCACATTGCAGATCCTCTATTGGATTTGTTAAGGACCCCGAGATGAATGGCAGGAGCACCGGAAGAGACATGGCATCAGTATTCAATGCACGGACGAATGGTTGATTTGTATATGTGCAAGATGGATTCTGACGAGAAGAACTTTCTATCCCGACTCAGTGACCCAAGCTTCCTTGCATTTTCGGATTTCAGTATCGCTCTTTCAATTAAAACACTGCTCCTCCTCGGATTAACTCTCACATCAGACCTTAAGTGGAATAACCATATAGAATCCATAGCTAAATCCGCTGCTAAGAAAGTCGGTTCTCTGTGTAGGGCCAGGAAGTTTTTCCCGTCCGAAACAATCCTGCACATATACAAATCTACCATCCGCTCGTGCATTTAATATTGCTGCCATATCTGGTCCGGTGCACCTGCTATTCACCTAGGGGTCCTTGATCAATTCCCAACAAAGTGTCTGTAATGTGATCGATCCCAACTTGGCTGCTAGGATACAGTCGCTTTCTCACCAACGCGATGTGGCTTCCCTGTGTCTCTTCGACAAATACTTTCACGGCGTCTGCTTCGATGAACTTAGCTCACTGGTACCATCTATTTATGAATTTCCTCGAGCTATAATATTAGCAACTAGGTCCCACCCTTTTACTGTGAAACCCATAAATTGTAAACGCAAATTCTACTCCAGAAGCTTCTTTTCTCGCACTTCTCGCTTGTGGAATTCCCTTCCGCATACTTGCTTTCCCGACAGCTACAATCTTCAAGAATTCAAATGTAAAGTCAATAGTCACCCCCTGTCTCACTAACTTACATCCTCTCTCTCATGCTTTTTTCTCCGTCCACCCCACTCATCAGCATTCTTTCCTTCTCATATTCCCTTGCTGACAACTCCTGCAACCTCTCACGCCTTGTAATAACATTCCTCCGATGTAACCCCCTGCACAACTGTGGCATTATAATGCCTTGCTTATGACCACATGGTTATATATATATATATATACATATACATATATATATATATATATATAAAGTGAGGATTCGTGATAAATTAACCGTGACAATCTTGTAAAAATGTCTTAAAACCTAAAATTATTTTTCGTTAATTTTCTAAAAAACAACAACAACAACAACAACAAAAAAAAAACTGAATAATATCGTTTAAATAAAATCAAAATTTCATTAATAAAGAGGTATTTACTTTATTTTAAATGAGTTTTTAAGAAATTTTAATCTGCGTTGTGGTGCAGTGGATATCGGATCGGAACGAGAAATCGGGGAGCCGAGTTCGAATTCCAGTTGAATTCATTGCATTCACTTACGCGCAAATACCCTTAGAAAAGGTATTACTCGTCTCTTCCTTCCAGTTATGGGTTAAATAACAGGACAGATTGGGTTCTATAGCCTTGCCTGGCAATCAGTCTACCGCAGAAAGCAATGGCAACCTACTGCGGGGTAATCTTCTGCCCAGTCAGTCATGTCTCTTTCGAGATATGATCGCCCAAGCGTGTATGACGTCTGGCACTTAACTGACTGAATCTACATTTAGACAATACCGACAGAGAGAAAGGTTAGAAAGTTAACGCTTAAATTTACTAAGTTTGTTGTTCTTTACTTTTAGTTTGTAATAAAGACAAAATAATTGGCTTGAATTGTCATCTCTCTTTTCTTTGTATTTTGTAAATCATGCGCAGCTTTGAAAGTTAAAAAAATTATCTATTCGCAATTATACCGTTCATTGTCAGAAAAAGAAAAAGAAAATACTTTTGAATTCTTTGCGAGAAGAGTTATTACGATGGCCCGAATACACGAATTCTATTTGTCTAGAGTGAGCATTACACCTAACAGACGTTCAGGGAAACAGACTCCTTAAAGAATATGGCTGGAATGGAGAAAGTTTTGGTGAAATTAAATGATACAAGTCAGTTTCCCGCATTGAGCAGTGAGAGTGAAGTCAGACAAGAGTTCAGATACCAGACACTAGTCACCCAGTTATTTGGAGGTGTCCCTGGTATCATCTGAATCGATTCCTTTGAGGAGTGGACGGAATGATTTCCGTATGGTCTATTTACGAAACTCTGATGTCAGGCATTCACTGACATATAGGGGGACAGCTATATAGGTAACATAGATCAGCTAAATAAACCTTTTACTTTTATTATATATATAAAAATAAACTCAACACATCATTTAGATTGGTTGGGAGAGCTTAACTTAAGTTTATAAGGATCGCTATAGGTATAGATGTCAAGTCCATATCGGCGAGGACAATTCAGCAAGTTCTACTTAATATCAAATATTAAGTGTTATATCTGTATAGAGAGCTCAATGGGTGTTATCCAGAGTTTTCCTTTACAAATATCATATTACTCCGGAGAACATTCATTGAGCTTTTTTTTACAGATATAAAACTTAACATTTCATATAAAGTAGATTTTGTCGGAATGTCCTCGCCGTTCACGCACTTACTATCTATCTATCTATCTATCTATCTATCTATCTATCTATCTATCTATCTATCTATCACAGTCTGTTCATATCTATCTATCTATCTATCTATCTATCTATCTATCTATCTATCTATCTATCTCAGTCTGTTCATATCTATCTATCTATCTCAGTCTATTCATATCTATCTATCTATCTATCTATCTATCTATCTATCTATCTATCTATCTCAGTCTGCTCATATCTATCTATCTATCTATCTATCTATCTATCTATCTATCTATGTTTGTGTGTGTGTGAATGCTCGTAGGCAGATCATCAATACAAGGAAGAAAGTAGGAAGGATCAAAGAGAGAACCTTGAAAGATGCGAATATTAATCTCATATGCCTTGGAGGATTGGTCATTAACCACGACTTGATATTTCTGATAGGAAAGACTTTATTTCTGAGAAGACTGAGAAAGACTGGACAATTTCTTATACCTATCTAAAATGCGTGTGTATGTGAGTATGAGTAAGTAGTGGTGACTCTTCTTTTTATATTCCTTAACAGAACGTCAACATGTTAAGGGGTAATTGAACTTAGTGGTTAAGGGCAATGGTTAAGCCTTTGTGGTGCAGTGGATATCGGCTCATGCCGAGAAATCGGAAAGCCGAGTTTGAATTCCCGTTAAAAAAAAAAATGCAGCATCTATATCAAACACGGGTATCCATCAAAATAAGGTGTGAGGTAATATATCTGTTTACCTCTACGGTACGCCGATAAATTACTGGTAGAATCACCGACTGCTGTCAAATCGGTCGGGTTTAAATTCTGGCTGAAAAAGTAATCGGATATATATCCGTACTAATGAGCTGTGATACAGCGAAACAAGACTGTATGCAGGTGACTATATATATATATATATATATATATATATATATATATATATATATATATATATAAACCTATTTATAAATAGAACTTTGTCTTTCTGTGTTTTATGTGTCTGTGTGTGTGTGCGTATGTGTATCCGTTACCTATAGACTCCGATAAGGCTGAACCGATTTTCTTGAAAATTTACACAGTTGTACTATAAGCGTCTGCGAGTGTTCTTAGCTAGGTTATGTGTCGAGGTACACCCGATAAATATGGAAAATCGATAATCGAAAAAATCGGGTTATAGAAGGAGTGGTCTGATTTTAATCAAATTTGATACACTCATAAAAAAAAAAACATAAGAAACGATATTTAGAAGTTTCAAGGTTGCAGTTCTTACGATAGTGCAGAAAATCGATAATATATATATATATATATATATATATATATATATATAAGGCAAGATGTTTGTGTGTGTGTGTCTGTTTATCTGTCTGTATGTCCTTTATACAAATCCACAATTTTTATCCGATTCTCACCAAACTTCACACAAATATTCTTTAGGCTGAGCCTGAGCTTCAAGATCATGGATTAGTTTTAAAGCTTTCATTACACCCGAGCAACGCCGTGCTATACTGCAAGTATATGAATAAATAAAATCTTTCACTGAGAATAAGAACGAAACAAAAATAAGAACAAAAATAATAATTTCCAGTGGAATTAAAAAGAATCTAATAAAAATGGATGGTTTTGCACCTGTCTAGGAACGGATTATAATTTTAGATTAGAACGATACAAGAAGTAGAGATTGGAAATTTCATAAAAACTAAATGGATTACTGTCGACAGGTCCGAGAAGTAGAAAAATTATGATAGCGGAAATTTCTTTCGAATGTCTTTTGATTGCCACTGGAAAAATTAAGTTTTTAAATGGATTACTAGAAATAAATCATAAAATGTAATAACGATAATTCAATTTTCATTAATTTTACCTGGAATACGCATTTGTAGCAATTTACTATGCGTAGCTTAGATGTAATACGAGGCCTTAAGTACAGAGCAATCAGTAAGGATCAAATTCACTTCTTCTTCTTCCTCTTTTATGTGGCGTATCCCTTCAAGACGTAGGCGATCATGGCTCTCCACATCTTGTTCCTTTTAGCTCTTAAAATATTTTGTCTTATTATTTCTCCCATACCCTGCTCCGCCATCCGTTTGCGTAAGCCAATCAATTATGTCACGTACTGTTTCCCCCCGTCCTTCTTTCCCGTAAGTATCAGATTTTCCAAGCCCTCTTTCCTCACTACGTGTCCCAGAAAATTCAACCGTATCGTCCTGATGTTAAGTATAAGTTTGCTTTTTTGTTTCTATTCCCTCATAAACCTCGTCGTTGCTCAATGTGTTCGCTCCAAAGTACCCTAAGCATTCTACTGTAGAACCACATTTATGTTGTTTCGAGTCTCTCCTTCATCTTTGATTCTCCAGCATTCGCAGTTACATACAGGAGGACAAATATCACGTAACAGTTCAGTACTCTTTTCTTTGTTTCCAACAAAATTTTCCTGTCTCTCAATAAATTTTTCAAAACTTTTGGAATGCGTCCTTGGCCATCACAATACGCTTTCGGATTTCACTGTCGCACTTTCCGTCCTCTGTTAGAATACTCCCCAGGTATTTAAAATTACTATTCAGCCGTAATGGATCTATCAAGAGAAACTTAACCATTACACTACGTCAAGGTACCCATATGATCTTCTAAGCATAGCTTATATGTGGCACAAGGACAAAATATCCAACGAGAATCGAACTCACTACATAATTAATCAAAACAATGAAAATCCTGCCAAGATTCAGAACATCCTTCAACATTACAACCTAAAGGTAAACAACTTGGCCAAAAATTGTTCTTGCCCGTGTGTCGTAGAATTTCAGAGGCATTGGTCTTTTAAAAACTGTTGACCAATATCTTATATTACAATCCAACAGTAAATAACCAGATTACCAGAATTCGAATAAAAAAAGAAATGAACATCCGTTCACTCAATCCAAGGGCGATATCTAAATATCTGAAATTTCAATTATTTAGGTATACCTCTTCAAATGAGCGTATATATATATATATATATATATATATATATATATCGAATATTCGTTAGGGCGAATATAAACTCCATTCTTGTCGGGTTCTCAGCCTTCAGGTGGAGAGGAACCTATGTAGGGGGCTCGGCTATGTTTGCCAAGTTGGCCTTGTGAAAAACACATTCGAAGTCCCTACAATTTAAAATATCATAAGGTTGAAAAGATGGTTGGAAGAATAAAAGTGTTTTGCTTGTATATTAAAGTAAAATTTATCTATATATATAAAAGGCAATCTGTGAGTCTGTGTGTGACTGTTCTCTATGCACGCCTACATTTTTTAAGCTACGCCATTCAAACTTTCTAGGGACACATATCTACAGGGAAGCCAGGTCGACACATACTTTTTGAGTTTAAGTTCAGCAATTTTCCCTTTCGCTCTTTTAGGCCAATGGTGCAGATTGTTTAAATTTGCTCCGTAAAACATCTAAGATCTAAGATGGTTGCTAGATTACGTCACAAAAATTAAATCACACGTGTCAAACGCAACTAAAATATATTTTTATTAAAAAACAATGATCCTTTATATTTAATTTTTATTCCGAAGTTTTATTTCCGTAAAACATCTAAGATCTAAGATAGTTACTGAATTATATCACAGAAATAAATTCACACGTGTGAAACGCGACTAAAATATTTTTTATTAAAAAAAAATGATTCTTTATATTTAATTTTTATTCGACGTTTTAAAAAACTCATTTGGTTAACAAAAAATGTGAATATTTTCCCTCGTAATTTTGAAACAAAAGAGATATTAAAAATGTAGGCGTGCATAGGGAACGGTCACACACAAACTCACAGATTGCCTTTTATATAAATAGATTATATTTAAAGTGTCCGCAGCGAATTTAAATGTATTTGTTTCATCCGCTGAAGAAATTAAAGTGTTCTGAGTTGCACGGGCAACGCCGGGCTATGATGCTAGTATTATCTAAACAGAATTAACGAATTTGTAAAATAAGTGAAATTGTTTTTACGGAACAGAATAACATAAATGTGTAAGAAAAAAATGTTCAAATAGAAAATGTATGTAGTTAACTGTTCAAAGAGAAATGTAAGTAGTTAAATGTTCCACAGAGATTCAGAGCTTACAGTTGATAGTAGCAGAATGTGTATACGTAGAAAGATTGAAAAGATTACTAATAAAGCCTGTGTTCTTTTCCATTATATGACCGGAGAAAAAGTGAAAAGGAAAGTCAGGCAATAAAGGAGAATGTAATTATCGAAGTCAGTTGTAGTATCTTGTTGTTGCTTTCTTTAACTGCGTGTGGGTGACGACGAAGAAAGGAAAATTGGAAGGAGAGTTAGAACGAATGCATGTCGACGAGACACGACAGGGTCGGCGTCCGGAAACTTCTTTTGTTACATTGCGACAAGGTCCGTCAGCTTACCACTCTCATCTCAGACTGACTTGACCGGTCAAAAGACGTGAAGAAGTACTTAGCAGGTCACGAGGTTGAATCAAAACGCCATACCCATTTTTTTTAGGTGTTAAGAAAATTTGACAGAGTTCATACATCAATTTACTATTTTCTACCCAATCAGAATCCAGAATCTTACTTTTCACACTGACTTGTGAAATTTGACTTAGTCTGGGATTTTCCAAAACGTTTTCAGTCGTTTTGATCCGATTTTACGAGTGTGCAATTGTAGTTTTTTCGTTTGAGTTAATTGTTAGATGATATAGGATTTTTATCTTATACCTAGACGAGACTATACCGAAGAGTAGAGTCTCATCTGGGCTAAATAAACGAGAGCCAGACCTCGCATATGCGTGGTCCACGGGAAAGTTTTGCCTGACACTACGCGTTCGATATATCCAATAGTAAAATCGGCATTATGCCACATTCTGTCTTTGTCGGGAGGCTCGGGTAAATACTGTGTATGTTCATTTCGGATTATTTATATTCTCTTCCGCACAGATACTAATGGGGAAGGTCCGAAACCACCTTTTTTCCCTCTCAGTTATGGATTAATTATCAGGACTTGTATCGTTGTTATATATATATATATATATATATTTATATATATATATATATAATATTAATCACAGTGAAACTAACACCAATTATAAGAAACTAAATCGCTAGAACTGGCGCTAACTTAACTATAATTTAATCGTCTTGAACGCCCAGAAGAGAACCACTTCTTAGGGCAAAGATGGGGGATAAAAATAGAAACAAACGGCGTACAAGTACAAAACGTCGAGTACCCGTTAGAAAGAAAAAAAAAACCCGAGACGAAATCTTAACAATAAAGTGCTCGATACGAAAGTACGAAAGTAGAGCTACAAATGCGAAAAATCTAAACGTAAGCCAAAACACAGTAGGTTTTGGCTCACGTTTTGATTTTTTGCGTTTGTATATATATATATATATAGTCTAAACTATTTTCTTAAGGTAAATAACCTGCCAAGTGTTGATAATGTTACGTTGTGCCGAAAGTTGAGTTGATTTTCTAAGCACCGCTTAGACGTGGCACAAGGCCGAATGTAGAGTGTACTTAGTGAGGATTGAACTCAACACTCACTTGTAATAGATTATATCGAGACAAGCTTGTTAACCATTGCACCACGTTGAGGTACTCTACGTTAGTGCTGAGAGATTTGTAAATATGGCCATTTTTAGCCATTAAAAAAATCAAACTCATTCCACTAGATTTAAATTCGTTTTGGAATACAGCAAAGTATTTTGCTTATTTCAAATATTTTATTTAATGTATTAGCTTGAAATTAAAACTAAAATAAGAGTTATAAGAAAGTTTTTTGAAAAAAAAAATTCTTTTAACCCTTAAGCATGACTTTCCTTGGAAGTACATGGTATTATATATATACATGAAGATTAATACACACACGCACACACACACACACACTCACACACACACACACACAGAGAGAGAGAGAGAGAGAGAGAGAGAGAGAGAGAGAGAGAGAGAGAGAGAGAGAGAGAGAATCTCCAAGAAATTGCTTGCTAATTTTGTTGACACCTTCTCTAACAAGATTGGAACATCTTCATGACCCCTATTATGCCAGTCTAACCTGGCACAACGCTATACTTTTATGCATATTCTCATACTGTTTACTTCGGAGGAAAATGTGGTATTACAATTTGTCTCAAGAAATAAGATTGATAATAATAACATATACTGGTTTCTAAGAACTTTATTAAAAGTTTTTGTTAGATAGGATTGGAATCAAATCTCAATTTCTGATGAATTAGCTCACGCCTTCTAATATTCCAAAACAACCAAATTCTTCTTAATCTCATTGGTATAAAAAATTGCTATTGCAAATATAATGATTTCCTCTTACAGTTACCGGAAGTGGTCCTTGTTTTATCACCCGGACAAAAATAATGATGATCTGCAGGCTGAAATGAAATTTTGCGAACTCGCCGAAGCGTATGATGTCCTCAGCGACAGTAAGTGAACAGTTTTTTGGATAACCTTGACTTTTACGAAATTGTTTTATTTTTCTATGTGTAAGATGCCCTTATCTTGACACAGGAGAATTTAAAATGTTAAGTTCTGGGTGTGACGATAAACTAGATTCGGCAGCAAGGTCTCTGGATGGGAGATTGAATGAGTTCAGGACGTAGAAGAACTTAATTTATGCTGTTACCAGATCCATCCTCACCTCGGAGTGATAGATTCCCAGCTAAAAATAAATAGTAAATTCTTAAACAAAACAAAATATCATGTAAGTATAAAATTATTTATATAGCAAAATTACCAGCAATATAATTTAATATAAAACATTACAAATAATACAGTTTTAAAGCAAAATGAGCAGCAATAAAACTTTTTTGGAGAATTACCAACAATACATTTTATAGCAAAATGACCAACACTACATTGCGTTCAAAATATATTTAGTTGAAGCCATAAAATTGTGTTAAAAATATTTAGATTTCGGCATTAAATAACCAAGTAATAACAAGCGAATAACATGCAAGAAGTTTATGTATATGTTAATGAGTATTGTTTAAATTTTGATCACAATTTAAATAAGATAAAACCTACATTTGCCTTGACAAAGTTCCTCAGAGTATGAAACGCGTCGACTTAGAATAGTTTTTTCTCTTCTCTCTTACACACACACACACACACACACACACACACACACACACACACACACATATATATATATATAAATTAAAAAAGGATTAATTCAATGATGTTGGATGATCATTTCGATATGAAAATCCCCACGGGGGATAACACATCACCTCAGCAACAGAAAAATCCTTTCAGAAACTGGAGAAAAATTCTTCTACTTTTCCTTTTTAAATAGATTTGCAAAGAAATTAAAAAACGGTTTCTTTTCTCACACTTCCTGTTTGTGGAACTTCTTTCGTTTGTTTACTTTCCTTGATATCTACAATATCGAAAAGTTTAAATGCAACGTCAATTGCTATTTTCTATCTACTTGATTCCCATCCATCTCTTATCGTTTCTTCGACATCTACTGGACCATTTTTTTCTCTCACTGTAACCCCCTTACGCACCAGTGGCATTCCTGACTTGAATTGGGTGAAATGATTACATAAAAAAATGCGAATCCTTTCAAATATATATCGCTTACTTATGTTTTCAGAGAAAAGAAAAGCGGTGTACGATCAGTTTGGTGAAGAAGGGCTGAAATGTGGCGTCCCCCTGAAATGTGAAGAGGACGGTGAAGCCTGGACAAAAGGTTACGTTTTTCATGGAGATGCGCAAAAAGTATTTAGAGATTTTTTCGGAGGAGATAATCCATTTCAAGGTGAGACACCGTTTGCTTTCTGATTTTTGTTAAGCATCTGATATACGTTTCTGTCTTTTTAGCTCAAGTTAAAACCATTCTTGTGCAAGTCTTTTTGGATGTTCTCTGAGTACAAAAATTCCTAAAATAAAGAAGCGAGCAGTTTTCAACTGCGTGCTTGTTTTATTTGAAAAAACAAAAAAACAAAAAACTGAGAACGAATGTTCTGAAAGCATTTTGACCATTTAGCGTTAAGGTATTGTGCAAGGAGCGGAACGAGAAATTGGAGAGTCGAGTTCGAATTCCAGTCAAATTCGTTACATACACTTACACCATGGGAAAGGTATTAATCCGGTCTTTCCTCCAGCTATGGGTTAAATAACAGGACATTACATTCTATAACCTTGGTTGGCAACCAGTCACTTACGCACAAATACTCTTGGGAAAGGTATTAATCCGTCTCTTCCCTCCAGCTATGGGTCAAATAACAGGACAGTCTACCGCAGAAAGTAATGTAAATCTATTGCGGGAAAATTATCTGCCCAGTCAGTTATATCTCCTTCGAGACATGATCGCCCAAGCGTGTATCACGTAAAGGCATTAATCCGTCTCTTCCCTCCAGCTATGGGTCAAATAACAGGACAGTCTGCCGCAGAAAGTAATGTAAACCTATTGCGGAAATATTATCTACCCAGTCAGTTATATCTCTTTCGAGACATGATCGCTCAAGCGTGTATCACGTATGGTACTTAACTGATTGCCTATCAGAGAAAAAACAAAGCTGAAGGAATAAAAACTGAGTCAAAATCAACAAATGACTTAGTCAGAAGGGCTAGAAAGAATTTAAAAAATCAACGCTGTTCTGATTTGTATAAAGTGCTAAAGTTTACATCTTAGCCAAATCACGGTTAGCGATGAAGAGAGCGAACCAACCCCTTTACCAGATGTAGAATTAGGGGTCAACTGAACGAAGTATTTTTGTTTAGTTTTATTTATTTATTTTTTGTTTATTGAAAAAAAGAGAAAATAATTTCTTTTTTGTCTGTGTGTGTCTGTGTGTGTCTGTGTGTGTGCGTGCGTACAATTATAATTCCTTCCAAACGAGAAAGCAAAAAATCGCCCCCCCCCCCCATTTGAACGGATTGACTCCCAATCTCAATATTTTTGTTTATTTTCCCTTTCAGATTATTTTGATCGCATTGATGGCGACCTGAGTATGAGTTTTGGGGGACTTGAAGGCAGAAGCCGAAAGAAGAAAGATCCACCCATCGAACGGAACCTCTTTTTGACACTGGAAGAACTATACTACGGCTGTATAAAGAAAATGCGGATCTCGCGTCGTGTAAGTTCATTAAATTGAATGAAAGCCAACCACAAACAAATGTCAGCTGACTTAAAAATTTCTCTATATTTCTGAGATGAGTTAGTATTTACAGTATTTAAATTATTCGGACTATCGTCCTCATCTTTGTTGCCATTTATACAACGTTTCGGCCGTTATACGCTCCGGCCTTTTTCAAATGCTAGGATTTTCGAATCGAAACTTTTATTACAAGCATTGGGATATATCATCCTCAATCCTTGCGGAAAGCCGCGGTTGGAAGTCATGTCATGAGTTATCTCCCTCTAACCCTGCAAGTTACTTGTTCACCAATAGCCTGATATTGAACTGACAATTCTAAGAGTCAAGTCAGGAACTAACCAACGTCTATACCCACTGGGCCATGTGTCCTTGGTTAGTTCCTGCATTTTCTTAACCTCTCACTTTCTATTTCGAGCTGTGTTTATTGATTCTTCTTGGCTTATCATCAACGAAAGAAAGTACTTTACAGAGAGCTATTGTCGTCTGACTGGGCATTAAAAGCAGTCGACATGCATTTTCTCACTCTCTCTTTCACCTACCCTTTTCTTCTTCCTCATAACTGTCAGTTAACAAAAGGAAGAGAGGAATAAAGAATCAGCAAATAAACATTCAATACTATCGTGCATGCTTAAAATAAGCCAAGTAGAGTTTTCTTCAAAAACATTTCCTCTTAAATTCAACAAAAAGGATCTTTTCACACTCAAGTACAATTTTTAATAATAGCGAAAAATATGTAATATTTTAATTAATAAATCTCATTTTTATTATAAAAGAAGAGTTATTTTTATCCTTTCATGTCTGTTCAACTTTCTGTCTTTTAAATTTGGTGAGTTCGGTTATGTTTGGTATAAGGTCAATTTAACAAACATGCTCAATGGTTCCTATACCAGCATAAGTTCTGGAATATTCAAATATTTTCCCCAAATAAATCGAGCTTACCTATCAGTTCAAAGCGTTCTTATGTTTTGGTTTGGTTTATTTAACAGCATATCATCTCCTTATGGATCATTTAAAGCCAGAATTTAATTTTTTTATTAAAATCTATTGCTATATTTTTTCTACTAAAATCTATTGCCACACACACACACACACACACACACACACACACACACACACACACACACACACATTTTTACCGATCATAGGCCTTGCTGCCGGATGTAGTTTATCGTCATACCCAGGACGATCAAATTGTTCTTATAAAAAGCGTAATCTATGAAACATAGGTGTATATCCTTTCGCATTTCTATTGCTCTTTCCGATATCTTTCTGAGTATAAGGCCTACCTATTTTAAATGTCAGCATTTCCAAATCTACCTGTGTTCAAATATTAAAAACTAACACCAGGTTCATAGCAAGATTTTGCGTACTTCTGTTTCACAATGATCTATCGATATTTTATCGATATTAATATTTAACAGTCTGGCACAAGGCTAAAATCATTGAGCACCTAGTGAGAATCGAACTCGCTGTTGTCGTCATAGACTGCAAGATTAGCTTATAAGCAACTGATCATGTACTTCAGTACAAAGATTAAATGGATGTTATTTGAACTTAATTCTGTCGATTGATTGTGGCTAATTAAATTTATATCCACGGTGGAGTGAATGATGACTTGATTAGATGTCATTTAAGTATTAATCACCTTCCAGGTAATGAACGAAGATGGTCACACGTCAAGTGTGAGGGACAAGATACTAAACATCACCGTAAGAAAAGGCTGGCTGCCCAACACGACTATCACTTTTCCCAATGAAGGAGACCAGGGCCCAAATATTATTCCTGGTGAGTCCGTGGAATATTTTTAAATTTAAATTTCATTTTTTGGCTTCGCTTTCAATATACCCAATATTATCAGTGTGCTTCTAATATTCCAGATGAAGGATTATTTGTTTGATTGATGTGTTTATTTTTTTATTTTTTATTTTTTATTTTTTACAGCTTATCAAGCTTTTGTGGGTTATTTTTTAAATAAAAGTACTTTGAATTGTAAGAACAATTTTTTTTGCGAGTGAATATTGCTTTAACAATATTTTTAAAAATAATACAATATTTTTAGACTACAAGTCCTGCTATTTAACCCATAGTGGGAGGAGAAAATATATTCATATCTTTCCCAAGAATATATGCACGTATGTAAATGTAACGAAGCCAACTGGAACTCAAATTTGTCTCTCCGATTTCTCATTTCTAACCACTATCCACTGCACCAACCACACATCCTTCCAATGAGACCTGGGCCCAAATAAGATTCCTAACGAAACTTCATTAGAGAATGAGATATGGAATTAATATTTTCTATTTGTGTTTCCAATGAGCTACCAATATTTTTATGCACTTTCAGAATTCCCACAACATCTCACAGCCCATAGACTCTTCTCTGACAAAAAGTATGGCTTCCGCTTCACAAGGTCTACTGCTGATATGCTCACAACCATCACTGAGTATATACACCAGACCCTCGACAAAAAAGGCGAAGCCTGAACTGTAACCCTTCACATCTCCAAAACGTTTGTCAGAGTCTGGCATGCTGGCCTTCTATGCAAGCTGCAGGGTATGGCATAACTGGACAATTGTTTCACCTAAACCAGTCCTTCCTTTTAAACCGTACAATGAGGGTGGTATTGAACGGACAAGCCTCCCAATACTATCATATTAATGCGGGTGTCCTTCAAGGCTCTATTCTAGGTCCTACGTTTTTCCTTATCTATATTAACGATCTCTCTGACGTAATAAGATCCCAAGTGGACATATATGCTGACAACACTACGGTTTACTCTCGTCTCGATCAAAAATCTACTGAGGCTGAAAAAGCAAACCTCGCTGCCGAGGTTGAAAAGGACCTCCAATCCGTGTTGGACTAGGGTAAGAAATGGCCCGTAAATTTTAATGCTTCCAAAACGAAGCTGCTATCTAATAACCACCACAGACAATCGTTCCTCCCGCCCATTAACATGGATCAGGCTTCTCTCCCTGAAAGCGAAACACTGTGCCTCCTCGGGTTAACTCTCACACCAGACCTCAAGTGGAATAACTATATAGAATCCATAGCTAAATCCGCTGCTAATAAAGTCGGTTTTCTGTGTAGGGTCAGGAAGCTTTACCCGTCCCAAAAAATCCTGCACATATATAAGTCTACTATCCGCCCGTGCATTGAGTATTGTTGCCATATCTAGTCCGGTGCTCCTGCTATCCACTTAGGTGTCCTCAACCGAATCCAACGGAGCATCTGTAATATGATTGATCCCGACTTGGCAGCTAGGATACAGTCGCTTTCTCACCGACGCAGTGTGGCTTCCCTGTGTCTCTTCTACAAATAATTTCACGGCTTCTGCTCCGATTAACTTAGCTCACTTGTAC
Source organism: Ascarosepion bandense (assembly GCA_037127315.1). Taxonomy (NCBI): domain Eukaryota; kingdom Metazoa; phylum Mollusca; class Cephalopoda; order Sepiida; family Sepiidae; genus Ascarosepion; species Ascarosepion bandense. The sequence continues at coordinate 812,780 of JBBBDQ010001395.1, read as the reverse complement.
CCCCTATATACGTATTTCCTTGCACCACAAAATTAGCAACTAGGTCCCACCCTTTTACTGTGAAACTCATTAATTGTAAACGCAAATTCTACTCTTTTATCCTTTTAATAAAAATACACATAAATTAACCTTGACGTAGGGAGTTCGAGTATGTTTATTAAATTGGCCTTGTGTCAAATATAACCAAACACCCCACAACTTAAGATTATCAATATCAGAAGGTTGGAAAGAATAAAAGTGTTTCGTTTGTACCTTTAAATGGAAATTTATTTACAGAACATATTAACATCAGTTTGTAGGAAGTGAAATTATTAAATTTTCAAAGAGAAAATATAGTACATGTTTAAACGAATCCAGAGTTCGTAGTTGTATGTAGCGAAATGTGTTTATGCAGAAAAGATTAACAGAGTAGTAATAAAGTCTGTGTTCCTATCTTTCTTCTAGCGGACGGGGAGAAAGTGAAAAGGAAGTTCAAGCAATAAAAGAAAATTGTATTTATCGACGTTAATTTTTAGGAGTCAGTTGAAGTGTCTTTTGTTGTTGTTGTTTTCTTCTTTTTGCTGACGGCGAGATTGGTGAGGACGAAGAAAAAGAGATAAAAGAGAATAGAACACAAGAAGGAAAAGGGAGAACGAATGTGTGTCGACGAGACCTTATGTCCGGTTCAGCAGATTGAAATTCTTTTGTCACATCGTGGCGGTGTCGTCTCTGATTTCTGCTCCCATCTCACTGATTCCACTTTATTTATCTTTATATGTATCATAAGACTTTTTCACACCGGCTTGTTAACTTATCTCCTTTGTGTAAATAGCTCCCTTTCATTGGTTAGACCACACCAGATCGTGCAATTTGGCTTGGTCTTTTTCCTTCAGGACGGAGTCAATCCTTTTATTACATTCCACACTGGATTGCGAAACTTGTAAACAGTGAAGAGAAGAGTTATTTTTAATTCCGTACTCACCACAAGCTGTAATGATAATCTTGAAAAGATTATTAAAAACATATTAACATTTTAAAGCAATATAAAACTTAAGTAAAAATATTCTAAAATAACTAAAGATAATAATAATACCAATGCAATTGTAGAAATCCGAATGAGCGTCCATTACAAAATAGGTGTCTTACTTTATTGTTTACCTATGTAATATTTGTACTATTAAAAACTCAACAGTTATGTTTTTTACATTAATAGCACCAAGAACACTTTTAAAACTAGATAGTTCAAACATACATTATCTTTCAATAATAAGGTGTACGGAAATAGAACACCCCTTTCTAATTACTTTTGTCACTTACATGAAGTCCACAAAACCCGTACGGTAAAATAAAAATATTACCCCCCCCCCAACCCCCCCAACCCCCCCCGAAAAAAACAAAAACAAAAACAAAACAAAAAAAAAACAAACAAACAAAAAACGAAAAAACAAATAATCAAATTTCCTTACAAAAAATCCCTCTTAAATCAACGAAGCGAATTACCAGTAACATGTCAACATTGTCTAATGTCTATCGTTCAGTTTCTAACAGAGTTTAAAAAATTGTGCAGTTAAAAGATTTACGTGTCATAACTATTGCATCAATAGGGCCCACTATTCACGCATTATTACTTTATTTGGTTGAATTAACTTTGATAATGCTATGCTTTGCCGTCTATTTACTTTTACGGGCATTCTACATATATTTTCCTTAGTTCTAATCATATCAACCCCTTTAAAACATATCCGATAAAAAAAACAAAAAACAAACAAAAAACAAAAAACTAAAAACAAGAAACAAAACAAAAAACGAAAAACACGTGTACAAAGAGATCGCCACAAACAAAAACACATGTGACACATTCAATTTTACCATTTCCCCGGTAGAGGATTTTTAAGTCCTTTATGATTTATATTACGATTCGTCCAACATACGATTCAAGAAAAATAAATACAACAACTCCAATTTGTAACCAACAAATTAAAGTATATTCAATAAACAAAGAAAACATGTAATAATAGTATACATAGTTATAGGAAAAAGTTGTTCCCCTTTAACTGTTTGTTGACCAAAGTCAATTAAATGAAGAAAGTTTTTTCTTGCGCTGAAAAGTTTTGTTATAATTTTTAGAAAGATTTTCATGTAAGAATAAATAACATGAAGAATACATTTATTTTGAATGTAATTGTAAGTAACACAAATTTTGGTCAAGAGTTCAAAAGTTCTTGGTGAAAAGAAAGTTTTCTGTCTGTTTGTGCGTTAAGGAAGAGACTTATGTGGAGTCATTTAGCGGCCTGATCGTCTACTGGCTAGCTTGCCGAAAGTAGCCGTGTTTAACGAAGAAAGGTTGGCTCAAAAGCGAAGCGCGGGGAAAACTGGTTTTACATAAAAAATATGTGATTGGCAAAATTAACCAATCACCACACACATATGAAAGAGCTGCTTCAGAGCCGAAAGATTCAAAGGCGACTGCGCTTGCTAAATTGTCCTAACAGTAGTGATTTATTACTCAATCGCAGACGAGTAAATGACATTGACCGAATGTGGGTAAGAAAAACATAGCAACTGCTGTATAGCAGTTGCCATGTTTTTCATCAAATAAGTTACATAAATGTAGACAAACCAATCATTAACTTATCGAGACCACTTAAATTTACTCACTCACCTCCACTCTCTACTCTCATCCCCATCCAACGTAGAATAAACCTTGTATTGGTTAATTGAGTCCTACCCACAGGAATATTCTTAATTCTGTCCTTATTCACCCCCACCTTGACTACCAAGAAAAGGGTAGCGAACTGTGTTTAAATTTCCATTAAGATCATTCATTGATTCAACAATAAAAAATAGTAATAAAGAATTTTACTGAAATGCTAATATAAACACTTTCAAACATAAGAAGTAGAATAATTTAATCTTATTTGATCAAAATTTACCCTTTGGATGATTTTAAACATTTTTACAGGTAATTTATCCAATATTATAAATAATAAATATCCAAAATACATAAAACAGATGAAGAATAAGTTATCAAGGGGAAAAACCCTTTCAAACAATTTCATAATTACCTCCCTTGAAGAATTATTTATTGGATCCTTTTTGTCAGAAATATCAAAATATTTTAAAAATAATAATTAAATATAGAATTACATATACGCTCAAACTTATTTAATTTTAATTTCAAAACAAGATCTTCCCATAAACATAATGTTGTTTTAAAAACAGTTCATGATAAAAAATGATGAGGCAACAATATTGACAATTATAATTACACATATTTTAATTTGTATTAGCAATACAAGTTATTGTAACAATTATTATTACTCATATTATACCATATTACTTCAAGCAAACGCAATAATAGATAAATAAATGAAAAGGTTTTCAGAATTTGTGAAAAGAATGCAGAACAACAGAAAAAGTGACAAAATTTCAACGTATTGAAAATAAATTTAACAGTTATGACTATTCATGTTTTCTTAATGAAATTTTGCCTATGTTAGACGTCAAACTATCAAACAATAGATTTTCATAAAGAACACTAAACTAACAATACCAGAATGACATAGGATATATGACAGCAAAAGAGATACTTTTCCACCTTACTGAAAAAAAATCATACACTCTGTTTGCAAATATTTGCCAAAAATTCAGGGAATTATCCGATTGAGAATAAATTTTCAAAAACAAAAATCTTCTAGAAATATTTTTAGGGTTTGTTTCACTCCTTTATTTCGTTATTGCCTGTATACTTTTTAATTTGCGGATATAAGCCAAACTTATTTACAATTAATCTAAAAAGAAATCCCTGAAGATATTATTTTAGTAATATATATATATATATATATATATATATATATATATATGCAATATCGAGTGGGAAAATTCGCTTCAGCTCTTACTCCACCTACACCAAATTTAGAAAAACATAGAAAATATTCTTTTCGAGAAATGGTTCTAGCAAATTTAATAATACATCTTATTTTCTTTCAGAATCGACAGAAAAAAAAACCGCAAAACTTTAATTAATATTGATTTTAAAAAATATATTTGTCATTTTTCAGTACAATGTTGAACTTAATCCCATTGCTGTATGTCACGAGAGTTCATCTTATTAAATAGTCATGTTTGAAGATTTAAAAAATGGAAAATTTAATCTCATTTTTCAATGTGAACCTTCCTTAAAATAATTTTTTTTTCTTTTAATGACTGTTTGGTTATCTTTGGTTATAAAGGAAATAATTTTTATATCTTGTGTTGGCCAACTACTATTTACTAACGGAGGAGTATTAAGGTTATAAATCTAATTTCATATCGCCTATTTATTCAGTATATTGAGGAAAGATTCCATGGGTCACCGTTTGAATAGAAAAAAATGAGAAAAGAAAACGTGTTGCCATGTTCAAAGAAAATGATCATATTTATTTAGACGGAAGACACTGAAATTATAATTATTTATCGCGAAATGAAAATTAGAATCTGTAGAAGTAGGGGGATGGTTAATGTTTATTAAATCGGCTTTGTATCAAACATAACCAAACTCCCTACAACTTAGGATTATTCGCTATTATCGGAAGGTTGGAGATTGGAATATGTGGAAGAATAAATGTATAACTTTCGCATGTTTAAATAGAAACTTATTGATGGAAAATAATAAAATAAATTGATAGAAGTTAATGCTCAATGAGAAATATTATCAAGAAGTTAAGGGTATCAAGAGTTCCTAGTAGTCCTTGCAAGAGTGAGTTTATGTGAACGTATACAGGGACGTATGTATATATTAGCGATTATTGTTCGATAAGATTGTCTTTGAATTATCGCTCAGGGTGAATGGTAAAAAGGCAGAAGGTGAGGGAGAAAGAGGTGAAAGAGAAAGATAGAGACAATAATAACGATCGCTTGACGTTTGTCGAGGGACATGTTGATTACGCTCGTCTCATTTTTCTCTCGCGACGGTCGATCTTGCTCAGTCGCTTATTTCGTTTGTCGGAGCTCCAAAAGTCATTTGGGAATTCACTCCCGGATGTGATTCTGGCTTTCTAATTTAGTTTTAGATGTTTCCTAGTTTTCTATTGGCCTAAAAACATTTCGCATCGAGGTGTAAAATTTCGCGAGTTTTGTGTGTGCTAAGAAATGTTTGTAATTCTAGTAAATTTGTTTATTTCTAACAAAATCAATGAGTCAGTGTTTAACATTTGAATTTTTATTTGAATTCTATTTGAATTTTTAAATCTAGAACTTATTTTGTTCATTACAAATTGACTGTAAGAAAATTAACATTAATAGCCTTTCAGTGAGGAACAGAAAAAGTGGAAATGAGAGACAAGCTCAAAGAGAGTCCGCTTTTTGCTTTGAAGAGAAAAACAGGACGACGAGGTTGACTTGTGTCTCTTGACTGCTGTCAGTGCTTGGTATTTACTCAAGACTCTCGAGAATGGCGGGATGTGACACAAGGGCTTTTTTTATCGTGAGGCATTCCGAGCCTGTACGCTGAGCAAAAAGAGTCACTCACCCAAAATGTCACTCATAGCAAAGATCTATAATCGAAAAGCAAGAAGCCGAAAGAGTGTTCTACAAGGGAGAACTGTGATAAAAGAAACTACTACCATAGAATTTACGGCTACACCAAGTCAAGTCAATTGTAAAACTATGAGACCTTGCCGCCAATTTAGTACTGCATTTAAATTCATAAATTCTTGGTACCATAGCAGAAAGTTCATCCTAACAATTACCATGAAATCATTTATAGAAAAGGCACATAAAAACTAAGTAACAGCAGTCGAAAAGTGACTGAAGACTAGATACTAGGTCAGGAGAAATAACATTGCTTGTTCTTGTTTGGATTTTATCAAGAATCTCTAAATGTAGAACACGAGCAGTAGACCAGCAATATTCAAAGCCAGGAAAAACGGTAAACTTATATGTATGTAATTTAGGTTTTGATGAGAAAAATTGTCTAGCACGACAGAGTGATCTGTCTTAGGTTCAGACATAACTCTTTTCCCTTCATGCCAGAAACGCTGGACAGAGAAGGCGCAATGGGACACTCTACTAGAGGTTAGCAATCACCATGCTGATGGAAATTCAAAAGGTTTCTCTCAGATGATTGAAAGAACGCAGTTTCGTTTTTGAATTTGCTTTCTGTTTGCAGATGTCATCTTTAATGACAGATTTTTCGTTTTTGACCTATACGCACATTGTTGAATATTTGGCAGACCTGAAGGAGACTACCACCACCTTTAAATTTGTTGTTTTTCATTTTTTTACTTTTCTCAGCGCACTCTTATCGATTATTACAAAAAGTTTCCGATTATCAAAACAAAAAAAAAAAAAATTGGAAAAATGTTAATATTGAAACAATTTTAGTTGGGTGCTCAGTTTCTCATACAACGTTATAGTAAATCGATCCTCCATTTTAAAACCACTCGCGTTGGGGGTCGCTTTGTTTTTTTTTGTTTTTTTGGCGGAAGAGTTGTTGCTCTTGTTTTTGTTTTTTTCAAGTTTTCTTCAGTTCTTACGATAGCATCTTCCTCGGAAACTCCACGAATGGCTTTATTCAAAAATTTCGCAAAGGATTCAGTTGTTGAATATGCGTAAGCAAAGACGTTAATTGCACAGGATCGACTTATTATAAAGTTGTATGAAAAACACCAAAATTGTGTAAATTTTGAAATTTTTAAAAAATTTTTGTCAATTGGAAAGTTTAGGGTTTAATCGATAAAATTGCACTGAAAAATGTAAAAAAAAAAAAATGAAAAACATAAATTTTAAAGGTGGTGGTAGTCTCCTTGAGAGCCGAATATTCCACCATACGAATGTACGTGGGTATGCTGGACATTCTCTGCCTCACCAAGAATGTTAAAAGTGAGAGAGCCGTTTCCATACAAGGAAACATTTGATATTCATTGGCTGTACAGTTAACGTGACTGTCGGTTGAAATTTATAACATCTTTCTCTTAAAAGCGTTTTTCGGGAAAATAGATTTCTTTCTGTCCACCAGCTGTTATTGCTTTCTCAAGAGTAGATGGGAGTTTATCTTTCTAGCGTTTTTTATGATCTTGATTATGTAATTATTTTCACTTCTAGTTATATATACTATCCACTTGTTGTCGCTGGAAGTCTTCAAATGATACATCTTTTGTTATTTGGTAAAATTATTTCAATGGCTTCACTCCAAAATTCTGATATATCGTAATTTATTCAGACTAAATTAAAAAATATAACCAAATGATTGAACATCGGAATGATTTTGTCTTTACTTTTTGTTCGAGTTTGCCTCTTTAATTCATATACCATTCGTTCCAAAAGTCACCCAATTTTTAAAACCCCAAAAAACAAACAAAGCTCGTTACATAGAAACGTTTATTATGCGTATAAAAATGAATATTGTTGGGGTTATATCAAATTAAATTAGGTTGTTCACTGTATAGGCACCACTCTGTAAAACATGCTGAGGTCTGGGAGGCAGATTTGCAGCAGAACATTTGAACTCTTCTTGATCAATGTTACGTATAAATTCGATGTGTGTCTGCAACATCATTACATCAAATTGAAATATTCAATGACTAACATTCAAAACGCCATTATATATATAACTCGTGAAAATTACCTTATTGGTTAGATTTAAGACGCGAATAATATTCCAGTCAAATTAAAACTTGCAGATTTTTGGAACGCATGGTGCATATATATATATATATATATATATATATATTAGTCATCCACATACAAGCCTGTTTCGCTGTATCAGCTCATCAGTGTGGCTAGACACATCCACTTGCTTCTAGCGGGATCGAAACTCGACCGATTGGTGTCAGTCGGAGTCGCTACTCACTAAGCCATAGGCGCATGGAATCAGAGAAGGGAAATTTTAACGTGTTGTATAGAAGCAGTGTATACACACGCTAGTCACCGAAAGAACTCCATTCATTTCTGAAGAGCCACGCTTATATCTCAGAAGTGGAAACTGTTTTTAAAATTTTCTTTTCTAGAGAGCTCAATCGTAATGAGAGCATATGTATACACACTGTGGAACTCCCTTCCATATTCTTGCTTTCCTGATAGGTACACTTTTCAAAGGTTTAAGCAACGTTATTTGCCATGTTCTATCTTCTTGATTCCCAAATTTCTATCACTTCTTCGACATATCCAGTAAATTGTTCCCATTTTTTATTTCATTTTCTCTTATTGTAACCCTCTGCATACCAGTGGCATACCTACTTTACCTAGGTTGAAACGATTAATATATATATTGTACAGAATCCATTGTTTATCACTGCACTATTTCTTCTATGGAAAACCCTAGTAATGGAAAAATTTATGTAGGTAGTACTAAGAATTCTTTGAAAAAATGATTTTATCAAGACAAGTTTTCATTTAATAATAAGTGCAGAAATAGAACATCCCTATCGAAATATTATTAGTATCTAAAATAAACAAATAAAATTCCCACATGAATATGGAAAAATTAAAAAAAAAGCTAGAATATGTAAGTCTTTAAACGACCCATGCTTTTTGTGTCTATATGAAAAACTAAATATATTATTAAATTTCTTTAGAACAAAAATCTATTAAATAAACGTTATGAAATAAATGTCAAATGTAAACATTGCAAAACGTTCACCTTAGAATATAGTTAAAACGATTCTTCATAAAAAATATTTATTAGCTTACATACATCTAATAATTTGTTTTATATTATGAAAGAATAATAATTAAATAGATACTAAAATAATTAAATAGATATTTAAATTTTTAATAAATTAAATAGATATTAAAATTGTATTATGATATTAAAATTGTGTTAGAGTATAATAATAATATAACAGATTTTATAAAAATAATAAAATAGATATTGTCATGATGGCATCACCCATTCAACGGATTGAACTCTTTCTACAACTACATATACTTCCCCTCACAGGAAGAGAGCAAATCAGCAGGAAAGCAGAGGAGCGATAGGTAGAGATAGAGAGCCAAGACTGCTACCGTACGGCTATTGCGACTCCAAATTCTAGTATTACTTTCTAATCCGTATTTATCGTTCAACTAACAGAGTTCCAAGTAGTTGTATTTTGCTGTGTTTAATATATATATATAGCTATTTCCTATTTTGGTTGATGTATTATTTCTTGCTGGACTTCTTAAACAGGTCCACGACAGATATGAACATTTTTAATAAATGAATAGATATTAAAGAAACTTTACAAATTTAGAGGTTTATGAAAAATTAGAAAAAAATGCATTCTAAATCGAAATAAAAATTGTATAATTACACTTAAAGGTCCCTTTAAGTCAGACCAAAAAGCTCCACTGAGCCATCTTCAGAGAGGTTATTAAGACGGTAACACAATAACATCCCCCATCACCGATGATTTTATTTTGTGTTGATATAAAACTCCGCTAGGCAACGGCAATAGTTACCAAAAATAACAAACGCAGTTCCCAAATTTGCAATGCAGTTCTATGACGTCACACCGCGTGATAGCGCGAAATGACAACGGAACCATATATTCAAATGCAATGTAATGTGCTATGGCCAGATCTCCGAAGATGGCTCAGGTGAGCCGAAAGCTTAAAACCAAATTAATAAAAAATTATCCAAATGTTGGAGAATTTTTGTCTTTATTTTCAACTGAAATTAAAGCCAAAATACGACGTTTAAAACGGCGCATGATTAAACATAATAGACATTCATTGTCTCTTATATTTAACAGTATATGTTTAGAATATATATATATATATATATATATATATATATATATATATATATATATATATATTATATATATATATACTATTTCCGCTCTCACACCCTGATTGAGCACTCTGGAAGAATGGTAGATTTGAAAAAAACAGTAGCTACTCTAGCATCTGCGCAACGTTCATTCAGTAATAAATAAGAACACTCTCAGCTACTGGCGTATGTTTACATGGTATATCACACGCTAAAAGTCTGCCTCCTTCTACCGAGCGCCCGTAGCTCAGAGGTAGACTGATGTCAATTCGGTTGGGTTTCAAACCTGGCTAAATGCAATCGGATGTCTAATCGTAATGATGAGCTGTGATACAGCGAAACAGATCTGTTTGCGGATGACTATATATATATATATATATATATATATATATATATATATATATATATATATCATCCGCATACATAAATAAATTAAAAAAATTATGAAATCACTGACGCAAACAGAAAATTATTCATAAAACGTAAAATATAGAATATATAAAAAAATTAACACGAATGTAATAATTTGGAAAGATGAAATAAAATAAATTAAAATTAAAATTAAAATTTAAAGTTGAAATAAAATAAAATAAAATAAAAATTAAATTAAGATTAAATGTAATAATATAAATAAATAAAATAAAATAAACAAAAATATGTAATAATAATAATAATAATAATAATAATAATAATAATAAAACAATAATGATAATAAATATAAAATATATAACAAAATAATAAAAGGAATAAAAATAATAAAATAATAAAAATAATAAAATAATAATAAATATAAAAATTAAAAGTAACAAAAAATAATAATAAATAATAACTAATAAATAAAAATGGCAACATAAATATAAACTAGTACATGACTAAAACATAACAGTAATTATCGCGTGTAATAAAAATACTTAAGGCAATAAACAGATCCCAATTTGTAATAGAAAATAAAAGTAAAATAACATAAGAAGAGAGATCATATAATTAAAGTAAATTATCAAGAGAGTAAGGTTTATACTATAAAATGTTTACAATTGCTATAGTTTCATGCCTAAACATGATTGTAAAGTTAATTCTTTGATATGTTTACAATTTACTGTAGTTTCATGCCGTTGATTTGTTAATACGAATAACATGAATAGATGCCTAAAATATTTCTGAATAGATGCTGATATAGATATATTTGAATACATGCTGAAAACAATTTTTTTTTTACTTAATGGAAGCTCAACTGAAGACTTTTACAAATAGTTCGGTTTTTCCTTCAAAATGACAAAAAAAGTATGTGTAGTTTCAGTGGGTGTAAAGTTTGCCAAGTGTCGCTATACAAATTTTGACTGTAATAATATCTAATTTCCTTTGTTCTTGTTTTGATAGGTTAAGACATTATAGGTTAAAAGTTTCACTTTTCTAAAATCAGTCATTATGGCATATCAGTACCAAAATAATATCTAAAGATGAATGACAATAGGACGAAACGTGAGAAGCGGGTTCATTCTTTCCCCAAGGCTATTAGTGCAAAATGTACATAAGCAAAAGCAGCCGACATTTTAACTCCATCATGTAACCCCATTCATATGTATATATATATATATATATATATATATAGAGAGAGAGAGAGAGAGAGAGAGAATGGAAAGGAGGGGGAGCGAGAAGAAGAGATATATTGAGAGTGAGGGAGGAGAGATGGAGAGATATTGAGGGAGAGAGATATTGAAAGAGAGATGGAAAGATATGGGGAGAGATATTGAGAGAAACATGGGAAGAGAAATACTGAGAGAGATATGGAGAGAGAGAGAGAGTGAGAGAGAGAGAGAGAATGAGAGAGAATCATTTTACACAACAACCTATAAGATTCTCAACCACACAATAATATGCACATAATAGAAACCTGACAAAACAGTTGTGCACGCGAACAATTATTACAGATATATAAAGATGCTTAGACACACACAACCTGAATAAATGCATGTATCTGTAGTGGTACAGTCAAAGTTCGCTTGACTCATATACTCAGCTACTTTCATTCATGCCAAACGGTTGCGCATGCGTTCCGATAGAAATTTACACTGATATGAGCATGCGTGATCTTCAAAGGCATTATATTGAAACCGAAAGCATTGAAGCATCCAGACAATTCTCTCTGAGGTTGGAATAAACCATGGCGTCGACTGTTCCGTGCGACGCAGTCTTGGTTTTCACAAAATATCTTTCATCGTTTCAGCGAATAAAAACATCTTTTAGGTTCTTTACACCCTTCGGCTATAGAACCATCGGGAAGTGGTATGTTTCTATAAGGATTCATAAGAGACATTCGATACGTCTCTGTCAAAATGTATGATTCTGGTCTATGAACGAAACCAAACCGTGGTTCAGAATTTTCACTTAGTATCAATTTGCAATGGCAAAGTTGAAGCCGACGTAATATAAGAAAATGTGCATAAAATATGATCAAATAAACAATGAAACAATGAAAGCTAATATGAATAAAAACAGTTTACAAACTTTGTGTAGAAAGTTAAGTTTACTCACTAAGGCAAAAAGTAATATCCTTGCATTGATAATATTAATATCTGTGGGCTTCGTTTTGACTCAAGGATACAGAGGATTTTACAAGTACAAATCCAAGAATATATTTGTTTTTTTTATAGAATTCAGCTGTGATATAATAAACAAATAAAAACATTTTTTGTTTCTCTTTGTAACTTTAACGATTCTAAAACAAAATTACTTTCTTTTAATCTCCATAGAGAACCTTTTCTGCCTGCCATCAGCTTGGCTGATGCTAACCATTGGGATAGCAACTGTTTTCCTCATCTTAGGCTTAAATCTTCTACTGATATAAGTTTTGCGATTATATAGAAACAATTTCTAAGAAAAATGGTTTACTCTTTTGTGGAAGCCAATTATTTTCATCAGAATCCATTTTGAACATTTATAAATCTACCTTTTGCCCAGTGAATTGAATGTTGCTGCCATACCTTATCTGTTTTTCCTTCGATATATCTCGAAATTCTTGAGAAAATTCAAACAAAGGTCTGTAGTGTAATCAATCCTGGCCTAGCATTTCGATTTCACCCCCTTTCTCACCGACGTGAAGTGGTTTCTCTTTGTCTTTTTTATAATTATTTACATAGCAGCTGTTCTTATGATCTTTCCTTCTTGGTGCACCGACTGCATGAATTTAAATGTTACTAAGTTGGCAACTAGGTCTCACAGTTGAACTGGATAGATTCAACTGTCCATTCTATCGTAGTAGCTTTCTCACCTGTGGAATTCCCTTTCGATATATTGCTTCCCTGCTAAAGGAATTTTTAAAAATCTGAAAACGTCTTTTTGAATCGGGTTATTTTATTGTCATTTCTACTCACTTCTCCTCACTAAAGTCTTCTCCTTCTCTTTCACTCCTTATCATTCCTTGCATTATTATCTTGAGGGAGGTGAACAGATTAAAAAATAATTATGCAACAATCTCTGTTCTGTTTGCTTCTTTTAACACGGAAAGCGATGAGACGAATCTTGCCTATGACAAAGACGACTGCAATTTAGTTTGCGGAGAGGAACTTCTTTATTTTAGAGTGACCTTAGCCGTAGTGTCATCTAAAATTTCAAGCAATTTGAATGGGGAGCAAGAACCAAATATAATACAGACTTTAGTGGCTAATCTTAGTGGTCGATTCTCTTTAATGTTTTTTTTTTTAAAAAGGGTGACACGGGAATCCGAAGACGAATTAAGATATCGAAAGATGTCTTTAAAAACATGAGCAAAATATTAAGAAACAACAAAATTTCATTACAAACAAAGGAAATAATTTAGGCAAAGCCAATACTTTAAGCAAAACCAATTCCCCGAATCGAAATAATAAAAATTCAAATAAATAAATAATCAAATTAACAAAGAAATTTAAAAAAAAACGAATGAGAAGATAAATAGAAGTACATTTAGTAACATATGATAATATTTGTAGTAATTAAAAATAAATAGTTAAGTAATCAATAATGTGTGAAAAGTTAACAAACGACATTATCAAACAGTTACAAATAACAGCATTTCTATGCACAATTATTTCTGCTCAATAGCTACTAAAATGATTTGAAACGTAACCTTTACTGTCCACCCAATAACCATCAGGATAATGTAATAGATGTTACTACTCATAATGCACTACTGCCCAGCACATATAAATAGTCAAGCAAAGACCCAATACACATGGCATGAAGATTGCGTTAAAGTCTGAAACAGGCTGTTACTCAGTGTCTATAGTGTCTATACATATATATATATATATATATATATATATATATATATATATATAGACACTATAGACACTGAAGTAACACACCCCTGAAGATGAACTCGGAAAGAGGTTGAAAGTACTTGGGTACCTTGGGAAATGAATGATAATAACATCTGTCAACGTTACAGCTCATTTCTGACATCTTTCAATTGTAATACGCGAAAGATCATCCGTGAGTATGAGGGGATTTTATTAAAAATAAGCAGACACAATGTTTGCAATTTATTTAATCTGACATGTCTAAAAGAAAATTTAAAATACAAAAATATATTTTTTTTCTGAAAATATAATGTTATATATAAGAGTCAATGAATGTCTATTATGTTTAATAATGAGCCATTCTAAGCATCGTATTTTGGCTATAATTTCAGGTGAAAATAAAGAAAAAGTACGATGTTTAGAACTGCTCATGATTAAACATAATAGACATTCATTGTCTCTTATATTAAAGAGTATACGTTTGGAAAATTATCTGCTGCCTCGATATACTAAATATAAATATATATATCTAAACTTATTTTATAAATTGAACTTTGTGTGTGTGTGTGTGTGTATGTGTGTGTGTGTGTGTGTGTCCGTTACCTATAGACTCCGAAACAGCTGAACCGAATTTCTTGAAAATTTACACAGTTCTACTATAAGCGTCTGCGAGTGTTCTTAGCTAGGTTTTGTGTTGTGGTACCCCCGATAAATATCGAAAATCAATAATCGAAAAAATCGGGTTATAGAAGGAGTGGTCTGATTTGATACACTCATAAAAAAAAAAACATAAGAAACGATATTTAGAAGTTTCAAGGTTGAGGTTCTTACAATAGTGCAGAAAATCGATAATATATATATATATATATATATATATATGTATATATATATATATAAGGCAAGATGTTTGTATGTGTGTATGTTTATCTGTCGGTATGTCCTTTATACAAATCCACAATTTTTATCCGATTCTCACCAAACTTCAAAATTTGACTTACATCCATTCATTTTTCTTTCAGTCTAAGGTTTCGCTTTAACTGGAAACAACTATTGCTTTTTAGTCTTTCGTACCAACGTCGAAAGAGTCTGAGCTCCAGGACCATGGATTAGTTTTAAAGATTTCATTACACCCGAGTAACGCCGGGCTATACTGCTAGTATATATATAGTGGATGTCGGCTCGGAGGGGGAAATCGGTGAACCGAGTTCCAATTCCAGTCGAACACTTTGCATTCACTTACGCACTGGTACCCTTGGGAATGGTATTAATCCGTCCCTTCCCTCCAGTTATGGTTTAAATAACTGAGGTCTGTTGTTCATGCGATCTGTGGCAGACGTCTGCATCGATTGTTTGTTATCAGCAGTTCCGAAAAGTGTGGATGGTGCTACACAAGCCTTCACCACTTTAAACAATTCTTTGTGTGGTTGTCTAACTGTGTTAGACGCTCATACATCGAAATCGACGGGAGAGTCCATTATATATAAATTTATTTGATTGAACATTATTCTTAATAGATACTCGTATTTGCGTGGTTACTCTGTTTTTTTCTATAATTAAACAGTACATTTATATATATATCCACCAGCCTGAATATTCGAGCTGCTGGATATATATAAATATATATATTTTTAATTGTAGAAAAACAGAGTATCAACTCAAATACGAGTATCCATTAAAAATAACGTTCAAGCAAATAAATTCAAAAATACATTTCGGTTAAGACAATTTCAAAAAATTCCATAAGAAATCGTAATATATATGGAAAAGATAAAATAACCTAAAGAAATGAAAGTAAAGATAATAAAATCAAAACCAACATAAAAAAGAATGATGAGAAAATAAAATCAAAATTAAAACATAATCTTAAGGGACTTGTCCATAAGTAGAAATAAAAAAATAATTGTAATTAAAAAAATTCTTTTGGTTATTTTATCTTTTCCAACATTTTAATATTTCTTTGCTAATCTTTCCTTTTTCTTCCTCTTCTATCTTGCATTTTCTCTCTCTTTTTTTACCTTTTGATTTATTTTTTCTACTTCATCTTTTTCTTTTTCTGGTTTAAATTTTTTTTTATCTGGCTTTCAGTGGCAAAGCATTTAAAAACTACTGTCTATTGAGTCGTACACAAACTAATTTTTAAAATGTTATAACCTTCAACCTTCCTTAATTTATCTCATTGGCTGACCTCTTTCTTCTTATGTTTATATTTATTTTTTATCTTTATTTTTTATTTTTAAAATCTCATTATCTCTATATTACAAAATAAATTAACCATATTTTACTGCCTGATGATGGAGTTTTAACACCAAAACTGTATAGCTATTGACTTGCAGTATGGTATTATGGTTATAATAACAATGATTACTATATATTTATGTTCTGCTTTTGTATTGAGCACATTGTAAAAGTAAATATTTATCCACGGAATGTACTTCCATTAGTAACCATTACTTATATATATATTTAATTAATTAATTAATTAATGTTTAATTAAAAACAGAATATCTACTTAAATACGAGTATCGATAAAAAATAATGTTCAAGCAATTCATTTCAAATTGTCGGTTTTTTATAACCAAAGTTTCGTTAAAATTCGTTAATTTCCGTAACATGTTTACATTTGTTGATATTACGATACATTTCAGAGCAGATATGGTTATTGCAATAGATCGAAAATTGTGTTATATAGGCTTGATTAAAACCTCGTTTAGACTAGGAGCCATTGGTAGTCGAGCGGTCTAAGACGTTGCCAGATCAAATGATAGCTTCCCCTATGTAGATAGGAGTCGCAGGTTAGAATCCTGCCAAATGGCACACATTTTCCTTTTATATATATATATATATATATATATCCGAGTGAGTATAGGATGAGGAGAGAAAAAGAATAATTTTTTCCGTCCAAAACATTAATTTAAAACAGTGCTCGATATATGGTGTATAGAGCAGTGAATATTTATTATAAAATATGTTTTAGAACATGTACATAATTTCTTCTATATATGTCCTCTTCCCTACAATCACATGTTTGTTTCAGTGCTTGGATTTAAACACTTCCTCAGGGGAAATAAAGGTTTGGAATCATTCTCTGTTTATATTTGGTTCCTTGTTTTCGTGGGGGTTGGTTGGGGTTATTGGTAATTAAGTGAATGTCTCGTTTTGATCGTTAGACTTTTGAGGAATTTGGTGTGTAAGTGTGAAATTGTTGATTAATGGTATTATTTGTTGGAATGTATGTTTTATCTTTTTATCGTTTGGGTATATCTTTTGGTTAGGATTTCTAAGAGGACGCTGTTGAGTGGTCATTTTTATGGTCGGCTATCATTTAATTGGTTGATGTCTGCTGTTAGTGGACCTAATTCATGTATTTACTTTGATCCTGTGTCTAGGTTTTCAGAGATGTGATAGGGGTGGGGTGTTTTTTCTTTCCAATTTAGATTTTTTCGTTATATATATATATATATATATATATATATATATATATATATATATACACATATACTCCTCTTCTTCTCTTTCTTCCTTCTTTTACTTTCTCTTCTCCTTCTTTTCCCCTTTCTCTTTTTTTTGTATGTTTAACATTGAAACAAACATATGATTGTAGGGAAGAGGACATATATAGTAGAAATTATGTACATGTTCTAAAACATAATATATATATATATATATATATATGTTCATACTATTTAAATGCTAATATTGTATTTGTGGACATATCTTTATTGGTTTTACATATTTATACATGTTTTTCTTCAAGCAAAATATGAAAGTCTATTCCCTCCAATCAGAGAACTCGAAAAAACAATTCTTCTATATTATTTGCATTATGATTAAATTAATCCTAATATTATTTACATTGTTCGAAATGTTGTCCTAATCTTTATGGCCATGTTTACGACAGGAGACAGATCGAACTGAACCCTTTATTTCGATCACTGGGATATATATTTCTCATTCCATGTGCGATGTCACTTCCGGATACCAATAATTATCTTTCTTTAACTAAACTTCTAATTTATTTGTTACTTGCTGTAGCCAGGTATTGAACTCCCAACTTTTTGGATAATGTTACTGGAACTTAACAACGCTTATATCCACTGAGCCGCATGCTCTTGATGACATCAGTGTATGCATTTTTGGGACTTATAAACCTAATGTCTCAGTAACCATTTTTTTTTACCAGTGCTCATATTGCGGTCTTTGAAGCTAATGATTTTCTATAGCAATCCGTATTACTGGTTCCCATATTGTATTTATTTCTATGCTTGGCCGGCTTATGCGCTGATTCCTTACGTTTACGTAGTTTTCAGTGGTCTACTTTATCAATTATTTCAACTTCATCCCACAGAGAACAATGATC
Organism: Ascarosepion bandense; assembly: GCA_037127315.1. Taxonomy (NCBI): domain Eukaryota; kingdom Metazoa; phylum Mollusca; class Cephalopoda; order Sepiida; family Sepiidae; genus Ascarosepion; species Ascarosepion bandense. The sequence goes on along the minus strand of JBBBDQ010001395.1, from coordinate 794,434 downwards.
CTCTTTTTCGTTCCATATATGGTCACCTACCTTCCCCCGTGTTATGGCCTTGCGATGTTCTTGCAGCATTACTAAAAAGAATAACTTAGAGAATTGAGTTAATGGAAGATAAATACATAGCATTCGGAAGTGGCATCGCACATAGACTGAGAATGATATACCCCAGTGATCGACATAAAGAGTTCGGTTCGAAATTCCTAGCACCTGAAGAAGGCCGGAAGGTACAACGACCGAAACGTCGTAAATATGGCAATAAAGATTAGGACAACAGTTTGAATAATTTAAATACTATCTTATGTTAGAAGTATAGAAAAATTATCCTAATAATTTTTTTACTTTATTTCTTGTAAATGTCTAAACAACTTTATTCAATTCATTGATTTTATATAATGTCTCCGCTGATGATGTTTTTATTTATTATTCTTGTTTAACTGATACGTTCGTAATTACTTTTTATCATTTCAAATAAAAGTTGATGAACTTTCTAATGAAGTAAGTTATTCTCCATTTAACTAAATGATAGCGAAATAGTTTAAAATAAACACAAAAGAATTTATAAAGTAAAATAAAATTTCATTTTATATCATCAGCTTTAGAAGGAAACAATAAAAATACGAGACAACGAATCAGAAATGCAAATGTAATTTTTAAACAACTCTTGGTAAAAGAAATATAATTAATTCAAAAGTAATTGTTCAAAACTGAAATTATTTCTCCAAGTTAAAAGTGTAAGCTTTTTGGTGCACTAAAAGCACGCCGATATCTATAAGACTTTCTTGTATACAGGGTGAGCCAGCGAAAAAAACCCAAAACAAATTGGGGTGTGAAGTTGATCAAACATTTTCAGTAAAAATAAATAAATAAACATTATTTTTAATAAATTGGGAAAAACATTAAACCATCTCTTCTTCCTCCAGTTATGGGTTGAATAACAAGGCAGATTGGGTTCTGTAGCTTTGGCTGGCAACTAGTCTATTGCGGGAAAATCATGGATCGAGCATGTGAACAATGATGAGGTTTTAGAAATGATAGAAACGAAATGGAAATTAATACTGAGCATCAGGAAGATACAGCTGAAGTTCCTGGGACATGCAATGAGAAAGGAGGGCTTGGAGAACCTGATACTAACAGGCCAGATAGATGGAAAAGAGACAGGGGAAAGCAGCGGATAACATATTTGAAGGACCTAATCAGGTGGATGATGGAACGAGAATTGCATGGTGTAACAGGAGAAGGCGTGCTAAGAGCCACCAGGGATAGGGAGACGTGGAAAGCCATGACTGCCTACGTCCTGAAGGGACAGTGCACATAGAAGAAGAAGTCAGTTCATCGATCGAAAGAGAGATTAACGCTCAAGCGTTTATCACCTTTGACACTTAAGTAACTGAAATTATATATATGTATATTGATATTGATACACATATATTGATATACCAAAATTAAATGGTAACCATCAAAGTGGGAAACCAAGGATAATCTGCCAACTAGAATAATCAGCATTCTACTACATCGCTCCTCAAACCGTCACTGAAAAGCAACCGTTTGCTAGTTGTTTGAAGGCGGTTCTTGGAAAACTCCCGACTGGTCATTCACCAGCATTCTCCATATATCCACCGAGCAAACGACGTTTCGACGTGAAGATTAAACCTTGTTTAATGTCCGGACTTTTTGTGGACATGATATTAGATTTGTTAATGTTGACTGATTAAGTGAGGTGACCAAATGGTTGCATCTAGCATCCCTCTTCCAGATATACTAGATTGGCAAATAGGTCCCACCCATTTACAGTGAAACAGATAAAAATGTAACCGCAATTTCTACTCAAATAGCTTCTTTTCTCGAACTTCCCGCCTGTGGAATTCCTTTCCATATAATTGCTTTCCCGACAGCTACAACCTCCAGGAATTTATATGTAAGGTCAATAGACACCTCTTATCACACTAACTTGCATCCATTTTCTCAAACTCTCTTCCCATCTATCCCACCCCATCCTCGGTATCCTCATTCGTCTATTACCCTCCTCCGGACATTTCCTGTAACTAACCACTCTTTCTCATCACTTTCCCCTATGTAACCCCATGCGCAATGGTGGCAGTGGAATGCCTTGCTTAGGGTGAAATGATTTAAAAAAGTTTCAGTGCTATGGAGATACCGTACTACTGTTCTGTGACTCACATTGATAACCACTGCTACGTCGAAAGCCCTCTCTTTTAGGTTGCTCACTACCGAACAACAGAACAGCTCAGAGACACCTGTTTTCGGGTTTGTGTCACCCATAACGTAGTGCTATGAAGGTTTACGGAAAGTTTCTGCGCTAATTAATTTTTTCTGGCTTTTCGTCAATTCTATCACTTAAAAGTATTGACACTTCTACTAACCCCCTTCATCTAGGAATTGCAATATCAGTTAAAGCGATGACTTCTGGAAAGAAACATTTAGGATTAGTTAAATGTAGGAGAACATTAATGCCTCATGGGATGGAGATGTGATGCTGAAGGCGTCTGTTTAATTTTCACATGTCTTTGTATTAATTGAGCTGAATATGAACAAAGACCGTAACTTTGCGAGGAAGTAAAAAAAAGTTTGAAACTAATTCGATAGTAATACCCCGTGAGACAAGCTAATTCTTATCTCAGGACAAAGGCTAAGCAGGGAATTAGATATTTATTTTGGGCAGTGTATTCAGGTAGGAGCGAATCCAACAAGATTAATTAATTAATTGTCAGGGGAATTTATATGAAAGTGAATGCAGCAGACTAGCTCTGAATTTGAACATAGCTCGTCGGTTCCAGCTTTGATTCAAATAACTGAAGTAAGAATTTAATAAACATAGTTATATATATAAAATTTGAATGCATATCGTCAGGCAATAATCTATTTGTGCCTGAAGATTGGAACGTGCATGAGCTGCATTGAACCACACACGAAACCGCATCCCACTCGCTTCTCTATACATACAGATTTTAAAAAATTTCTTCTGGTTTTATTCGTTAATATGCTGGAAAAGTGAAATTCATTATCAGGCAGATATTTTTATTTTTCAACTTAAACTGATCCCCTAGCCTGGATTGAAGGGTTTTGAATATCAGAGTCTCAGAAGATTCTTCCTGTTTTATTCACACCATTCTGTGTTTCATTTATGTAAGAGCAGAATTCTATGATAATCCAGAATTCAAATTGATGTTCCTAAATCTTGATCCAGAAAAGCATAGAGGAATCAGATAATATAACCATGTCTTCATTAGCCGAAGCACGTGGGACCATTCCAAGAATAAGTAGGTGGAAAAAGGTACAATCGTGGTTCGACAATCCTGAGTTGAAAAGATTGATCCAAGAAAGAAAGAAACAGAAATGGAAGAAAAATGGAAGAGTTAATACTCTGAGAAACTAATATATTTGTAAAATTGGAAACGAAATTAATGAAGCCAAACAAAGAAATGTGTTTAAATGTAGAGAAAAGCGAAAAGCACGCTAATATCATTGCATCAAAACGGACAAGAAGAAATGTCTTGACATCTAAAAAACACTGGGTCACATTTGAACCCTGTCCACGCTAAACAAAAATAACCACAGAAATAGAACGTATACTTATATATATATATATGCAATCATTACAGTGTCTGTTTCAAAGCATAAGCGATGGCCAATTAACTGATGATTTAATTTTAAGTTAAGAAAGATATAAAAATTAAGAATATTAAAGCATCACTTGATATTGAAGCTGATATTTTAAAAATAAGTTATCACCACCCAACATTCAATAACAAGATTTTCGATCGTCTTTTCTTAACTACCTATGAAAACGAAAAGTTAGTCATCAAGAAACTCACACATACAGATATATCTCAATTGTATTTATTATGGTAAAAGCACTATTACACCTCTCCTCGTTTTAAAAAGTCAACTCCGCACGACCCAATTTGGCTTTCATGCTGATAAAGTGTATATTGATGATATATATGCCCTGAAAAAAAAATGAATACCTCTCCAATAGAAAATTGTATATCGACCTCACAGAAAGTCTTGCTGACCCTCTTGCTCCAGGTATTGCAATGTCAATTAAGACCATACATTTTGAAAGAAAGCATCGATGGTTAGGTAAATACAGAACATTGACGCCTCATGGGATGGGAAGGTGACAATAAAGATGTCTGTTTAATTTTGATATATCATTGTATTAATTTAACTAAATATGAATGAAGACCGGAGCATTGCTCGGAGCAAAAAGAAAGTTGAAATCACTTCGAGAGCAATACTTCGTGAGACAAGCTAAGTATTGCCTCAGGATACAGGCTACACAGTGAATAAAATATTTATCTTGGGCAGTGCAGCATTCAAGTAGGAGCGAACTCAAGAAGATTAAATAATTAACTAGCCCTTTCTCTATTTTAATCTCATGCCGATGTTGAATTCGGTCTGCATCAGGATTGGAGAACCAATACTGATTAATCATCTCTGGTTTATTCTTTCTTGTATACATTTGTGCAAATTGATTGAAACAACTGCTTTAGTTACTTTTCTTTCATCATACAGTTAGTTTTAGATTCACTGGAATCACAAATGTCGTTAATTCCTAGGTTTTCCTCTGATTAGATCATTTGCAGTTGTGTGCAGTAATATAAATCTATTTTTAGTGTGTACGATGAAGTTTGTTTGGCCTTGAAAACTATTGCGTCATTGATGATACGACTGACAGTTAAAAGGCTGACACCAGCAATAACCGCGATCTCTACGTCATTCGTGATTGTATCAGATTTTTATCACGTCCAGACGCTATTGTCTCGAGTGTCGATTAGCTCTCCTACATCTATTTCTGCGATGGGCGTTACTTCCAAGAAGCGCACGAAAATTGTAATACTGCACAAACACAATAGCAAGTCTTACGTAGAGATCGCGGTTATTGCTGGTGTCAGCCTTTTAACTGTCAGTCGTATCATCAAGGCGAAGAAACAAACTGAATAAATCAGTCCAAAACGCCAAGAGACAACGTATACGTGATCAGGGAAAGTGTTAAAGATCCTGGGAAGACAATATTCACTTTTATTTCAATTAAATTTCACAAGAGTATATACTATTATTAATCTTTAATTCTTCGACTCACATGTTTCGGTTGAATGATGACGGTAATAATCCTGCTCTTACCCACAAGTTAGGGAAACAAGTGTTTCCTCAGTACATGAGCTGTAATCTGCGCACTCCCGAGGTAATTATTATTATTATTGTAAAAATAATATCAAAATTAATTTGATGCAGTGGAATGAACGAATATATACTTCTTGATATACAGCTTTAGAAATTGCAACATTTGGGAATAGCAAATTTGTGTTCGTAATCATGAAAGCTTCACAAAATACACTTAAGATATATCTCACATGATTCAAATAAATGTTCCCTTATGGCAAAATTTAAGCGAACGTTAAGTGCAACACTGAAAAATAATCTAAGTGTCATTTAATAATTCTTTAATTTAAATGTAATTAAAATTAAATACATTTTGATTTATTAATTTAAAAAAGTATTAAAGGCGAGAGAACGTTTCAGGAAAATTTTAGAAATAGGCTTCTGAGAATTTGCTAAAACGGAGAAAATAAAAAAATAAAAAGTGCAATACGCTCGTTTAAAAGTCGATTTTTTAATACTTTATTTTTAGCAATAACCTTTCGGAATTGACTATTGTATAGGAAATATTTTTGTCAGCTTGAAATTTTTTGTGCGAATCAAAACAATTATTGCGTTATTTGAAGCCCAGCATAGATATTTACTAAAAGTTAGCTCGAGGCAAAATGCGTGCTGGCGCTAGAATGAGAGAACTTATTTGAATGTGTTCCCTTGAAATATCAGTATTTTTAATTTTTTTTACGCGGGCTTGAACGCTGACCACTGGTACCGGTGGAGAATACATCACTGCCTCAACTTCGCAATTTACAAACCCAATTTTGTTAAGTATCCGATTACATTCTTATAATTTAATATTTTATGTTTTGTTCTTATTTAACACACTCATCGCATTAACATACTGAATTACTGATGAATATTTTTTTACATACAAAGGGCATGATTTTAATATAGCAGTTTAATTTTCCAACTCAGTATTTTCACAATAAAATTGACAAGGCTAAGTGATATCATAGGACTCTTACTAAAACACACTTTCATGTTTCGTGACACCTGAGGACTTTTAACAGTAGCAATAACTAAAATCGATAGCAAGTAAATTGAAGAGAAAATAATAGCATAATCAAAATGTTGTCTCTCAACAATACTTCAAACAAAATATCAGAAAGAAAACCCTCAACAGTAGTGGAATGAGCTATAATACTTACTAGACGTAAGAAACAAAGCTATGAAAAGGAGAAAGAATTTATAATTTCCATCCGAATGTAGTACTTGATGCTCGGTCAATAAATACTGAATTGTTGCTTATTAAGAAATTACTGTTACCATTTTCATGATTACTATAATGGTCAGAATTTAGGGATATATTTATATAAAAAATATACCATAGAAATTTCCGCCTATATAATATAAAAATACATCATGTGAATTTCGGCTCTCTCTATGAAAATTACTAATAACAACTTGTTTATCAGTTTGTGTTATGCAGAATACAACATAAATGTGCTATTTGTTATAAATCCAAAAGATGTACACCGCAGAAAAATATTTGATTACCATAATATCACTTACACCTGAATGAACTATCATTATTTTAGATGTTAATATGGACTCTTTGGCATTCTATAACCTTCATCAATCTTTCAGCCATTGATTTTCAATTATCTACTCTTTCAACTTTAACATTACTTCCAGTGGATTGACTCCTACAGATTTACTTAGCTTGGATATTTTTTTCTTTTCTCATATTATATTTTATTTTTTTACTAATACAAATCTAATGGAAGACACAAGAGGCTCTCAAAATAGTGGATTATTGAATGAGGTTGAATTTTTTTTTATAATCATATCGCCCCAAGCAAGGTATTTTACTGCCATTGTTTTGCAGGGGGTGACATAGGAGGAAAGTTATGAGAAAGAGTGACAGGTTATAGGGGGTGTCAGGAAGTGGATAAGAGAAGGATGAGAATACTGATGAAAGTAGAGTGGACGGAGAAAGGAGCACGAAAAAAGGACGAATGTAGACATAAAGTGAGGGATTAGTTTATATATTGAGTGTAATGTAGGATTGATCCCCCCAATTTATATCCACATTATAATAGTATAGATTTTCATTTTTTTAATAATCATATCGCCCCAAGCAAGACATTTGACTGCCACTGTTTTGAAGGAGGTTACATAGGAGGAAATTTATGAGAAAGAGTGACAGGTTACAGGGGGTGTCAGGAAGTGGATAAGAGAAGGATGAGAATACTGATGAGATTAGAGTGAACGGAGAAAGAAGCATGAGAGAGAGGATGCAGGTTAGTGAGATAGGAGATGACTACTGACTTTACATTTAAATTCTTGGAGATTATAGCTGACGGGAAAACAAGTAAATGGAAGGGAGTTCCAAAGGCGGGAAGTGCGAGAAAAGAAGCTGAGGAGTAGAATTTGAGTTTACAATTTATTGGTTTCACCTAATTGCTAATCTTGTGGCTCGAGTAAATTTATATATAGGGGGCACCAGTGAGCTAAGTTCATTGGAACAGACGCAGTGAAAGTATTTGTAGAAGAGACACAGGGAAGCCACATTGCGCCGGTGAGAAAGTGACTGTATCCGAGCTGCCAAATCGGGATCCATCACATTACAGATTCTCCGTTGGATCTTGTCAAGGACACCCAGGTGGATAGCAGGAGCACCCGACTAGATATGGCAGCAGTATTCAATAATGAGCGGTAACAGGAGATAAGAAATGCAGTTTATGAGGAAATGTAGGAAAGAAAACAGTTCATCTTAGATGTTAAGATTGTAGTGATCAGGAAATAACACTTTTAGTGTAATATTTATGTGTTCCGATGCAGCTGGCTCAAAAACGACTTGTGGACGAGCTTACTATAATTGTCTGAACTTTTCATGACATCATAATCAAGTTGGACGGAGTTATAATAATTACACCCCCCCCAAAAAAAACTAACCCAAAATATTATACAACCTCCGCCCTTTCTGGACTTCTAAGTCGAGTTTTGTTGACAATTTCTGTGGAGAAGTCCAGCAAATGTAGCTCTATATTTATCACTGAAACTTATTTTTGATATTTAAGTTTTCATGTACTTCATCATTCAACTGACACGTTTATTGACTTAAAGGTGCACATTTACTTTAATTCATCTAGTCAATGTTCTTAACATTTTGCATCTTTTCTTTCTGCTAACATCCGTAATCCGAAAGCATGTTGGGAAAGGACGATTCTAATAGAGAAGCAAAGTATTAAGAAAATGTTCGTTAGAAACAAAGAAAAGGGCAGTGAACTGTGACGTAATATCCGCCCTCCTATCTGGCAGTGAATGCTGGACAATCTTTTCACAAATGAAGAACATACTTCAAGCAACAGAATTGTTGTTCTGTAAAACGATACTGAGAATACCATGGACCGAACATGTGAACAATGAGAAAGTTTTTAGAGAAAATGGAAAATAAAAAAGATACTTATGCTTAAAACCAAGAAGAGACCGTTTAAATTTCTACTGCACATAATGATGATAGAGGGTCTGGAAAATTTGATAATAACAGGGCGGATTGACGACAAAAGGGAAAATTAAAACTATGTATAACCTATCTAGAGAGCTTAGGTCAAGTAAGGCATTTTACTGCCACTGTTTTGAAGGGGGTTACATATGAGGAAAGTTATGAGAAAGAGTGACAGGTTATAGGGGGTGTCAAGAAGTGGGTAAGAGAAGGATGAGAATACTGATGAGAGTGGAGTGGACGGAGAAAGGAGCATGAGAGAGAAGATGCAGGTTAGTGAGATAGGAGATGACTATTGACTTTACATTTAAATGCTTGGAGATTGTAGCTGTGGGGAAAGCAAGTAAATGGAAGAGAATTCCACAGGCGGGAAGTGCGAGAAAAGAAGCTGATGGATTAGAATTTGCGTTTACAATTTGATGGTTTCACAATAAAAGGGTGGGACCAAGTTGCTAATCTTGTGGTTCGAGTAAATTCATATATAGGGGCCACCAGTGAGCTAAGTTCATCGGAGCAGAAGCTGTGCAAATATTTGTGCCGGTGAGAAAGTGACTGTATCTGAGTTGCCAAGTCGGGATCGATCACATTACAGATTCTCCGTTGGATTTTGTCAACGACACCTAGGTGGATAGCAGGAGCACCCGACCTGGTATGGCAGCAATATTCAATGCATGGGCGGATGGTAGATTTATATATGTGCAGGATTGTTTCAAACGGAAAAAAACTTCCTGGACCTACACAGAGAACTGACCTTTTTAGCAGCGGATTTAGCTATGGATTCAATATAGTCATTTTACTTGAGGTCTGTTGTGGGAGTTAAGCGGAGGCGGCGCAGTGTTTTGCTTTCAGGGAGACTGGCCTGATCCATGCTAATGGAGGGTAGGAATGATATATGACGGTACAGAGTTAAAAATAGATTAGAAAAAATGAAACTTTATTAAGAGCTACGAAGTATAGGAAATTTTGAAGAGTCATGAATGCCAATGTCTTTGTTTATTACCCTTTCAGTCTTTCTTTTTTTACATTCTTAAAACCAGTTCTTTTTAGTTTTTATTTTGTCAGTGTTTTAAATTTCATTTGTGATTGTTTTCTGATCTGTGTTATGATCACTCAGATATATACAATACCTAGTTTCCTTTTTGAATTTATTTTTTCTCCCGGTCATAGCAATCATATTATAGCGGAACAAGAATAAATTCGACCTGGTGTAATTGTTATCAAGTTTGTTACGCTAGAACAGTTACGGCTGAGTAGTGGACTTGTGCCACACCTAAGCTACGCTCAGAAAATCTCCATATTATATATGAAATATTAAGTATCGATAAATATACTATTTTGCATATTTATTTGAAATATGATGTGCAAACTTCGATTTGCATAATACTGTCTTATGTAATCAAATACGTTATTATAAACACTCATGAGAAAAAGATATATAAGCTGAAATTCTCATGATATAGAATTAAAAAATAAATAAATATAAGTATTTACGATAAAACTTTATAAATTATCCGTTAGTTTATACTATTTTATTGTAAAAAATTGGATTACCTGTGATGCAACCAACATGTGTTAGGATAGCCCTAAAGAGAAACGTGCTTCTCATAATCGCTAAAATGACATGATTAAAAGATTATATTGTCAAAATGAACAGACAAGAGCCTGTGTGCGAACCCCTCTAAAATACGCACGAACTTCACATTGTTTCTAATATTGCTGGGATTCGTTTACAACAAGAGCAATGTCATGCCCTCTAACATCTTGCTTCAGAGCTTTGGGGATAGTGCCTCGAAGTGCTGGACACTGTTAACATGTCGTGGATTGAGGGTGTGTCCCAGGAATAGCTGCACGTATTCCAGCAGTATTTTGGTTACTCATGCATAGCCCACACGACCCAGAAATCACTGATGGACAATTTTCATGATCATGCACCTTCATTATTTGGTTTCTTGGCTCTTCTGAACCAGATCTCTCTGTCTGAGGTGTCTCGAAGTACACCAACCAGCGACCCCACGGTGTTATCGACTTGTTGAACGTTAGATGATGAACGAGAAATATCTGAATCTGTTATGCAGTCGCTTTCGAGGTTACATGAAAATCTTCTTCAATGCTCGGGTCTGTTTTATTGAATTGCCATTTACTGGTTTTCTAATATGAGAATTTCTAATTTTTTTTTTAACAACTGAATTTTTTCAATTAATGGTCTTTGTTTTTCCTTAAAAGGTTTTCATTTCTCTGTCTGTGATATATTTTCAGTATCCTTTTGTAGAACCGCATTGATGTTGCTTCATATGAAAACAGATTGTCAGACATTCACTGTCATATAGGATGGAATGGGACTATTGGGTGTCGTCGTCGTTTGGGCGCCGTAATTTTGGCCTAGGTTGACAGTTGGGCCCAGCCGTTTGGGCACTAGCTGATCTGGTGCTAGCCGTGCGTTTTAGCATTAGGAAAAGTTTGTTTATAAATTCAAAACCATTCAATAAATTTGTATTTACTAGCACTAGCAATATTATTTTATTTAAACTTGGGTAATTACCCAAGTTTAAATAAAATAATATTGCTAGTGCTAGTAAATACAAATTTATTGAATGGTTTTGAATTTATAAACAAACTTTTCCTAATGCTAAAACGCATGTATAGATGATCGAGTTATTGGATCAGAAGAGTATGGTATGTTTTCCTAGAGTGGTGATTACATATGATGTTTAACGGGAGTTAGGTAATGGGTTTTTTGCTCACAACGCCAATATTTCAACTCACTGTCACCTTTGCTTGTTTTGTCAAAGACGTATAGGAATCCGTTATGAGTAAATTTTTCTTTATCACGTTTCGTTAATACCTTTTCACCCATCATCTGGATAAAACGAAAGTTTCTAGTTAAAACAATATACATAAAAAGATGGTAAAAAAACGAAACACTTGTGGCAGCTAACTCAACTGAGGCTAAGGACTGACTGACTAAATTCAGACGTTGGCAGGAACAAAATGCACTCTGTATGTAGGCTGAACAAACAGCTAAACAAGGAGAGAGCTAGTTTTCCTTTTTTTTCTAAATATGTATGTCATCTTTCAATTTATAACGGATATATTGTAATTTTCTCCATACAGACAGATTTATAATTGAAAGAATGTTCTTAAGATTTATAAATAAAATAACATTTATAAATTTAAAGAACTGTTTTCGCGCCAAAACATCCATCGCCAAATAGGCTCGTGCCAAATCAGCCGTGTCTAAACAGCCACGCCTAAACGTATCCTATCCCATATAGGAGGACTGCTATTACATCGCAATTTGGCACTATTTTCTTTGCTTCTAATGACATTTTCTTAATACTTTGCTTAATCTTTTGGAAAGGGGGGTTGGATTTATGCCTTTCATAAATATTTATACGGAATACCACATCTGGTCTGGTGCTCCTGCTATATATTTAAGGATTCTTGATAAAATCCAAAGAAGAATCTGCAATGTTATTGGTCCCGACCTGGCATCTCCCACCGCTGTAACGAAGCTTGCTTGTGCCTTTTCTATTAATACTTTCATGGTGGCTATGGCTTTGTTTTTACAATTCAAATTGCTAGATGTAACCGTAAGTTCTATGTTAAATGTTTCTTCTTTTCAACGTATCGCTTGTGAAACTCTCTTCCAGCTTTTTGCTTTCCAGTCGACTTTGATTTTGAAAAAATAAATGCAATGTTAATCGTTATCTTCTGTCTTCTTAATTCCTCTTCTCTTATTGTTCTCTCTCTTTAATAGTTTTTTTCTCATATTCTGTAACACCCAGTAACCACTTTTGTCTTAGTGACTTTAATGCCTTTTTAAAAAATTATGCATGCATTAATTACATTTTTTTTTGTTCTTCAAAATGGAATTTTCATCTTTGATTTACTTTACCATATATCTATTTTTTCCTAGGTTTCCTCACGTATACAATTTAATAAGTGTACACATGCTTTTAAATACACTGATTATATTCATTGAATGTCTTTGTTTTTCGTAGCATAATTTTCCACAATTATTTAACGCACTACACCTAACACGCACAGATGAAGAATGCTGAAAAGTATGACCCGACAAAAAGCCTCACTTGTTCAGATGTTAGAAATCCGGTGGGCCGAGATCTTTATTTTCAGTTCTCGTATTTATCGTTCGCTGGATATAGATGCACACCGATTGAAGTGGTGTTGCTTTTTGACAGTTGTGCGAGCCAGCCTCTTCAAAACCAAACGAGCGTAACCTAAATAATATCGCTTGAGATAGGCGAGATGAATTCGACTTTGAAATATAGTTTTCATCAGGAGGGCGACGAGATGTCTGTCTGGGTGAACTAAGTCACTAGGTAACTAAGTTTTGAGGCAATCAAAAGTATGACTGCGACATCACCGAGAAGAGAAAGAGAGAGAGAGAGAGAGAGAGAGAGAGAGAGAGAGAGAGAGAGTAAAGTGAAGAGTTTAATTCGTGGAATGTCACTGTTGACTTTCGATATTGTTGATTGGTTTATATGATTTACGAAAAATGGAGCAATCTTTGATATGTTGAAGAAATGTCAGCATATTTGAACTTGCTGAAGTTCAATTGCTGCGTTTGTACCTTTTATCTAGGTACCTCCATTTTTCGCGATAGTTCGTGATAGCTAAGTTCTAAAATGAATCTTTATAAAGGAAAAAGCTTTTTTAAGCTTTAGCTTTAATTGAAAGCTAAAGGACAAAATTTAATATTTATCACGAGACAAAATACTCTGTAGTGTATTTTTCAAACAGAGATTTTATTGATTGAAATCGATTTTTAAAATTTTTTTCCTAAAATAGCTGATTATCATCTTTTTAGCCGTTTTTCAACTCAATGTAATTTTTTTTAATAATAAAAAAGACTTTATTTGAAAAGAATTGTAAAAATTTATTATTCAATCGTAACATTTTTTCTCTTCAGACAATAATGTCCTTAATTAATATTAGCAATTAAAAGCTTATCTAATTAGGTAATATCATAGTTTTATTGCATTTTTTATTTTAATATTCCGAATAGATTTTCGAGAAAGTGGCAAATGTTTGACAAAATGAAAAAAAAAAAAAAGATGATTTACGTTCTCCAAGGAATCCTGCGTTTAACTAACAGATGTAACAGATGTAACAGATGTAAAAAATATTTTTTACGAAGATTTTATAAAAATAATATTTTCATAAATAAATTCAATTTATTTGTGAATAAATTCCTGAAAGCTTCATTAAAATCTGACAATTATTTGATTTTTTAAAGAATTTCTAAATTAATACGTTTTTCACCGAGAACAGAGGCGCTAACTTTCCCATATTAAGTTCTGGTCTCACGCCTACGGAAAGCAAAATTTAGAAGGTGTTAGAAAGAATTAAGAAATATTAAAATATAATTAAAATACTTGAGGTGATTGTGCTGCCCTGAGTCAAGATCGTGGCTACTGAAAAACGCTATGTCTTGCCACAGAATTCTGCACTATGCCGCACAAGCCGTAGAAACCAGTTATGGATTTCATATAATTTCTGCGACCACATCTCCCTTACATTTGGCCTCCTAATTTCCTAGATTACAACTCCCTTGAATATTATGAAGCATCTGGAGCTTTATTTTCTTCAGTATTTACGTGTTTGCTCAATTGAACTTTTACATCTGTCATTCCTGGCGTAACCCTTGAGTTCTTGAGTCTCTTTTTTGATTATATTCATTTTTATACCTCTATCTTCGTTTTTTTTGTAACTGATGACAGTATTATTTGTTAAATTACTCAATGACAAAAGAAACATGGCAAATCCTAGCTTACAAAGTCTGTTTACTTCGGACAGAGGATTCAAAATATTTCTTCATTGCAGCTTGGGATGCTATAAAGTTTGACCCCTTAATTAAATAATTCCAGATCGTTAATGAAATATTTGGGTCCGACCCATTCACAGTTAGATAAACCAAATGCAGACGACAATTCTACTCCATCAGCTTCTCTTATCGCACTTCTCGCATGTGGAACTCTCTTCCATATTCTTGCTTTCCTGACGGCTACAAACTGCAGAAATTTAAATATAATGTCAGCACCCATCTCTTAACCGCTTGACTCCAGTTTTTTCTACATCACCCTGTATATCTTTTCCTTTCTCTCTACCTTTGCATCTGTATTCTCATTCTTCTCTTGCTCCGTTCTAACGGGTTTGTCTTTCTTTTTACTCTCCTCCTATCTAATCTTTTACTCTTATGTAGCCCCCTGCTCATCAGTGGCGTTACCGCCCTGCTTGGGGTGAAACGACAAAAAGAAAATTATCCGTTTGTTGAAAACCTATTGTTAAAAAAAAACAACAACAACATACACACATATTCATTGAAACTGATGGGACGGTTCAGTTAAACACTCAAAGATAATACCCCGGTATCAGTCAGTCAAGTGTCATACGTGATACATACACCCTTGGGCGATCTTGTCTCGAAGATTTCTCGCAGTAGGTTGCCATTATTGTCTGCGGTCTGGTTGCCAACCAAAGCTATCGAACCTAAATTATCTTGCTATTTAACCCATAACTGGAGGGAAGAGACGGATTAATACCTTTCTCTGCGCGTAAGTGAATGCAACGAATTCAACTGGAATTCGAACTCGGCTCTTTGATTTCTTGTTCTGAGTCGATATCTACTGCCCCACAATGCACATCCGATCATTGTTTAGCCTAATCTAGAATAACGCCTTAGGTACAATATGGGTAAGCCAATTTCATATCTTATAGTATACATTAACTTATATTAAACTATATCTACCAGTTGATGTTATTGTATCAGCAAGTGCTTTTTCTCTACTAGAATGTTATGCTGATTTTCTAACAGTAGCTTAGATGTAGTACAAGGCCGAATGTATAAAACACCCAGTGAGGATTAAACTCACTAATCAGTTGTAACTATTCTAGTGAGACAAGCTTTCTAACCAATACGCAACGTTGAGGTACCCCTCAACTAGAATGCTGGAAACTCCTGATAATGACTGATATTCACAATATTCAACAGTAATCAGTATCCATATTTTAAAAAGGAATGAATCTTATTACAGCAACTGAGCTAAAGTAAACGTACGTTAGAGTCTACAAATTGTTCCTAACAAAACTTATATTCCTTTACCTCATGCTTATCATCTGTGAATTATCTATGATATATACATTTTAATAGATGGAAAAAGGAGTGGGTATATTCTGGTCTGGGGTATATTCTATTCGATGCCATTTTATAACTGTTATAAAACAGCATGTCTAGAATAACCCTGGTATATATTAAGTTGGAGGTATACTCTGTGCTTGGGTGTATATACTGGGTGGTTACATACGTTAAAAGCAAGCCAAAGAAAATTTTTACTTAGAGAAGCACATATTTTCTTCTAGGGAACATGGAAATAAAAAGGACATTTAGAGAGAATCCAAAAGAGATTGTGAAAATTCCTAGTGTAAACAATGAGAATCTTTTCTCATTGTTTACACTAGGAATTTTCGGGGAAATTTGATACTTAAAGGAGACATTTAAAACATGAGAGACAGAGGAAAGCACTGAGTAACGCACCAAACAAGCTTTTGTAAATGGTTGACAGAACAGGCATTAGGAAAAATAAGAATTATTATAAAAAATGTCAGCAAATTCGTAAAAATCTTACTAAAGATAGGAATTGTGCAGGGTTATGAAGTAACATGGCGCACAGAAGAAGAAGAAGAAGAAGAAGAAGAAGAAGAAGAAGAAGAAGAAACTGAGCAAATAGATACATTTTCGGTAGGATCATATTAAACGTCCATATAAAAACAACCACTTAATTGAGAGATCAAAAGCTGTACTAAGCATTGAACATTTATTTGGTAATTTTTCTCAGGACTAAAAATATTCAGGCTCAGGGGCTTCAGTCTGGGCTTTTCTATTGACTCCACTTGCCTCCCTAGTTTCCTCCCGCGTCTTGCCAAAGCATAGTGTAGGAAATAATTCAATCTATTCATTTAAAAATAGATTAGAGCTTAATTAATTCTAAACGTATATTGCATTTGGATGTGCGTTGTGGTGCAGTAGACATCGGCTCGGAACGAGAAATCGGGGAGCCGAGTTCGAATTCCATTTGAATTCATTGCATTCCCTTACGCGCAAATACCTTTGGGAAAGGTATTAATCCGTCTCTCTCCGGTTATGGATTAAATATCAGGATATATTGGGTTCTATAGCTTTAGCTGGCAACCAGTCTACCGCAGAAAGCAATGGCAACCTACTGCGGAATAATCTTCTGCCCAGTCAGTCATGTCTCTTGCGAGACATGATTGCCCAAAGCATGTATCACGTATGGGACTTAAATGACCGGCTGACTGACTGATATTGCATTTAAGCAAATTTTTTTTTTCAATTCAGATCCGTTATTTTTTAATCTAAAAAAACATTTGTAGCCACAAAGAAGAAAAATAAGAATCCTAACTTGTTTAATTTATGTCGAGTTTACCGAAGAGAACCAAAATGAAATTATAAAAAACTGTACGGAGAAAACCCTGCAGGAGGTCAGCATCTTGCAAACCATCTGAAAAATCTTCTTCTGCATCGTTCAACCTCGAGGAAACTAGAGCACAAATGGTTATAGAAACTAAGAACAATAAGGTGTTGCACTTGAACAATGCAAGAGACATTCCTAAGGTTTTAGTCGTTAATTACCTTGCAAATATGGCCACAGAATTTGACACAACGTGTAATTAATTTAGTCGCGTCTTTCGAACTAGTGCAGAGACTGAAAAAAGAATGTGTCTCAGTCACTGCACCAAAACGACGTTGGTAAGTTGACCAAAACAACTATTTCAAGAGACACCCAAATTTGCCACATATGCACAAGAGAATCTAAGACGTTACGAAACGTTAAAAAAAAAAAATAAGAACAAAACATACATCGGCGTCGCTCACATTTCATATACCTAAGTCAATTATAAACATCTACATAGCCTGATGGGAAAACAGAGTTTATTTTTCATCGTTTCTAAAGCCAATTACTGTATTATCGCAAATGTTCCTAATAACAAGCAATTCCCAAATAGACTTGATTTCACCTATCTATCTATCTATCTATCTATCTATCTATCTATCTATCTATCTATCTATCTATCAATCACTGTCTCACTGTAATTGGTTTATGACAGGCTAGTACTATTAGAAGCCAAACTGGTTCAAATGCTGTACTCCGCGTGCTTAGATAGAATCATAAATGTCACTTCCTTCAGGAGGTTTTATTTGCTTGCCTTGCAGATTTTATTTCATGAAAGTGAAGGAATTTATTACAAATCGGAAAGTTTTGCAGTCGTCCGATCAAATAAATCAGTGCCTATGATATTTGAATACCACCTCCATGACCGTTGAACGAAAGCAAGCAAAGCGTTTGTTATTTGGTAAAGTCCATACAAGAGGCAGTTGTTTAAAATTGCGCACGGCCTTATTTACTCTTGATAAAATGGATTAAATAAAATTAACTAAGACTGCGTAACTGTGCGTTACTTACGTTATCCAAAACGGATAGAAGATTAAGACAAAGACAAAAACGGACAACAGACATGTTTAAATGTCTAACAACTTTTAGAAACGAAACTTAAAATATTGCATTTCCTATGATAACTGCTTCAAGTAAGAAAACACTGGATTTCATAGTCCAAAACAATGAAATGAGGATTTGTCATCGAATTGAAAAATGAACAAATAAAACATGGAACTAGAACAATCTATTTCGGTGGACGAAATAAAGGGCTCAATTTGAAATTCCAATCACCTGAACTAAGCCGAGGCGTACAACGGCCGAAACGTCTTAAATATGCAAACGAAGTTGAAGACAGCGGTCTATACAATGTAAATAGTGTAAATAATTACGATACCTTATCTCAGAAATATAGACAAAAAAAAAAAAAATACATTTTCAAACATACCAGGACTTTGTCCGGGAAATGTGAAACAACAGTGATACACTTGGAACAGTGATGAAACGACGAGAAACAGTAATGTAATGAATATTCATACACCTTGGTTTTTCATCACAGTAATATGATTGGCTGGTTTCCGCCATAAATACAGACTAAGGCGGGGACGCCTAGAACTAAGCCTATTGGAACACCTATTGCATAAGCCTAGTCCTAAATATACTTCATATGACTACGAGGAATACCAGTCCATTACGGCTACATGCTAGGTCCTACCCGGTTACATTTGCCCAAGCCACTTAGCTACGTCCAATACGATATATATCCTTTCCGGGATATATCAAACGGTATTAAACGAACGAGAATCTTTAGAAAGAACTGAGACTGTTTACACAAAAGCGAACCTAAGATATGTACTAATATGGAGGGAAGTGTTGGAAATGTGTAAAGCCTTGCTCTCATTCAACTACCATCAATACACTATAGATACTTTGCTTGAACATGCAGACGCATGAAAATAATACTACTGTAGTAGAGAAATTAGAGTATTAGAACACATAGAAAATATTACTGCTAAACCAATCAAATTCTAAGACCGGCCATGTTTGTTTTTTTTATTTTATTTTATTGTTCTCTGTCATTCCCTTGCTAACTGGACACATGGCTTGGAGGTGATCCCCCCCTCCATCACACTACTGTCTGTTACTGCTTACTTAAGGTAACTTAATCTCTCCAGAACTGTATAGAAGAAACAAAATGGAGATAATTTTTGAAATTTTCTTAACTTTTCTCTGTCAGCCAGCCTGCAACTTGGTGAGTTTAGCCAGTGTGATCTTATTTTTTGAATTATTTATTTATTTTGATTTGTATTTTGATTTGTATTTTTTATTTTATTTCGGTTCTTATCTTTTCTGCCTAAATTTTGTGTAAATTGTTGTTAATTATCAAATTTAGGTTTGACTTATACTAAGTTAAAACTTAATTATCTTCAGTCACACATTTATTCTTTTTTTTTTAATTGGAGTAGATAGTACCTTCTATCGCCCGGTCTCACACTCCACCCCCTTCTTTTGGACAGGAGTAGAGGTGATCGCCTTGTTTCTTGTTTAGGAAGGGGTTCCCGGTTCATCTCTCTCTTTTTCGGTCTTTATGTCGGTTCGGCTGGAAGCTTTTTGCAGTTGGTGAGTATGGTGGCAAAGTCTCTTCATTCTGAGGGTACCGGGTTGGCAGTTTCCTGGTTGCTGCTTCCGACTGGTAGTTAGGAGCCCGAACTCTTGCGTAGCGTCTCGAGAGGCTGCTCTGATCAACAGTTGAATAATATCGGGGTTCCTGTAGTGCCATTTCGCGCATGGACGGGCGTCCCTGCATGAATTTCCGATGGGCAACCCCGAGGCCACATTATGCTGCAGGCGGCGCCATTCTCCATCCTTCACCTGCTGCAATTAACGACCATCTGACCCTACTCTAGACCTCTCTCTATCCACAACTACAACCAACATGAAATTTAACAAACAAAATAGCAAGCCTAAACCAGCTAGTCGTAAATCGCCCAAACCTATCTGCGTTACCTTCACAAATATACGAGGTATTCGCAGTAACTTTAATAGTGTAGAGTCTTTCCTTCTAACTAACTCACCCGATATCTTAGCTATATGTGAGACTAACCTTGACCCTTCTATCCCCTCTTCAGAGCTGTTCGTTCCTGGTTACCTTCCTCTCTTCAGGAAGGACTCCAATGTCCATATGCATGGGCTTGGTGTATATGTCAGCGAACAACTCCCCCTAGCCAGGGTCACATCTCTTGAATCCCTTGATCATTCCTTCATGTGCTTCCGTCTCTCACTTCTAAGCTCGGTTAGCTATCTCTTCTTCCTCTACCGCTCCCCCTCCTCCTCTGACTGTACGTTACTTGATTGCATCTCTAATAACATCGACAGGGCCATTTCTTCTCACCCATCTGCCCATATATTTGTGTTTGGCGATTTTAACGCCCACCACACCAAGTGGCTTGAAAACTCAGCCACCGACCTTGCTGGGATCCGCACCATGCACTTTTCAATAGCCCAAGCTCTAACGCAAGTGGTGGACTTCCCCACGCGTTTCTCTAAAAACCCTAACGGAAGGGACTCTCTACTCGACCTTTGTTTTACCTCCATCCCAGACTCCTGCACTACCAGGCAACTCTGCCCCCTTGGAAACTCTGACCACGCCGTAGTCTCCGTAAACATATCAATCCGCACTAACTCTTCCCAAGAAAACCAGACCAGCAGAATATCATACTGCTACCAAAGAGCCGACTGGGACTCGTTCAGGGACTTCCTCTGCGACGTCCCCTGGAACAACGTCTTTGATCTTCCTGTCGAAGACTGTGCCTCCGAAGTCTCCTCTTGGGTTAAGGCTGGCATCGATGCTTTTATCTCTGCCAGAAAATTCCAACTAAAACCTAATTCGTCCCCCTGGTTCTCACCCGCTTGCTCGGCCGCTATTGCCCACCGGAACCATTTCTTCCGGCTCTATCGAAGCTGCTCGTCGAACCAAAACAGGCGCCTTTTCACCTCAGCACGGAACAAGTGTAAAAAAGTACTGAACGAAGCCAAGAGGGCGTTTGCTACCAGAATTAGGCAACGCATAGCATCCTCTAAGTTTGGCTCCAAAGATTACTGGCGTCTCTGCAAAAGCGTGCTCAGCAGGAACAAGACTTCAATACCCCCACTAATCAATGAATTTGAAGTTCTCACCTCCCCAGCCGACAAGGCTGAATGCTTTGCCCGTAAATTCTCAACCAATTCGACACTGGACTCGTTAGGAATACCTACACCAGACTTCCCACCCAGAACTAAGGCTCAACTAAATAACGTCCTCATCTCGCCCTCGCTGGTCGCCAAGATAATTGCGCAAATTGACCCACACAAAGCGAGCGGCGGTGACGGAATCCCAGTCATAGTACTGAAGAAATGTGCCCCAGAACTCTCCTCTGTCCTCTCTAAACTCTATAACCTCTGCCTATCTGCTTCCTGCTTTCCTGCCTGTTGGAAGTCCTCCTGCGTAGTACCTATATTTAAGAATTCTGGCGAACCCTCAGACCCCGCCAATTACCGTCCTATTAGTCTCCTTCCAATCTTTGGCAAAGCTTTCGAAGCCATTATCAACGCCGAGGTGATTCAGCACCTTATGACCAACGGGCTTCTCTCTGACAAACAGTATGGGTTTCGCTTCACCAGGTCTACTGCTGATATGCTAACGACCATTACCGAGTACATATACCAGGCACTCGACAAGAATGGTGAAGCCCGAACCGTTGCCTTGGATATCTCCAAAGCATTCGACAGGGTCTGGCATGCTGGCCTCTTGTGCAAACTGCGAAGCTATGGGATAACTGGACATCTGTTTGATCTCATCCAGTCCTTCCTCTCTAACCGCACATTAAAGGTGGTATTAAATGGGCATGCCTCCCAAAACTACCAGACGAACGCGGGCGTCCCTCAAGGTTCTATCCTAGGTCCCACGCTATTTCTGATCTACATTAATGATCTCCCCGACACCATTAGATCCCAAGTTGGCATGTATGCCGACGACACAACAATCTACTCCCGCATCGATCAGAAACCAGGTCTGGACGACAAAGTGAACCTCGCTGCCGCACTGGAAAGGGACCTCCAATCCGTAGTGACCTGGGGTAGGAAATGGTTGGTAAATTTCAATGCCTCCAAAACAAAGCTGTTATCAACTAACCACCATAGACAATCGCATCTACCTCCCATTAGCATGGGACAGGCTAGCCTCCCAGAGAGTAAAATACTACGCCTCCTTGGCCTTACACTCTCGGCGGACCTCAAATGGAATGACTATATTGAATCCATTGCCAAATCTGCTGCTATGAAAGTCGGCTCTCTGTGCAGGGCCCGGAAATTTTTGCCACCTGAAACTATTCTGCACATATACAAATCTACCATCCGCCCGTGTATTGAATATTGCTGCCATATCTGGTCGGGTGCCCCTGCTGCTCTCCTTGGGCTTCTTGACAAAATACAAAGGAGGATCTGTAACGTGGTTGATACTGACTTGGCAGACCGGCTGCAGCCGCTCTCACACCGGCGTGATGTAGCTTCCCTGTGCCTCTTCTACAAGTACTTTCATGGCTTCTGCTCCGATGAGCTTAGATCACTGGTGCTGCCCAAGCACGAATTTACACGAGATACTAGATTAGCAACTAGGTCCCACCCTTTTACAGTTAAACAAATAAGATGTAACCGTAAATTCTACTCCAACAGCTTCTTTTCTCGCGCTTCCCGCCTGTGGAACTCCCTTCCACAAGTCTGCTTTCCCGACAGTTACAATCTCCAGGTGTTTAAATGTAGGGTCAATAGACACCTCCTATCACACTAACTCCCAACTATTCTCACAACACTCTCATCTACCCAACCCTCATTCTCGGTATCCTCACCCGCCTATCACCCACCCTCTGTTATTTCCTATATTTAACCAGCCTTTCTCCACTCTACGTAGCCCCCTGCACAGTAGTGGCAGTGACATGCCTTGCTCGGGGTGAAACGCTTACAAAAAAAAAAAAAAAAAAAAAAAAGATATGGTTGTGCAGAGGCCATTTATAAAGTGGAATGAAATCTCTTGACACGAAAACATGTACCATATTGCATTGAATAGAACTGGCTAGCTCAAAAGGGATGAAAAATATGGCGCTACAGGACAGGAACGAATACACAAAGTAAATTGTGCAAACATAGAGACAAACGTTATCACATAACAATAGACGCTATTGTGAAAGTTTTCTTTTTATAATCGTGTCGCCCCTAAGCAAGGCATTTTACTGCCAGTGTTGAGCAGGGGGTTACATAGGAGGAAAGTCACGAGAAAGAGTGACAGGTTACAGGGGGTGTCAGGAAGAGGGTAAGAAAAGGATGAGAACACTGATGAGAGTGGAGAGGACGAAGAAAGAGCATGGGAGAAAGGATGCAAGTTAGTGTGATAGGAGATTTGACTTTACTTTTGAATTCTTGAAAATTGTAGCTGTCGGGAAAGCAAGGAAACGGAAGTGAATTTCACGGGCAGGGAGTGAGTGCGAGAAAAGAAGAATTTATTGGTTTCACAGTAAAAGTGTGGGATCTACCTGCTAATCTTGTGGCGTGATTAAATTCATATATAGGGGTACCAGTGAGCTAAGTTTATTTGAGCAGAAGCCGTGAAAGTATTTGTATAAGAGACACAGGGAAGTCACATTGCGCCGGTGAGAAAGTGACTGTATCCGAGCTGCCAAGTCGGGATCAATTACATTACAGATTCTCCGTTAGATTTTATCAACGACCACTTGGTGGATAGCAGGAGCACCCGACCAGATATGGCAGCAGTATTCAATGCACGGGTGGATGGTAGTTAAGTAAAAAAAGAAAATTCTAAAAGTTTGACAGAATAATCTCTTAGCTAAATTAATCCAACGAAAAAACCAAATATAATAGTGGCATAAAAAAGTCACGATAAAATATAGGCGTGACTTTGTCAGCAGAGCAGAGTGGCAAATCATAAAAGTGAAAGAATACCAGGACATAACTCGCACTTAAATGCGAAAGAGGAAAGTTAAAAGCCACAAGACCTTTGGAGATTATGTTGATCCATATCATATCGAGAAGGTGTTTATGAATCTTGATTTATTGCGAGCGAATAGTACTCTCTAACAAGTTGGGTATCGAGCGAACGTGGTGGTTATACTATTCGTCAGAAGTCCTCAAAATCTTCCTAGCGTGCTTGGCGTTCTGACACGGTACATTATACTGTAAGAATAACCAGAATTTGCTGGGGTTCATCGAGGAGTTGCAAAGCAGTGCAGTGCTGCAGTTACCGGTCAATGAAGGGACCAAATAATACACCTTATATCATACCAGTCTACACAGGACCTTCTTGACAACTCAGATCCATGGGAGAATCAGCCTGAAACACCTGGAATCGTGCTACATTGGACCATGCAATGCGTTGCCAGTTCTCCAGTTTCAAATTAGCAGCATCATGACCTCACAATAGGTGCTCTCTTACGCTTCTAGATCTTTTTCCCATATTGCATAGAAGCTAAAGATTTTTGAACATGCGCCTGGTACTTATTGAATTAAATTTTGACGTGATTTTAATCAGTGTCACTTGTCTTTTTCGGCAGGCAGTTTTAGCCAGACGCCACTGAGTTTCATCTTCTAAAATCCATATATCTTCCAGACGTTCGGGATCATGCCTTTTTATAATTTACTGTTCTTTGTAGCTGTTATTAAGTTTTTCTTTTATCATCTCTACTAATCCCTGTTCTGACATCCATTTACACAAGTTTATTAGGAAGGTTGCATACTGTTCAGAAAGCTTGTTTCGATAGAATCAGTACAATTAAGCAGTGAGTTTGATCCCCAATGGTTGCCTCATACTTTTGGCCTTGTGCCATATCTACAGCTGTTAGTAAACATTGGGTATCTTTAGCTTTCTTACCTCTAACCTTTCCACTTTCTATACCTCTTTTCTCTATTTCTTTCTTTTATTTGTGTTTAGCATATAATAGGTTATTTCTTTTTTATTTCTATTCACCATATAATAGGTTATTTCTTTTTTATTTCTATTCACCATATAATAGTTTATTTTTTTTTATTTCTATTCACCATATAATAAGTTATTTCTTTTTTATTTTTATTCACCATATAATAGGTTATTTCTTTTTTATTTCTATTTACTGTATAATAGGTTATTTCTTTTTTTTATTTCTATTCATCATATAATAGGTTATTTATTTTTTATATTTCTATTCACCGTATCATAGGTTATTTATTTTTTTTAATTTCTATTCACCATATAATAGGTTATTTCTTTTTTATTTCTATCCAGCATATAATAGGTTATTTCTTTTTTGTTCCTAATTGTTGACATGATTTGAACCAGTGTCACTTGTCTGTTTCCGAAGACAGTTTTAGCCAGAGGTTACTGGGTTTCATCTTATAAAATGCATATATCTTCCGACGTTCGGGATCATGCCTTTTTTTTGTTTTACAATTTACTGTTTTTTGTAGTTGTTATTAAGTTTTTCTTTTATTATCTCTCCTAATCCATGTTCTAACATCCATTTAAACAAGTTCACTAGGAAGGTTGCATGCTATTTTCCTCTATTCTTCTTGCCTTCAATATGTGCTTTGAATATCATATTTTCCAAGCCCTCTTTTCTCATTATATACTCTAGAAATTTCAACTCTTCCTTTGATGTTAAATATAAAAGTACATTGTGTCTGCATTTTCTCTAAAACTTCGTCGCTGTTCACATGTTTGGTCCATAGTGTTCTCAGCATCTTTCTGTAGGACCACAATTCTATCCGCTCAAGTTTATTTTTTAATCTATGTTTCTTTTTCAACTGTTATATAGAAGGATTATCATTGCATAACGATTTTCTTTGTTTCTAACGAAATTTTCCTGTTTCCTAATACTTTTCTTAGCTTTAGGAAGGTCACTCTCGCACTCCCAATACGGCATATATCATTAAGACACTGATGGCTGGCAACTGTACTGCCCATGGTGGAAGTTTGTATTTTCAGTTAAGTATTCCTGATTCACAAGTGAAACCGTAAATCGAAGAATGCTAAGTAAAGTTGTTGCAAAGGAATAAAGGAATTTTCTTTTAATTAACAAGTACATTCTTAAATATGTTTTATTTTCTGAACGTAAATTAAATAAAAATTGTAAGGGCATAAAGGAATTTTCTTTTAATTAACAAGTACATTCTTAAATATTTTTTTATTTTCTGGATGTAAATTAAATGAGAATTGCAAGGGCAAAAATAAATTTTCTTTTAATTCATAAGTACATTCTTAAATATTTTTTATTTTCTGGACTTAAATTAAATAAAAATTGTAAGGGCATAAAGAAATGTTCTTTTAATTAACAAGTACATTCTCAAATATTTTTTTTATTTCTGAACGTAAATTAAATAAGACTTTTCTTTTAATTAAAAAGTACATTCTTAAATATTTTATTATTTTCTGGACATAAATTAAATAAGAATTGTAAGAACAGAGAGAAATTTTCTTTTAATTAAAAAATACATTCTTAAATATTTTTTTATTTTCTGGACGTAAATTAAATGAGAATTGCAAGGGCAAAAATAAATTTTCTTTTAATTCATAAGTACATTCTTAAATATTTTTTATTTTCTGGACTTAAATTAAATAAAAATTGTAAGGGCATAAAGGAATTTTCTTTTAACTAAGAAGTACATTCTTAAATAATTTTTTTTCTGAACGTAAATTAAATAAAATTGTAAGGGCATAAAGAAATATTCTTTAATTAACAAGTACATTCTTAAATATTTTTTTTATTTTTTAGACGTAAATTAAATAAAAACTACCCAGATATTTTGTATGTCTGATTGCATTTGGCTAGACTTGTACATTCAGGATACTCCGCGAATTTTTAAAAAGAAAGTAGAGATTCACTCTTTGCTTCTGTTTCGCTCCCAGTAACCCCTTGCATGTTGGTGGCATTATCAATATATATATATATATATATATATATATATATATATATATATATATATATATTAATTAGTTTGTTTTCGGCCAAAATTAAATTGGACCAGTGTGTACAATAACTGTTCAATACAGTTATATGGCAGAACTTTTGAATATTTTAATTTAGAAACGACTTATTTTGCAACTTCGATTTCTACCTTTCATTGTATTCAGGCGTTTTACAATAACTGATGTTCTTGGTTTTCAAACGCTCACGTAACATGGATCTTTTATGATCGAGCAATTCTCAAAATTGGGAGAAGTTATTTTAGGGCCTTAGAACACTTTCATCCATGATTGTATGATTCTAGGTATTTATTGGTATGATTAGACTTGGAAATAATTTCTGTTCTTTCATTTAGCAATTTATTTTTGTCCGGGAACAACACAATATTTTACCACCGTTGTAAGGTTTGGCTGTTTTTACTATGCTCCAAGTTATATTGGGGTCTTTTCCACACTTCAATTTTAATATCCACACGTGGCTAGCCACTTTTTTACAATTTTTGAGGTTTTCCAGTTTAAATGTATACTTAGGGTTATTCCACCTAACTTTAAAACTGTCTTTGGTAGATCCTAAATATGTTTTGCTTTGACTATTTATGTCATTTACTTTTGCTTTGTAAATAATTCATTTAGAATTACAAAGTCCGTTAAGTGGGCACATTTTTGTCCTTACATTTACATTCCTTGTTAATTATATTGTTTTGTATGTTGTTATTTAGGTTTCTGGCTTGATGAGATTGTAGCGCTCGAGGAAATATTTTTTTCAGGAGTCGCTTCCACAAAATAATGGAATGCAAAGAGAATTAGGATTATTCGTCCTGTGTATGTGTTATGGATTTGAGCAAATGGATAGCAGAGCAGGGTTTTGGAGGAGTAACAAGGAAAATTTGTAAAAATCTACAATGGAAAGGGTGAGTGGTAGGCCATGATCGCATACGTTCTGAAGGAACACGGTACATAGATGAAGATGTACGTGCTATGATTGGTCTTAGCTGTAAATGTCTGAACATAATAAGAAATTTGAAATTTTGCGCACACATAATGAGAAAAGAAGACTTGGAGTAGGTAACACACATAGGTAGATATCGACGGCAAAAACGCAAACGTAAGCAGTAGATAAACCTTTGACAATTTTAAGTTTAACAGATAAAAAAACATAAACTCCGAAGACGAGTCAGAATCATAAATTAGCAAATATTACTAGAAGCAACACATATTCACCCTTTTAAGACACAGAAGTATCAATGAGATAAATTTCATTTCAAATTCAGTTAGTTTTTATCGCAACTTTATACAGTAATTCTACAGCGGTTTACGCTCGTCGACGTTATATAATGGTTAGCAAGCTTGTTTCGCTAGAATCAGTACAATTAAGCAGTGATTTTGGTTTTACTATAAATAAGTATTGTTGGAATATTTGTATATGAAAATGTACTGCTGATATTTTTCGATGGAAATGTAATTTTATACTTTTTTATTTTGGTTTTTGTTTGGAATGTAACTATTTGCCCATAGCTTGGGCCCTAAAAGGTGCTACCACTCCAGGTCAGGGTGAGCCTCGGAACAGTAGCAATTAAGAGATGGTTCCATATTTCTCAAAACCTTCAATCTTTTGATTAGAGGCCTTGCTGCAAGATATAATTTGTCGTCATAACCGGGACTAGAATTAAGTAGCGATTTAAAAATAAGTGAAAATATGTTTTGAGTAGATTCCTGATTTTTTTTTATTTTAACAACTTAACATGGAACACGCATTTTTGGCTGAACGCTAAAATCCATTTAAAATTTGTTTGCACGTATAACAGAAAACCTTATTTTCTAAATGAAATCTAAAACGTAATTTAATTTGAAACTTTTTTCAATTAAGTGATAAACGATCGTCATATTCTTTTCATAACTTTTTGGATGCGATTTTATTTGAAATAAAATTTCGTTTGTAATTCACTCGATATTCAGAAATGCTATTATCGTGAATTAATTCACTGGAAAATAGGTAAGTTATTTAAATACATCTCTTTCCGAATATCAGCCAAGTCGAGAGATAAGATATTGATCAAATGCGGTTTCAGTTTGTGCAGACAGTGTTCTGTAAATAATATTTGGAAATAATACCGTTATTATCTTCAGTTGTCGATCCGAAGAACCTAAATTTAATTTTTACACTATTAACAATGTTCGGACTGTTGTCCACTTCTTATTGTCTTAGTCACGACGTTTCCACTGCTGTACGCTCCGGCCTTCTTCAGATGATTGGTATTTCGATCCGGGCACTTTATTTATTTCACTGGGTTATATTTTTCTCGTTCCATGTGCCATGCCACTTCCGGCTATTTTAGTTATCTCCCTTTAACTCATCTCTCTGCATTCTTTGTTCACTGCTGCTGTAGCCAGGTATTGAACTCACAACTGTTTTGGCCAAATCCTCGAAACTAATCAATTCTTTTATCTATTAGCCTATGTTCTTGAGGGTACATTGTGATTATGACAGAAAAGAGGAGGACATCAGGACGAACAATGTAAACAGTGCAAATACAACCTCATCTTAGAAGTATAGACAAGCTTTAATATTGTTTTGATTTTCCACTTGTCACTATTTAAATTTTATATTAAATCTAGAATAGTAATTTGAAGTTATATATATATATTAATGCACCAGACATTCATTTTATAAAACGTTTACCTGACACTGTATTTTGTGGAACTCAGGCATCTATTTTGATTGAGGTAGGCAAAGGTGAGGTTATGGTAATTGTTAAATTAACCTCAAGTAAAATTGAAGAACAATGTTGATTGAAGTGATAAGGTGAAAAAGCGATAGCAGTAATAACAAAAACAGATTTAATATCTTTATTATTTCTTGCTGAATAAGTTCTACAAAGAAAGCAGTATTGAAGTCCTTTTTTTAATTATAGTTCGTGACAAAAAGATCAAACATTTTATAATGCTCTTCGGAGTAGAAATTTTTAAAACTAGGAAATAAAAAAACCGTTCAAAATAATATAGAGAAAAAATTCATAACATTTTGAATAAATTCAAGTGAAAGTTGAACTGGATTAATTATAAATACAGTAAAGAATTTCGTTTTGAAAATGATGTCGTAATGTTGGAGTCGAGTGGGACGATGAATAGACTTTGTATTAATATGGATAAGGTGTGTCAAACTATGTAACAATTTAATATGCTGAGAGTTCGGGATTACAAAATAAGGGTGACTAATCAATTTACAAAATGTACCGATCAGTCAGTCAGTTAAGTGCCATACGTGATACACGCTTGGGCGACCATGTCTCGAAAGAGTCATGACTGCCTGGGCAGAAGATTATCCTGCAGTAGGTTGCTATTGCCTTCTGCGGTAGACTGGTTGCCAGCCAAGGCTATAGAACCCAATCTGTCCTGTTATTTAACCCATAACTGGAAGGAAGAGACGGACTAATACCTTTCCCAAGGGTATTTTCGCGTAAGTGAATGCAATGAATTCAACTGGAATTCGAAATCATCTCCCCGATTTCTCGTTCCGAGCCGCTATCCACTGCACATCCGCGTTCCGATGTTTGAGAAAAAAAAAAGAAAAAAGAAAAAAAAAAGCAGCCCCAAATATCGGTAATGCAAACTATCCTGAGTGCATCTGCTTTGTCAAAAAATATGTTCAATTAATTTGCCTTGTGAAAATTCCATTGGTATTGAAAAAGAGTGGTTATCCATCATCTCATGCCTCTTTGACTTTGTTTTCTCATTCTCTTCCTTATCCCTTTTAATCTTCATTAACCGTTCATATTTTTGTCTAAATGTTGTTATAGACTTGCATTAACTTCATAATTTAATTTGTATGATTTCATAAAACTTTAATAAATATTTCATATGTGTGATTTATTTTTAATGCAAATTTTAAAGTCATACATAAGTAATGATTTTGCTAATAAAGTTTTTTATTCTTAAATTCATTTTAGAGAGAAAATTTGTGTCTATCTGGCAGACAGAAAGATATCAGCGTGTTTACATTTAAAGAAAACATAAGATAAATTTAATTCTAAAAATAATTTTATGAAAATCATTTTATGAATCTGTTGATGAATTAATTTTTATTATGATAAAAAAGTTTTCAACACGTAAATATAGTATATGTTCGATTTAATTTTGCTTACAATACCTGTGGACAAATTCACGATTTTGCTTTTGTGAATTAATCAAACTAATCAAAATTCTTAAATTGATTGAATAAGCTCTTTGGAAATTCTCATATTGCATCATTAAATATTTGAGCTTAACAATTCTAACAAAAATATTTCAATCACATTCACGAATATGAAAGCAGTAGTGTAATCAGAATTCGACATCCGAGAGCCGAGTTTGAATTCTAGTCGGGCTCGTTGCATTCACTTACGTGCAAATATCTTTGAGAAAGGTATAAATCCATCACCTATGACTTAAATAACAGGAAAAAATTGGTCTTATAGCCTTGGTTGGCAACCAGATTACCGTGGAAAGAAATAGCAACCTAATGCGGGAAAATATTCTGCCTAGTCATGAATCGAAACATGGTCACTCGAGCGTGTATGGCACTTAATTGACTGATGTGGGCACTAATCAAAAGCCCTTTTTATTTTGTCTATCCCCGCAATTAAACAAGAATAGTCCATTTTTTATCTGAAGTAATGTTAGGTCGTAAGTTACGTGATAACTAAGGAACGGACGATGTTACCAGCAGAATTAGAATATGGTTAGTAATAAAAATATTTAGAGAACTTTTATTATAAATTTTTCTGTTCGTAAGATGGATAAAAAGCTGGCAAAAAAAAACAAAAGAAAGTATTTTAAAAATATTTAAAAAACCTGAATGAACAAATATACTCTACAGCATCACCGCTTTTATATATCTGTTGCTCTTTCTCTTTATCAATTGAAAGTCATTTTTACGCCTTTCGATACTTGCCTGGTTTTTCATCTTTCGCTTACTGTCTTTTGATATTCCGCCAGCAACCTTGTCTCTCGCTGTTTTTTCTTTTGTTTTTGTTTTTAACTTCCTCTCACTCACTCTCTCTCTTTTTCTGTCTGTCTGTCTGTCTGTCTGTCTGTCTGTCTGTCTGTCTCTCTCTCTCTCTCTCTCTATATATATATATATATATATATATATAATAACTATAAAAATTTATAGCAATATTATTAGTAACAAAAATAATTCTGCTAATACTAGTAATAGTTATACTATATTTAAGTTCGTTTTGAAAAACCCACCGAGAACGAATTCGGAGGGAAAAGGAGGGGAAGTAAAAAAAGACACAAACGAAGTACCTGAACAAAAGTCAAATACTCGTTAGAAAGAAAAAAAACCCAAGACGAAAACCCTAACACTAAAGCGCTCAATACAAAAGTAGAGTAACAAAGACAGAAAATCTAAGCAAGAGCCAACAAAACCTACCTAGGTTTCAGCCCAGGAGCTAATTTACCCTGACGAGCCGAAGGGTGAAACCTAGGTAAGTGTGTTGGCTCTTGCTTAGATTTTCTGTATATATATATATATATATATATATATATATATATATATATATATATTAGATACTATAAATCAAATATTGATATTAATGTCCGCAAAATTACATTTAAGTCTGCTCACACATTCTTCAAATTAGAAGTTACTTTATTCTGATTGGTTCACGCTGTCTATGCAACAATATCTCTCTGATAAGGAGGTTTTGCTTGTTTGTTTTTAACCTTTTAAAACCCTTCAACTTGAAATAAACCTCATCACTTAATAAGACATAAGAAGTGTAGAAACAAAATAGATACTTTTCTAGTGATATTATAACATATTCATGTTATAATTTCTGAACAAATATAATTACCTCTACTTTGAATTGAGCTCTTTTTTAAGAATAGCGTTTCTTTGGCTGCTTTTCCTTTTCTTTTTCTTTTCTCGTTTTTTCCTCTTGCGCCATTTCTACTTCGCTTTTCACAGTTTCTTCCTCTTTAATATTATGTTCCTTTCTAGGTTAAATTCTTCTTCTTCTTCTTCTTCTTCTTCTTCTTCTTCTTCTTCTTCTTCTATGTGTTGTGTTCATCCATTATACGACTTCCCATGCTTCGTATTCATTTTCCTGTTATACATTTACACAAACTATTTAGGTAGATTACTCGATATTTTCTCTTCTGGCTAGATGTAACCTTAAAGTTCTATGCTATCAGTTTCTCTTCTCAAACTTCTTGCTTGTGGAACTCTCTTCCGGCTCCATACTTTTCGGTCTACTTTGATCTTTAAAACTTCAAATGCAATGTCAATCGCTATCTACTGTCTTTCTGATTACTCTTCTATTGGCCTCGCTTCTTTATAATAGTTTATAATTCTTTCACACCCAGTAACCTTTTGTGTCTTAGTAGCTCTACTTGCTTGGGGTGAATTAGATCAAAAAATAAAAATAGAAGAGAAAATGAACAACATATTTCCGAAATTATAATTTCAAATAGACAACAGCACGAAATGCAGCATTTGGACCGTATCAATGTTGAAAGTTGTGTTGATTTTCTGTCGCTTATGCTTCAGCGATAACCGCTTGATACAACTTGTCTGGAGATGCAAACAATAACAACGACACAAATTATAATAATAATAATAATAATGATAAAAATAATAACAATATCCTTAAAGTTCGCCTCACGACCTATAGCGTTGATCCTTGTAATACCCTGGGGTTTTAGAGGCAGGTGTGAGCGATAGAAAGAGAAGATTTATGTTCTTTCAACGGATTATCGGTTTCTAGAGAAGAATCTTGGTGCGTAAAAAAGGCAACGTTTTGCCTGGGGAAAGACGCTGATTTAACAGGTTAGGTGCGACAGCTGCTTATCTCTCGACAATTGAGAATCGACGTATTGTTATAAAAGTGTCAAGAACACTTGTCTCTTTCCACTCTTCTCTGTGTCGTCCATGCTCTTCCCAATCGATATGCGCTTACATTTGTGCACTTGCGCAATGACTCTCTGTGTTTTATTGGCCAGACAACGAACGTTGCATCAGCAGAATTCTTTCGAGATTTAGAAACAGATACTGGAGACGGAAAAGTATAAAATGTTTAAGATAAAAGATAGATAGATAGATAGATAGATAGATAGATAGATAGATAGATAGATAGATAGATAGGTTCTGAACAGTATCTAAAGAGATGATATATTGAGGGGAAGAATGTTGAGATTATTTTTCTGTACAATTCTTCACAATACAAGGCCAAAGAACCACTCAAGGTAGAGGGTTTCTGAATTAGGCATTTGTAATGAAGTAAAAGCTGGAGGGAGAGGTACATATTATGAAGATACAGTCGAACCTCTACTTACAAACGACTATGCATACGAAATTTTTAGGTTATGAAACGCTTCTTCGGAAAAATATTGTCTCTTGTTACGAAAGAAATTCCAGGATAGGAAAGGCAAAAATTTCAAAATACACGCTGATACTCGCAGATCCTAGAGTCCACCTCATTGTCTCTTCAAGTGCCTCCTCATTTTCGATAATGCCCCTGCTCACCCACCTCAAAGATGATATCCTGGAGGAGTTCTCGTTTATTAAGGTGCTATACTTTCCACCTAACACCACCTCTATCCTCCAGACTATGGACCAACAAGTCATTTCAAACTTTAAGCAATTTTACACGAAGCACCTGTTCAAGAGGTGTTTTGACATCACTGAAAACACCCATCTTACCCTTCGTAAATTTTGGAATTTCAATACTGTTGTTTGCTTCAAGATAATCGACATGGCTTGGCAGGAGGTGACCAGACGTACCCTTAATGCGGCTTGGAGAAAGCTGTGGCCCGATGCTTTTGCCTCACGAGATTTTGAAGGGTTCGAAGTAGAAGCTTGGAACTTATTAGAGCATTCATAAAGTAAAAAGAGTCTCTATGTACGAAATTTTCACGTTACGAAATGTCTTCCAGAACGAATTAATTTCGTACGTAGGGATTCCACTGTATTTGGATAGATAAATGTTGACATTAGACTTGAAGAAACTAAAATTGTAGTGGTCTGAGAAGCATTATATTAGAAGTCTATTCCACAAATAACAGCTTTGAGGAAAAAGGTATTTGAGTGGACCTGACATATTCTAATTCTAACTGAACTCGTAGTACAAAATAATATCTCTCGTCTGAGCATTTGACAGGGAAACACTAGCGAGGGGCTATCAAGGATACATTTGTAGGGAAAAAATTACAGGGTGGGAAATAATACATCAACCAAAACGCTGCGCAGTCACTTTTAGAATTTGTCAGGGTTAGATAGTAAGGGGATGTGCGTTGTGGTGCATTGGATATCGGCTCGGAACGACAAATCGGGGTGCCGAGTTCGAATTCCAGTTGAATTCCTTGCATTCACTTATGCACAAATAACTTTGGGAAAGGTATTAATCCGTCTCTTTCCTCCAGTTATGGGTTAAATAATAGGACATATTAGGTTCTATAGCCTTGGCTGGCAACCAGTCTACCGCAGAAATCAATAGCAACCTACTGCGGGATAATCTTCTGCCTAGTCAGTCTTCTGAGACATCACCCAAGCGTGTATCACGTATGGCACTTAAATGAATGGATAGTAAGGACTGCGCAGTATCAGACCAGATGCGGCAGAATTTTTGTTATGATCTGTTTCTTGTAAATAGAGAGCATGTCCGAATATGTTTCTGGAGCTGTACAACTGAGCGACCATTCTTCCAGCATCTTTGAAGATGATACGAATGTACGAGTTTCATTTGAAGATTGTAGTGAGCTTCAGTTCTAATTAACGCTCGAGGTAAGAAGTTTCATTATTCATTAGAATAGTGAAGATGCCGATTCAGTGTGTAAAAGGCAAGTTGGGAGAAAAAATGTAGAACTTTTACCGGTAGGTGATTTTCTAAGTGCCGCTTAGATGTGGTACAAGGCCGAAAGTATGGGACACCCAGTGATGATTGATCTCACTACTCAGTTGTAACTAGTTCTAGCGAGACAAGCTGGCTAACCATTAAACCACGCCGAAGTGCAGGAATTTTGCAGGTCAACTGAAAAGAGGGAAAGAAGATAACCAAATGTGAATATGCATAATAAATATGCCCAATAAGAAGAAATGACAGCGAGAATATTTTGAGGACCCCAGAAGTTATGCCTGGATTTGTCATCGGAGGTCACAATTTAAACAAACTAAAGTACGCAAGTGATACAGTGCTGATAGCAGACATAGAAAGGAAACTACAAGACCTTCCACAGAAGGTAGCTGAAGTAAGTGACAAGAAAAGGCTACAAATAAACTGCAAGAAGACCGAATGCATGGTCATCATTAAAAAGGGCAGCCCAACGTGCCAAATACATGTCGGAGTTACTAGAATCAAGCAGGTACAAAAAATTTCAATACCTGGGAAGTCTTATAACAGAAGACGGAAAGTGCGACACAGAGATCCGAAGGCGAAGTGGCATGGCGAAGGAAGCATTCCAGAAGTTGAGTAAAGTATTAAGAAACAGGACAATTTCGCTAAAAACAAAGAAGAGAGTGCTGGATTGTTATGTGTTGTCAGTTCTTCAATATGGTAGTGAATGCTGGACAATATCATCAAAGATGAAGGAAAAACTTGAAGCAACTGAAATGTGGTTATACAGACGGATGCTGCGAATATCATGGATCGAGCATGTGAGCAATGATGAGGTTTTGGAAATGAAGGAAACGAAAAGGAAATTAATACTGAGCATTAGGAAGGGACAGCAGAAGTTCCTGGGACACGCAATGAGGAAGGAGGGCCTGGAGAACCTGATACTAACAGGCCAGATAAAGGTGAAAAGAGACAGGGGAAAGCAGCGGATAATATATTTGAAGGACATAATCAGGTGGATGATAGAACGAGGTTTGCATGGTGTAACAGAAAAAGGCGTGCTAAGAGCCACCAGGGATAGAGAGACGTGGAAAGCCATGATCGTCTACGTCCTGAAGGGACAGTGTACATAGAAGAAGAAGAAGAAGAAGAGAACTAAGACAGAGATAACTGATAAGTGATAAGTTTGCAAACAAATAAAAAAAAACATAAATAGGTGAGAAAAACTGACTAGAATAGAAAAACAGAAAATATAACGGAGAGAACAGTCATAGAAGAGTAATAATTAAAAAATAATGTTAAGAACAAAACATATGATAAACGTATATATATATATATATATATATATATATATATAATTATTACGCTACCCCCGTCTGAAAAAAATTGATGTATTTTATACTATTTTTAGTATTTATTGCCAAGTGGATAATACTAAATAAAAACAGAATGGTTCTTTTGGTATTATTACTTTGTAAAATTTTGCAAGGCAGTCAGGAAGCCTTTGCTTTGGCCGGCCAATATTAAAAAGAGACTAGCATGGGGAATAGATCACAAAAACTGGACTCCAGAACAGTTCATTTGAGGCACATTTTATTGTGCAGTATTAACAAAAGAACCATTCTATTTTCATTTAGCAATAAACAGTAAAAATGGTATAAAATACATCATAAAAAAACTGAAGTGGCCTAATAATTATGGCCGGTAGTATATATATATATATATATATATATATATATTTTAAATCCAAAAGGATGATCAGATAGCTCAATCCTAAAAACACGATCCTAGTTAATATTAATTTAATTAATATTAAAATTAATCAAGGTGGAGGTCTCGATGAAAATATTATATTTTAGTTACAGAGCCAAATATAGAAATAAAATAACAATTTTGATATTTAAATCCGTTGAATAGACATTTTTACGAGGAAATCCTCGCTTCTTCAGCAACGGTGAAACGAAAATTTTATTTTCTCAAATTCAACTGTATTAAAAGATTTTATACCGGTAGAAGTCCCCCCAAAATAATCCATCCACAGGAAAATAAAATGGAGTGGGATTAACAATTTTTGAATTCAAGGAAGTAAAAAGGGGAAGCCAGACAGATACCTGTTTCTCATATTAGAAGATATACCCCGTTCCCCATACCTGAGTCAAGAGTTCAAAGATTAAAATTTAGCCATGTCAGGGTGATAGAAGTGGTAGGAAGAACGAAAGCAAAAAAGGAAAAAAAAGGGTGAAGGGTGGTTGACTGGGAAGTATATATATATATATATAATGAGCGTAATCGATGGGAGGTAACATGAAATGAAAGAGAATGAAACAGAGGAAAATAGAAAAAGATGTTTCAGCTTGTCTTTTTGTGCAAAAATGAAATTTTTGTTCGGTGAGAGGAAGTAGCATAAATAAAACCAAAATGATACAAGTGGCATCATAAGATTATTGAAGAAACTTGAAAGCGATATTCCGTCAGAAGACATTTGATTAATTTATTGAGTGGGAAGAGGTATGTCGTTTGCGTATGGATTCTCGATAAAGTCATCCCTAAGTGCAACACTAAAAATAAATAAATATACAGAATTTGAAAAAAAAAGGTAAATTCTTAAACTCTCTAAAGAGAAGCATTTTCAAACATAATATTAAAAAAAAGAAGATATATATGTATAGACACACAAACACACACATCCATACACACACATATGTGTATGTGTAAGTGAGTATATATACATATATATACATATATTTTTACATGCAATCCATAATACAAGACAGTCAATAATATTCAAACTTCACAGTAACTAATAGTTTCACGTGAAGAGCGATACATAGAGGATTCAACAGAGAAAAACCATAAGCAAATGACGAATTGATAGGGTATAAAGTGGGGAAAACCTGATAATATTATTTTGGTATCTCCCTCTCTTTCTGTCTCTCTCGTTCTCCTCTCTCTCTCTCTCTCTCTATATATATATATATATATATGTGTGTGTGTGTGTGTGTGTGTGTGTGTGTGTGTGTGGGCAAGTTTTGAAGGCTATCACAATGCGTTTAGTAACATAAAGGAAGGGAAAGAAGGTGTTGGGTATTATCTATTTATTAATCATTAATATTTCGAGATCATAGTCTCATCTTCAGAATGATGTAAGAGGTTGATTTCACGTCCACTCTTGGCCCGTGCCTTTCAACCTTCTTTACCTTCCTTTATTTTACTAAATGCATTGAGATAGCCGTCAAAACCTACCCATACACCTAATATTCACAATATATACACCTAATATACACACTGTTTCATGCAAATTACAAAACTCTCCTATATATATATATATATATATATATATATATATATATATATACTGTTATCGTATTTTGGCTCTAATTTCAGGAATTGTATGCATTAAAGGAATTTTACAATCTTTTGCCACAAGTGAAAAATTCGAGGATATATATATGGTTCTGTAAACATTTCGAGCTCTCACGCTGTGTGACGTGATAGAAATGCATTACAAATTTACGAACTGCGTTTGCTATTTGGTAACTGTTACCGATGCTTAGCAAAGTTTTATGTCAACACAAGATAAAATCGTCTTTGATGGGGGGATGTTTTATGTTAACGTTGTTGTAATCTCTCTGAAGATGGCTCATGTTAGCCGAGAACTTAGAAACAACTGAATAAAAAATTCTCCAAATGTTGGAGAGTTTTTGTCTTTGTTTTCACCTAAAATTAAAGCCAAAATACAACGTTTAGAACGGCTCATGATTAAACATAATAAACATTCATTGTCTCTTATATTTAACGGTATATGTTTAAAAAATTATCTGCTGCCTTGATACACTATATATATAATAACTAAGCTCTGTATAAATGAGAAAAAAAAAGGGACAGAACAGCAAAAAAAAAAAGCAGTCCTAGGGAGTGAGGATACCATAACGGTGTCTTCATGAAACTTCGAAGTCGGCATGAACCTGCTCAGTTAAAGTAACAAAACTCTTTGTGCATATCAACCCTGTATCTCCACGCCGAGTTCGAGAAATTTTCTAGAAAAAGCCTGTTAGCCAATATACATGTTATCAATAAAAGCACCGAGAGAAAAAAAACAACCTTGGCGCTAAACATGATCACAACTCAACTATATATAATCTCACCGATGTGATGTTGCCTCTCTCTGTCTTTTCTACAAGTATTTTCATGGAAACTGCTCTGAGGTGTTTTTTTTCCGGGTACCCTGATCACGTGTATTTGATTGGCATCAAGGTGCCAATCTTTTACTGTAGAAAAAGCTAAATGTTACCATCTCTTGTTTTAACAGTTTCTTTTGTAGCACTTCTCGTTTGTGGAAGTCATTTCTGTTCGCTTGCTTCCCTGTTAGGTACAATTTCTAAAAGTTTAGAATCAACATTAATTGCCATCTTTTATCTCTTTGATTCCCATCAATCTCTTATCGTTTCTTCGATATCCACTGTACCTTTTTTCTCTGATTGTAATCTCCTGTCTTGGTTTTTTTGCCTTGTTTGTGGTGAAATATATATATATAATGTCTGATCTGATGACCGTTTATATCATTTATATCACAGAACCTCTATTTATCCCCTATACTGAGCACTCTTGCACTATAAATATATTAATTTGATACAATTATATATATATATATATATATATATATATATATTAGTCATCCACATACAAGC
Organism: Ascarosepion bandense; assembly: GCA_037127315.1. Classification (NCBI taxonomy): domain Eukaryota; kingdom Metazoa; phylum Mollusca; class Cephalopoda; order Sepiida; family Sepiidae; genus Ascarosepion; species Ascarosepion bandense. Next base: position 753,851 of record JBBBDQ010001395.1, on the reverse strand, counting down.
CCGCCTCGCCGCACCACAGCTCATTAGTGTGGCCAGACACATCCACCCGCCTCCGGCCGGGATCAAAACTCGACCGACTCGGCGCCAGTATATATATATATATATATATATATATATATATATATATATATATATATGAAAATCAACAAAAATGTCTTTGAGCACCTAGATAGAAACAAGCACTTGGGCGACAAGCAATATAGGTTTCTGTCAGCACGATACAGGGTTGTCGTCCTAACTACCATTATACACAGGACTTGAGAGATCCTTGATGACACACACACACACACACACACACACACACACACACACACACACACAGAGTGAGAGAGAGAGAGAGAGATAGAGATAGAGAGAGATCATAGAATTAGATATCTCTGTTTTCAACAAGGTGTTTCACAAAGGTTTGTTGCACAATGTCTCCAGCTATAGAATCATTGGATCATTTTTCTCTATTATAAAATCCTTAACAGGTACATCCCTGAAAGTAGTTATTGACAGCCAGTTCTCCAAGGCCGTGGTAGTCAATGCAGGCGTCTACTAGGGTTCATTTATCGGACCAAATCTATTTCTGATGTACGTCAATCTTCTACCTGGGAATATACTCCGATCCTTTTTAAATAGCTATGCCTATGATACGACGATATATGCTCAGGCAAACTATATTTCTCGGTTCCGGCATGTCTACCCTTCACGGATAGGTCCCGCTATGCTATTTACATATTAGCAAACGACTTACATTCCCTCCGTATTTCATCGGCGAGAAATCAGTTCCACTCAGACAGCTTCTTCCCGCGAACGACTGTCTAGTGGAACAAACTTCCGATAGGATGCTTCCACGATCACTACAAACTTAACCTGTTCAAAACAAGAGGCAACCGTTATCTTTCTCGCCTTTGTAAACTAATAGTAGTAGCCTCCGTCGGTCAGGGTTGACCATGGGTAGCATCCTAGTTGTCTGCTTGACTGGAGCATCGGCGTCTGTGACTGAAGAAGCTGATGCGCGAGTGACATTCTCTGTTGCAGAGGCTACATTTATGTTTTGTTTCTGGTCTGTCGGAGCTGTCAATTTGCTTTCTGCGAACCCGCCTCTCCATGATGACTTGTTTCAGCTGCTCTTCCCTTGATTTGAGTTGTTTGGCCAGGGTTCCTCTCCATTTGAACCGGTTGACTGCGACGCTCTCCCATGATTCCGTGTTGATGCCCACAGCCTCCATGTTGCGTTTTATGATGTCGCAATACCACAACTGTGGCCGCCCAGTGGGTCTTCTTCCAGTGGCCAGCTCTCCACACAAAAGGTCTTTTGGAATGCGACCGTCTGGTATGCAGTGGGCGGAGTTTGCGCTTTTTAAGAACTGTGAACATGGCGGGCAGATCCGCGCGAGACAGAACCCCAGCGTTGGGCACCTTGTCTTGCCATGATATTCCTAATATACGTCAGATACTTATCACGTGGGAGGTGTTTAGACACCTCTCTTGCCTGGCGTACGTGGTCCATGTCTCGCTGCCGTAGAGCAGTGTGCTGATGGCACAGACGTTTTACACTGCCATCTTTGTCTAAACTGTCAGCTAGGAGTTGGTTTAAACACGTGTTGTGAGGCGCGCAAGGGTTGTAGCTGCCTTTCCAATTCTCTTGTTGCTCTATGTCCAGGGAGAGGTTGTGAGTGATGGTAGAGTCAAGGTAGGTAAACTAATGGACCGTATAGTTCATAGTCATTGGTAGTGATGACCTGCGGTGCTGCTGTACCTTGACCCAGGGCACTTGTTTTTTCAAGCTAATGGTCAGCCCAAAGTCTCTCCAGGCCTTAGAGAAATAATCCATCAGTAATCGACGTTCACGCCGGGTATGTGATGCTAATGCCGTATCATCAGCAAACAACATCTCTGATAAGGACTTTTCGTAACTTAGTCCAGGCTCTGAGACGGGCGAGATTGAAAAGCCTGCAATCTAATCTCGTATGTAGGTAATTCCCTTCCCATGCTGTGCCGAATGCCTATTTTAGATGTTACGCGAAGAAGATTCTGAAGAGTGGAAGCGACGACACAACCCTGTTTGACCCCGCTGCAGATGTTTAAGGACTCCAAGGTGTTGCTGTTGAAATGCACAGTACCCCGTTATCGTTAAGGAAGTACTCAATCAAACTCTGCAGCTTTTCACGTTAAAAACGTCGTTGTATCACACCCGGCCTTAGTGTGGAGGTTACTAGAAAATATACATGCATGTTATTCACAATTCAGCTTGAATTTTTTTCCAAAATGGTTTTTTCTATCTATCTATCTATCTATCTATCTATCTATCTATCTATCTATCTATCTATCTATCTCACCCTGTATATATAATCGAATTTTGTTTAAATCTATCTATCTATCTATCTATCTATCTATCTATCTATCTATCTATCTATCTCATCTCACCCTGTATATATAATCGAATTTTGTTTAAATCTATCTATCTATCTATCTATCTATCTATCTATCTATCTCACCCTGTATATATAATTTTCGAATTTTGTTTAAATCTATCTATCTATCTATCTATCTATCTATCTATCTATCTATCTATCTATCTATCTCACTCTGTATATATAATCGAATTTTGTTTAAATCTATCTATCTATCTATCTATCTATCTATCTATTTCGGATTTTTCACATCTATCTATCTATCTATCTATCTCACCCTGTATATATAATCGAATTTTGTTTAAATCTATCTATCTATCTATCTATCTATCTATCTATCTATCTATCTATCTATCTATCTATCTATTGTTCACATCTATCTATCTATCTATCTATCTATCTATCTATCTATCTATCTATCTATCTATTCTCATTCTATCTACTATCTATCTATCTATCTATCTATCTATCTATCTATCTATCTATCTATCTATCTGTTTGCAGATATTTTGCTCTACGTGTACGCAACATTGTTCAATTCCATACAATCTATGAGACTCGAGCATGGCTATCTATTGCGAAATATTAATGTCAGATAAGTGCATAAGAAATTAATCGTACTAGCATCGTTCGTCGTTAACATTATCCAATAAATGATGTCCAAATAATAGTAATAATAATAATAATAATCATGATAATAATAATAATAATATTTAAACCCCTATAATTCCAAAGAAAATAAACGCTTGCAAACGAAGAGTATAAATGTGGTGAAAAATATTTTCACATTCGAAACAAATGATTTAAACAATCACTATTTTACTTTCCACGCGTACGCCATGGATCTGGCGATATAATCTTGGCCAATAATCAATTGAAAAGGAACATTAATGCCAGAGAGTGGTGGGGCTTAGTAATTCTTCATCGCGACTCAGAGACGTATTCCGCTCTACTTTAGCATATCTTATTTCATACACATTTTTTTCTCTCAGAAAATACCTGGAAATCCTCCGCTGAACACAAGCGACCAACTGATTATCCACATGGAATCGATAATTGAATTTTGGAGCTTGTTAATATCTCGAGTGACACCTGCTCTTGTTTAGCTTTGAAACAAAAAACAAAACAAAAAAAGAATTCATATTTCAGCTTATTTCGATAACAGATTCTTAAAAACCTTTTCAATAAAAGAAAAATATCTAGAATGCAGTTGTCAGATAAATTTGGAATCTGTAAAAAGTATCGAGAAATTAGTATTGACATATTTGGAAAGAAATAAGAGATCTATCTATCTATCTATCTATCTATCTATCTATCTATCTATCTCAGTCAGTTCATTTCTATCTATCTATCTATCTATCTATCTATCTATCTATCTATCTATCTATCTATCTCAGTCAGTTCATTTCTATCTATCTATCTATCTATCTATCTATCTATCTATCTATCTATCTATCTGTTTGTCGTTCTCAATTTATATCTTAGTCATATCTCTGTCTCAACTCTTCATATCTATGTATTCATGTTTTTTTACATCTATCTATCTGAATTAATTTAGTTTTCATATCTATCTATCTATCTATCTATCTATCTCAGTCTGTTCATATCTATCTATCTCATTCTTTTCATTATCTATCTATCTATCTATCTATCTATCTATCTATCTATCTATCTATCTATCTATCTATCTCGTTCTGTTCACATCTATCTTTTTCAGATATCTAACTACAATATATTATCTCGATATGCTCAAACGAATGATATATAGTACTGTAAAGCATGTTATTCTGAAGAATCTATCATTTGATTTGCTTGGTAACTGACTTACATAGGTAGGTATGCATCTGGCGCTATTCGTCGCTCTTTACATCTATTTAAACACACGCACACACACATACATATATATATATATGTAGATATAGACATATACATATCTATATGTACATGGATCGGCTATTCAAAATAGGAATAATAACATAAAAATATTAAAAAAAAAGGTTTGAAATAATAAATTCTTTAGAATTTGGTTTGTTTACGTTTTGGATATGAAGCTTTTGAGAAAATAATCTGAATAAAGAGGATAGGATTTTTTATAAAAAGTGAAAATAAAAAATAATTGTGATAGAGTCTTGATCACTGCCGGAGATCGCATTTTCTTTTACTATGATTTCTCAAATGTGCAGACCAATAGACGCAATACGTACTTTTTAACAATTAAAATTCTTTAGAAAGAAAAAAAAACGAATCTGCATAGTTTGGTCCCTCTCTGTTTACCCATGAATTTAGAAAAACGTCCGTTCAAATGTGATTACAAGAATACATTTATCCAGCAAATATAAGATAAAAAAGTTATCCTCCTCAGACACAAAACCATACAACAGTTAATGTTTAAAATAATTCTTTTAAACATTAATTGTTTTACGCTTTTGGGTCTGAGGAACGGCTGCTTGGCTGCGAAATATCTATTATCCATGGATTGTAAAAATCAAAAAGTTTTTTCAAGAGTATATATATATATATATATATATATATATATATATATATATATATTTGCGTGTGTATGCTGACAGTATTTTATATTCCGAGATCTATCTATCTATCTATCTATCTATCTATCTATCTATCTATCTATCTATCTAAATAGAAGGACAGAGAAAATTGAGTAGGTACGTAATACTTAACAAATTTGGGAGTAAATGACCAGATATCAGAATATTTTGCCTTTTCTTTTTGGTTAAGTCGAGAATTAGTCAGCATCCTCCTTTATAAATTATCGGTTAATGTCAGTAAATTGCCATTCGTGATCCACACTTAGCCGATCATGTCTCTTTCGACTAGGTAGAAGGTTGCCATTACTTTCTGCGGTAGACTGGTTGCCAGCCATGCCTTTAGACCCCAATTCGTCCTGCTATTCAGCCCATAGCTTGAGGGAGAAGTGATGGATTAATATTTTAATTCTCGAAACACATTCGACTAGCATTCAAACTCGACTATCCGAATTTTTATTCCAAGCCGATACGCATTACACTACAACGCTCATCCGGTTTGGTACAATTGAAATCCATCGATTGTAATTTTTTACTGAATTAGTAAACGACTGTTTATAAAGACACACTGACCCGAATGTAATGAGAGCAATATTAGCGCCGTAAGATTTGGTCAGTAATCTATCTATCTATCTATCTATCTATCTATCTATCTATCTATCTATCTATCTATCTATCTATCTATCTATCTATCTATCTTCATCAGGGAACACACTTTAGAGTGCTTGAGAAAGTTTATTTTAAGTACAACCAACATTTTCTCCGTAGACATAATGAATAATTGTTGGGTCTTAAAGTATTCTCTATCCAATCCATAGTGCTAACTCGCTGGTAACATAAAATTTACGCTGATAATTAAATTTTTATATAATTCTAAGCGGACTATTAAAAATATATGTGGGAACAAACCAGAAAATGATAAAAGAAAATGAAATAAGAAGAGACGTTATAAAAAGATGGAAATTGTGATGATGAAAACGAACATTAGTTACGAACTAACAAAAAGGCAACAAAATAAGATAAAAAAAGAGAAAAACGAAAGCAATAAGACGTAATAGAAACCTTGAATATTATTAGAATCGCATATTAAGTATAAGAAGAAAAATAAGAAAAGAAAATAGTAAAAACTGTTTATTTGAATTTAAACTGCATAAACGAAGCCGTAATTATAATATCAATTCAAATCGAAGGAAACCCAAAGTTAACCAACGGAATAAATATAAATACCCATTATGCAAAAGAGGAAATTGAGAAAGAGATTCTAATTTTGGGAAGAGAAATCTTAGCAGTAGATAAAGCATCAAAGGGAATAAAGCAGAAAAAGCAAGGGGAATGTCAAAAATCAAACATAGTAAAATATAAAAGAAAAAATGTCATGCCAGTTGTAAAAGATTCTAAGACAACGGATCCAGCGAAAAACATAAGGCGAGAAGAGATATGCAAAAAGGAATCGATTTTATGAATAAAACAATACATAAAAATTAACAAGAAAAAAATTATATATGGGAATGGAAAGATAAACGAATCCTTAGAAAAAAAAATATCATCGAATGAAGATGTTAGAGAATTTTGGAATAAGATATGATGAAATGAAAATAATTATCAGAATAGCGCAGAATGGATTAAGAACATCGAACAGAAGTATATAAAAAAACAACAAAAAAAACAACAACAGATGAACAAGAATGAAACAACAAGTTAAAAAAGGTAAGCATTACAAATGAGAATCTCTAGAAATAGATAAGGTACGTATCTTGTGCTTAAATGCTTTACTGTCTTATGCACAAATCATTAGCAAATCTCTTTTCTAATGCTATCAATAATTCCGTGCAAAGCCCAGAATATCTGACTCAAGATATTATTTACTTAATCCCAGACATCGATGACACAATCAATTCTTAATATTACAAACCAACCGTATATTTATCCACAGTATAAACCGCATATTTATCCATAGCATTAAAACGTATTTTAAATAAAAGAAAGTATCAATTCCTTGAAAATAATAAAACTATGGTAAGGGAAAAAGACACATAGAGATTATTACGGCTGCAAAGATCATTTGATGACCAGCATAAACTTGTTGAATAATTTCTTCTATGTGCCCTGTCCTTTCAGAACGTAGGCGATCATGGTCCTCTACATCTCCCTATCTCTAGTGGCTCCCACCATGCTTTTTCCTGTTACCTCACCCAGCCATTTGCTCAAGCCCGTCGACTATGTGATGCGCTGCTTTACCCGGTCTCTCTTTTCCGGGATCTGACCTGTGACTATTAGATGCTCCAAGCCCTCCTTCCTCATTATATGTCCCAGGAACTTTAGCTGTTATTTCCTGGTGTTAAGTATTACTTTCCTTTTCGTTTCCATCCTGTCCAAAAACTCATCGTTGTTCACATGCTCGGTCCATAGTATTGTCAGCATCTTTCTGTAGAACCACATTTGGGTTGATAATAATAATAATAATACAGAAAGACAATGGCTCATATTTGCATGATAGGATTAGACCATCAGAACGAATGCAATGAAGGCCAAGTCAGACAAATCAAAAGAGAAAAGCGAATTCAGGATGTGTTCAAGCTGATGAAACAGTTAAGCACATATACACTGAATTCCCCAAGTTTGCTCAGAAACAGCATCATTCAATTTGTAGGAGAATCTATTGGGAAGTATGCCGCAAGTTTAGCTTCACTGAAAAAGGGAAATAGTTTGAATATCAGCCAGAGGAAATGGTTAAACACGACAATATTATTGTTATATGTAAAGAGAATAATAAGTTTTAAATTATTGACTTTGTTGTTTCATAATGTTATGGTGCCCTTCTACGAGTAATGGACTCTTCCTCTTACTATATATAGTTATCTGCGTGACTTCCGGGAGAGGCAGTTGACGACAGCTAGTGCGCATTTAAAGCCAGCTACGATTCAGGCAATAAGCAGCGTAACTGTACCGTTAGGACTTACTTATTTCTATTTACTTATTACTAACACTAATCTTGTTCTTGTTATAATAATACACTGTTTTGAACCTACCTCCTGTGTTCCGTGTCTTACTTCCGGCCAATCCTGTCACAACAACTTTGCGGCATGGTTTCGCCACAACAACTCTACCATAAATTGGCGACGAAGATTTGCGTTCAGATTTGCCAAAACAAATTGGCGACGAATATCCACAACACATATAATACAAACGTGGACTCAAAAAAAATACTGGAAAGATAGAAAATACCAGGATCTAGCTAGAGAGCTAAAGAAGTTGTGGAAAATGAATGTATAACAGATTCCTGTAGGAATGAGTGCGTTTGAAACACCACTTCTTCTTCTATGTGCCCTGTCCCTTCAGGATGTAGGCGATCATGGCTTTCCAGGTTTCCCTATCCTTGATGGCTCTGAGCACGCCTTCTCCTGTTACACCGTGCAATCCTCGTTCTGTCATCCACCTGATTAGGTCCTTCAAGTATGTTATCCGCTGCTTTCCCTTGTCTCTTTTACCCTTTATCTGGCATGGTAGTATCAGATTCTCCAGGCCCTCCTTCCACATAGCGTGTCCCAGGAACTTCAGCTGTCCCTTCCTGATGCTCATTATTAATTTCCTTTTTGTTTCCATTATTTCCAAGACCTCATCGTTGCTCACATGCTCGATCCATGAGATTAGCAGCATCCTTCTGTATAACCACATTTCAGTTGCTTCAAGTTTTTCCTTCATCTTTGATGGTATTAAAGGTGCTTTCGGAAAATTTAAATTTAAACCAAAACTGTAGACTAAAAATAAAAAAAAAACAAAAAACTGCCATGATTTAATTTGCAAAGATTGCCTGAAAAAGTTCCTGTGTTGTGAGGAGTTTTGTTGACACAATACTTAAAGAACAAAAATTTCATCAAGAATTGAATTTCCATTGACTACGTCAATGTGTGATACCAAAATAGTTACAATTATATCGAGGTCGTAATTTACTGCCGGCATCCTTCTTAAAGAAAAAGCGTGAAACAAGTGGTTGCGTGGAAATTCAATAAAGCAATGGCACCGATCAAGTCTATACTTCAGTCATCTTCTTGGCACAGTTATTTTATTTACAGTCAAAATGTTAAATAAGCAGTCATTTGATTTGAAAAAAAAAATTATATCGCTTCTCAACACTGTCAAATAACAAGTAGTTTAATAAAAAGACCCGGATGTATGTCGTCCTTATCCCGTCGTTCAACTGCAAGAGCCTTGTTTACGATCTATTCATTAATGCAGACATTTCCTTTCAAACACGTATCTTTTGTATTGTTTTATATCTTATTAGTTAAAGACATCTGAAAAAGAACTTGCTTTTATAAGGTGGAAGAGTCTTATGGTCATATAACATTGAAACACCAGTTATCGTACAATTACCGAATCTGAGAAACGCTGAAAAATGTCAGTACCGATGACCGCTTCAGAAGCTGTGAGCTTAGATGTGCAGATAGTGTAATTAATTACGTCTCGGATTTGTATATCGGGGAGGAGAGTACTAATTCCTGTCGATTTCATTAGAGACACTTACATACACATACCCATGGGAAACGTATGAATCCACCTATTCTCCGCCAGTTTTGTATCAGTCGGTTATTATTACCTCCACCCCAATTCTAACCATCTAAAAACATTTTCCGGCTTTAAATAACTTGCGGTTGATAAACCGTAAAAATCAATCAAGCAGGTAGAAGTGAATTTATAGTCTTCATTTTACAAAAGTTTCCGTTATTTCGCTTTTGTTGTTAGGTATTGCGTCATCTATAAGAATAAAATGAAGGTAAATAAAATAAGATTACGTTGCGCCAAGTTTCCAAAATAGTATCATTATTGAAAATATATCACTTGAAATCCTGAAATTTATTTGACCACCGACAACTGTCAAATAAGCACATTGACTTCATAACCTAAAGCTTTTGTTTTTTGAGTACTACTCATGATTTGAATATTGATTATCTTAGATCACAACACGGACAACATATATGGTATAAATACTGTACTGCAGCATTTTTTTTTCAAGTAAGGAGTAATCATTCACTTTAAAAATCAGCATATGACATTTTTGGTATCTGTCTTTGTTTGAACACCGACCTCTACGTAATAAAGTATAAAAGTATTGAACAATTCCGCTATATGTTTGATTTGCTTCTTGAATGTTGATTATCTAAAAGTATGGCTTTTGAAGTTCTCATCCTGCTTCCTACATATGTCGATAGGTATACAAAGTGCTATCGAAAATTTCGGGATCTATGACAGTGAAAAAATAGACTAAAACTAACATCTAGTTTCAATTTTTTTCTTACAAATGAACTCTTTCTGAGCCAATACGCTGGCTTTAAAGGTCTCTGTTTAAATGCATCGGCAAACTTTCGTACAATATTCAATGTATCTATGTTGTTAATATTCAACGAAGGTTTTGGATAACCCTTTGACTACATGCGTATATTTAAAACAGTTTAAATGCATATATTTCTTCAATTAATCTTATATATATATATATATATATATATATTTTAAAATAACTTTAATCCAAAAGGAAAAGCAGGACGGTAATTCCCAAAGACAATTCAATATAAAAGTAAAATTGTCCAAAATCTAAAAATAGACATTGATTGCTAAACGAATTTTTTTTTCTGACGTAAATGTTTTACTTCCGCCGGTGAATTCTTAACCTTCACATTTTTATTTCTTTTTTATTTCATTTTGAAATGTGGTAGTTGCCGATGAGATGTGAAATCTCTCATAGGGATTTCATGTTGAAATGATCATTCAACAGTTTTGAACATCGAAATTTATTATATATATATATATATATATATATATATATATATGTGTGTGTGTGTGTGTGTGTGTGTGTGTGTGTGTGCGCGCGCGCGCGCGTGTGTGTGTGTGTTTGTGCGCGTGTGTGCGTGTGTGTAAATTTTCCAAAACCGTATGGCCACTTCAACGAGTGAATTTACTTACCATTCGTTTCTTCAGCAAAAACAGGTCATTATGGCAATATTCAGTTACTTGTTTGTTTGTTTGTTTGTTTAGAGAAGTAAAAGAAGCGAAAAAGTAAAGGAAAAGGAAGAAGGAAAAAGAAAGAAAGAAAATGGGAGAGAAAGGAAAAGGAAAAAACCTGTCAGTTTAGCTGACGGAACAGAAAAGCTACCATTTGCTGGCGAATGTAAAATAGATACATTCAAATAAATTAAAGATGAAAAATAAGGATATATGTATATAGGAATGAAATGTGTCAGATGTCACATGGGCTCCTTTAGTTACCAGTGTTACAATCTAAAAGAGGACAGAACAATGTTAAAATCAAAATAAAATTACGCTAAAAATTACCTCAGGAATGAAAAGAGATAAAAGAACGGGAAGTTATTATATAATGTAAATACATTATAGAGCTAATATGAAGAAAAACAACTATTTTAAGGAATCTGAACTTTAAAAATTAAAATTAAAATACATTTCTGACCCATTTCTGTTTCTTTTCTTTTTCGCTACTCTTACCTCCGTTTTCTTACACACACACACACACACACACACACACACACACACACACACACACACACACACACACACACACACACACACACAATTAAGTTTTGTCATAATTAACTGATTTTCGCTGAAGAGACGAGTGTTAAATCCACTTATTGAAATGTCTCTATGTTTTTGAAAAATTTGAATTCTTTATATGTAATAAATATTGGCTCTCTAAATAAATAAATTTAACTACATTGAGTTTTCTTGCTGTATCAGTTTTAATATTTTATTTTTAATAATTAATATTTATAGAACCCGTTCGGAATTTACTTTAAACCGCTTCTTTTTGGATATTTTTAATTGTTAAATTGTGATAATGTTTAGCGCTAAGGTTGGTGTTTTTCAGTGGTTTTACTGTTAATATGTTTTTGTCAAGCAGATTTTTATCGTAAAAATATCGATATCGGCGTGGAGATAGCTGATAAGTACAGAGTTTCTCTCTTTGACTGAGTAGATTCATGCCGATTTCGAAATTTCGTGAGAACATCGTCAAATAAATAAAAAAAGTAATACAAATAAAATAAAGATAAATCAAACAACTGCACAATAAAAATAAAAAGGAGAAATTAAACAAAAAATCAACCAATCATAAACAAAAAGAAAAACAAAACAATCACAAACAAGACCACTACCATAAATCACACAATGTAATAAGAAAAATTATACCATATAACCAAGAAAAAAACAGGGCCTGACGGCAAATAGCCCTGACGAGTGAGAACATCATAACGGTATTCTTACGAAACTTCGAACTCGGCATGAATGTGTGTGTGTGTGTGTGTGTGTGTGTGTGTGTGTTTAGATATAATAGGCGAGAGATAAAAAAAAACTACAAAAATAATAGTATTGCTAATGATACTAATAATATTTGTTGTACATTAGTAGGCCTTTTGATTAAATGGAAGCATTATGAGAAAGAAGTTAAAAATTTGAATTTTCGGACACGCCTGTGTCCTCCCTTAACGAGACGAGAGGAGGCACCTCGACGGGGTGTGATGGTTAGCATGATTGTCTCGCTAGAATCATTGCAATGGAGTAGTGAGTTCGATCCTCACTCAAGGGTGTCCCTTACATTCAGCCTTGTGCCACATCTAAGTGGCGCTTAGAAAACCACCCTAACTCGACGGGAAATAAAACTTAAAATGGGACTTTATTCTGGAGTAATTGATTTTTCTTTCCGCATGTCTAATATTACTGAAGAGGTCTTGAAGGATTAGTTGTTTACCACGATTCAGGTTGTAGAGGGTTTGTAAAAGATTTTTGCAGAAACTATACTTTGAATATGCCTTAATTCGTATTTAAGCCTGGAATGTGTAAATTTATTTTAAAAATGTACTTTAACACGGCGTTCTTGTTGACATTTAAATGAGGACGCTAAAAGGACTGGGAAAGAGTCTAAATTAAAGAATGTAACAGTTTGATAATGTCAATCGGTCACAGGGTTGATGCAGTTATTGCAAGCAAGTGTTATGCAATAAAATATTGAATGTTACTTATTTTTCAAAACTATCTGTACTTTTACTTTTACTCATCGAAATGGTGTGATCTGACTCAAAAGGTAGTGTCCTAATCTGTTTAACATATCTAAATGGTAATACCAAAAAAAACCAAACTGAAATTCTGAACTGTAGTCTAATATTCATATTTGATCCTAAACTCAAATATATTCAGTGAACATCAACAACGGAACTGGCCTTGCCTTTCCAATATGTTTTTGGGGACTGTACATATGTTTATATATATATATGCGTGTACCAACCGCTGCCTCAGATCAGTAATGAAAAAAGGCTTTAATAAAGTAAAGGGTGAAAAAGGCAAAGGTCAGCCTTCATTGAACATTAGCTGTACAGAATCACAAAGAAAGAGCAGCACCAAATAATAGAAATAAGATCAACTGAGGCCTACCAACAGCAGCAACAACTAAAATTGATGGGGCATTTATGTAGGAAACAAAAATAATAGCGTAATCAATATGTTAACATTCAATAGCACTTTAAATAAAATCTTAGAAAGAAAATTTCCTTCAATACTAGAAATATCGATAATAGATACTGGACACGAGAAAACTGTTTTCATGAAATATGTTTTGCGAGAAAGATTTTATAAATTTCAACGAAAGCAGTATTTGCTACTCGGTCAATGAATGACAGATGTTTCCTTGAATATATATATATATATATATATATATATTCAAGGAAATATTTGTCATTCATTGACATATATATATATATATATATACATATATATATATATATATATATATATATATATTGCAAAAATAAATATTAAATTCAATTAATACGTATCGACAGTATATATATATATATATATATATATATATATATATATATATATATATATTCTTCCTGTCACGTTCATGGAGAGAGAGAGAGAGAGAGAGAGAGAGAGAGAGAGAGAGAGAGATTAGCAAGGCAGCGTCGGCTCCATTCTCTTCACAAGTAGTTATTAAGCATTACTAACCAGTTATAAAAGCTCTTTGCTGCGTTTGCTCTTTAATTGTACCTTATTTATTTTTTTGCAATAATTATGTCGTCAAGAATCGAAGAATGTATATTCTCTATTATAATAAAACTGTTGTTTATTTATCTCTCTCTCTCTCTATATATATATATATGTGTGTGTGTGTATATATATAATGTGTGTGTATGTATTACCTCCTATCCAGGTGAGTAAGAATAACATGTGAACAAACAGCAATGAACTCGCTTAAATATTATTGGCGGCAGAAGTACACTCGTTATTAGATATTCCTAAAGTACTACATTTTTCCTCACGCAAAGGAAAACTTAACATACATCTAGCTCTGATTATACAAAGGAAACAATACGCATTAAGGAAAATATCTCTTAACAAAAGAGATGCTATTTTTAATGAATATAAAATATTTAAGTTGCATATAGAATGCTCAATTGACGCTTAAATATTCGATACTTTTTCTGGTGCTGTCTGGCACAGTGAAATCGTTTTAAACTTGACATCACGTATTTCTGGGCGATTGTTTTATTTAATCAAATCGTTCATATCAAATCGTGAAGCAAAGATTGTTCTGAACGAGCAAGCTTCCAGATCATTTTATACGAATACAGGCGTCTCTCAAGGCTCTATCCTAGTTCCTACGCTTTTTCTGTTCTTCATCAATAATCTTCCTGGTGTAACCAGGTCCCAAGCAGGTATCTATTTAGATGACATCACTATTTATTCCCGTCTCAATAGCAAAAATATAAAAAATGACAAAGTATACATGGCTGTTTCTTTTGGAAAGGGCATCCAATATGTGGTAGACTGGAGTAGGTAATGGCTAGTAAATTTGTTTCGAAAATGAAATTACTATCCTTTAATTACCATAGAAAAACAGTTCAACTTTTTATTAGAATGGATGATGCTAGTTTCCTGGAGCGCGAGACACTGCGCCTCTTCGGCCTCAGTCTCTCAAATGACCTGAAGTGGAACGACAACATCGAATATATATATATATATATATATATATATATATATATATATATATATAGTAAATCATAGAGCCTTATATTCGACCTCAACAGAATGCAGAGAGCACTGGACGGCCGTTTCGTCCTATATGTGGTACTCTTCAGCAGTGCGCACCCACTACCAGGAATCGAAACCCAACAGTTAGGTTATTAAGCTGATGTCATACCATCTGTACCACGGGCCCTGGTGACGAAGAGGTAAGGAATTAAGCTCGAGGAAGTGCGCCGCTCCTTACGAATTCCGTGGTGGAACTAATCCAAGCTCATTTGTCCATAGGATAGTGTCCCCCAAGCAACGACTTCTCCAACCAAGCCGCTAAATCCATAGCGTGTTTCGTGGTTGAAGCACAGAGATATAAACTATTTCACTGTATTAAGGCTGAATTAATTTGGCATATAAAGCATTGAGTTTTATGTTTGTGTCTTCTGTGTGCCATAAATCGTGCCTTATTTGCATATGAGGCTGGAGAGGGAGCATTTCCGTTTAGGAATCAGAAATTTGTGAATGCAGATCCAGATTTTGTGTGTTTATGGCGATTTGTGAGTTTTCAAACTTGAATTTGCAGAACAAATGAGAAATTGGGCACTTGAACATCACCACAGATAGAAAATTTGGCATGAAAGGTTGGGTTTTAGTTCCGAAACGGAGTGCACTAAGATTTTGTGGGCGATTCTGTTCAAAACTTGCAATGACCTCCATTCAATTCAATCTAAAGAAGACAAATTCGAAGGAGTCAACTGGTATGTTAGCTGCTCCGGGATTACACTACAGTTTGTGCTTATAACGAAGCGGAGCTATTCGAACGCTTCGAGCGTTGGAATAGCTCCGCTTCGTTATAAGCACAAACTGTAGTGTACCAAAAATGATCCCTCTCTAGCTTTTTTTTGGGAGTAGTTAATATTTTTTCCGCTTGGGATCTATGATTAGTGGTTCCGTAAATTTCTGTTTCCTGCTAGTTCTTCTAATTTCTGTATTTACTTGAGGTCTCTGAATCTCAAAAACTTCAAAGATTTCTTCCATCGCGTCATCGTTTTCTGAGGGTGACGAGCTTGACTCCTCACTCCTTCTTTGCTGTATTTGGTTTATGTGTCTTCTGTGGGTAAATCTTTCTCCCTGTATTGTGTATATAACATTTTCTAGTCTGTTTATTATTGTCCCCGGTTCCCAATACACCATATTGTTTTTGAACATTCTGAAGTAAACTCTTTCACCTGGTTTGAACGATCTTTTCGTAACTATGGATGTACTCCGGTTTTTATTTTTGCATGGCAGCAATTTATCAAAAACAGTCCGTATCTTGCGCGCAAACGTCACCACAGCTGGTGAAAGTGCAGAGGGTGTGTTTCTGTTCGGGGTAATTCGGTACATTTCTAAGAACTGTTGTAACGCTCTTTCCGTTGGTATATCCCCAGCTTTTTTTTAATGCTCTCTTTAGAATGTCCATGAACCTTTCGGCTTGGCCGTTCGACCGGGGATGTTAAGGCGCTATTTTTATGTATTTTTACTTGGTACGTCTCGCAAAATTCTTGGAAATCAGTTGAGGTAAATTGCGTACCATTGTCCGTTACTAAACAATCTACCACTCCGAATCTTGCAAATAATTAGTGTAAACAGTTTATGGTATTTTCTGTTGTTGGATATTTATACCTGAAAACTTCAGGCCATTTACTAAAACTGTCTACCGTTATTAAGTAGTAGTAACCGCCAATGGGTTCTGCATAGTGCGCATAGACTCTCAACCAAGGTTTGTCCACCTTGGGACATGGTTTCTGTATGATAGATGGTGACTTTGCTGTCGCCGCGCAGCCCTTACACTTTGCCACCATCTGCGTAATATTATCACCCATGTTAGGCCAGTACACGTAACTTCATAAGTGTCTTCATGTGGTTTTTTTCCCGGATATCCTAAATGAAAATCCTTCAAAATTCTTCTTTGTAACAATTTTAGTATTACTACTCTTTCATTGTAGAGTAGGACATTATCGCAAATTGTAAAACAGTCTGCCAAGTACCTTTTTTATCTCTTATTTCTTTCTTTGTGGTATTTATGAATTCGTCTGTTTCTGCTTCTCTTCTTATTTCTGTGTTACCGATAAATCTCTCACCAGATAACTTAACACTTTACTGATTTCGTCCTCGGCTCTCAAAGCCGCTATTACCGAGTCTTCTAGATGCTCATTTTTCATAGGTATCAGTCTTGATAGTCCATTCGCATGCCCAATTTTTTTCGATGGTATGAAGTCTAATTTGAAATTATAGTTTAGTAATATCGTTTCCCACCTAAAGATTCTATTTGCGGTGTAAACATGGAAATCCTTTCTTTGAAATATGATAAGGAGCGGTTTATGATCTGTTTGTAGCGTAAACTTTCTTCCATATATCTAAACTTATTTATAAATGGAACTTTGTCTCTGTGTGTGTGTCCGTTACCTATAGACTCCGAAACGGCTGAACCGATTTTTTTGAAAATTTACACAGTTATAATGATAAAGAAACGATATGCAGATGTTTCAAGGTTACAGTTCTTAGAATAGTGCAGAAAATCGATATCTTTATTCTTTATCTTTGTCTATTAGTGTATTAAATTTAATTAAAATCGGACCACTCTTTTTATAGCACGATTGTTTCGATTATCGATTTTCGATATTTATCGGGCGTACCTCAACACAAACCTAGCTAAGAACACTAGCAGACGCTTACAGTATAACTGTGTAAATTTTCAAAAAAATCGGTTCAGCCGTTTCGGAGTCTGTAGGTAACGGACACACACACAGAGACAAAGTTCCATTTATAAATAAGTTTAGATATATGGAAGGAAGTTTACGCTACAAACAGATCATAAACCGCTCTTTATCATATATATATATATATATATATAAGGCAAGATGTTTGTGTGTGTGCCTGTTTATCTGCCTGTATGTCTGTGTTTTTTCAGCCCTTTTATTTTAGCTTTTGCTTCGGGTTTGGCTCTAAGTAGGTATAATTTTATTTCTTAGTCTCAGCCATGATACCATTTACTCAGAGAATTTATTTAGCCTTCAAAATTCAGTTTACGACGAAAATAACTTATTTGATATCGATAGACGGAAATCAAAATTTGACTTAGATCCATTCATTTTTCTTTCAGTCTACGGTTTCGCTTTAACTGGAAACAGCTATTGCTTTTTAGTGTTTCGTACCAACGTCCAAAGAGTCTGAGCTCAGGGCCATGGATTAGTTTTAAAGTTTTCATTACACCCGAGCAACACCGGGCTATACTGCTAGTATATCTATAAAAACGAGTTATGACAAATATCATGTTTAACGCTTTTTTTTCTATTTGTGAATAATTTCTTTCGGTCGGTAGCAACGATCTCGATGCGCGGGCTACCGGTTTTCTTGCGCAGCCCTGCATTTTGTGTGAACTTACGTCGCTTGCAATAATAATTTCTAGTTTGGGGTCGAAATATGTCAATGCTAGGTCTGACGTTAGTTTCATTATAATTTCTTTAAAGGGTTTTTTACGATCTTCCGACCAGTTCCACTGGAGGTTTTTTTCAGTAGTTCGTTGAGGGCGGCCTGTGATTGATGAACATGTGGCGGCATTAGTCAAAAGAGCATCATATCAAAAGAAAGCGAATATTTCTCGAATTAAAAAAATAATAATAATAAAAAAATGAAAGAAATTTTTCCGCATGTACATGCTTGAGTAGCGACAAGATGGAAGCAAGCGTTTTAAAAAATTCAGAGAAAAAATTCAGAGAAAAGAATGATGAGATGCGATTAAGAGAAAGACTTTGAGGACATGTTAAATTAATTTTAACATTCTATTAATGAAAATGAAAAGAATATGTGGTCGGCCATTTGCATTCTTCGGATTTTGAAATATGAAAGATTTTCTTGACTGTACACGATATAAAAGCGTATATATATTTTTAAGGAATAGATATTGCTATCTTTTCCGTAAATTATTTAAAATCACTTCCTTTTAATAACCGGAGGGAACGGCTATGTTTGCTTTGTATGAATTAAAGGAATGAAGAGAAGAAAATCTGCAAAGCAGAAGATGAAATCACTGATAGCGAAGCGAAAATGGCAATCTCGGACTTCCGCTTTGAGTTGATATCACAAACACCGAAGCCAAAATAAATAATATATTTTAGAAAAAAAGGAAAAATGGAGAAAAGAACAGCTGCCGGGAAAATGATTAAACTTGACTTGGCGTAATTTTGAAAGTGCCTTGAAATTTTCACACGTAAGCAATAGTGTGATAAATTAAACAGTCGAAACGAAGTAGACAAAAAATAATGTCGAAAACTTAGCCCAGTAGTTAAAGCAAACTAATAGAAGAGCAAAACTATAGAAATCATTGTCTATGCTTTTATGTGAAAAGAGAGCAACTCATTGAGCTTGGGTGGACTCGAGTGGCTCTTGGGTCTGGTACAGGGTGAACATCAATGTAAGGAAATAGTAGATTAGAGTATAGCATGAGCTGTATGATAAAACGAATTCATACTTTGCCGTGGAAGTATATTTAGCTCGTCGATCGTTATTACTAAAGAGAGTTTGTTCCTCAATGAGTGCTGTAGTTTGAATGAACGAAGATTTAGAATGCTTACCTCTAAACAGTGTTTGGCAAGATCTCTTTGTGTACAAATACATTGCTCGTATAATTTGTGTGCCAGCTCGGATCTTGCTATACTCGATTTGTCATCGAACTCTTAAAGAAGCCAGGTGCAGTGTTTATCTGAGGTTACACATGTCTGGATTTAGGCATCTGCAATTTTTCCGTTTTCAGTGGTAGCCCTAGAGGTGAACGCAGCAACAGATGAGAAAACCAGAGTTTGATATGTTCATATGTTTTAAAAAAAACGCTGAAAAAAATGTAGGTAATGATGTCAAATCTGTAAAAGATGATAATGCAAAAAAAGATCAATTTAATATAAAATATTAAAGAGGTAGATCTATATATAGAGCTCAATGGATCTTAACCAGTGCAATAGGATATACATAGAAGAAAACTCAACAAATCATCTAAAGTGGTCATAAACTATAATTTATTTCGAGAGGTAAGTTTTCGGGTTTAAAATATAAATTTCATCGTATCTTAAAATAGTTATTTTTTTTATATATTACTTTATAACTTTCATATGACTCTTTTAAACCTCATTACAAAGTGAAACTCGAATCTACATTAATATCAACTCTAACAGTTCTAAGCAAATAATCAAACAAATTTCTGCCACTGTAAATACCAGGATCAATAAATTATCCCCAATAATAAAATCTTTGATATAAGTTAAAACTTAGGAAATTTTTTAATTTACTTTTTTTTTTTTAATTGTGTGGGCCTATTTCAGGCGAACCATCATCAGCTTCCGTTTTTATTGTACAAAGGAATTTACACGATTTTTTTAATTTCTCTTTTTGTTTTCTCATCTTTCCTATCTTCTTTACTTTGTACGACAAATTTTGCCAATAAAAGGAAGTGAATTTTTATAAACTTTCTTTTAAAATATAATGACCATCATTAATAACTACGTGAAGAGACATTGTTCTTTGAATGTCGAAACAAAATGTACAATTTTGTAGTACACTGTAGTTTGTACATGTCCTAAAGTATAATATATATATATATATATATATATATATATATATATATATATATATACGGAAGGCATGAAGGGTAAAAGTAAATTAAACGTATATTACCTCATTAGCTGTAACTGTAAATAAATGGTAAAATGGCGGGATTTCTATGACTCCTAATCTATGTTCTCCCTTGCTCAGAGATATGGACGATACGAAGTTGTGGAGAGCATGATCACCCACATCCTGACACCGCACAAAGAAGGAGAAGGTGTAGGAGGAAGAGGAGGAATAAAAGAAGAGGAGAAGGAGGATTAGAAAGAGGTGGAGGGTGGAGGAGAAGGAGAAATCAAAGTATGAATCTAAAAAAAATTGTATAATTGTATAAATTGTATCATGAAAAAGGAACCTGAAACGTGCAAACTTGAGACGGTGGCTAGTGTTTTAATACGACTTGTTACTGTCTGCATCAACTGTAAAAGTTTGACAACCGATAACGTAAGGATAAAAATGAACAACAGCAAAAATATACAGAAAATTAATTTGCATCTTTCTAGAAGATAAAGATTCTGTTTTCTTGTATTATATCGGTTTCTTTCCCTGAAGGCTTATACCAAGTAGATAAAGAAGCTGTGATATGATTATTAGTATAGACTGATAGCAAGAGGGATGCTAAGTTCAGTATTTGTATGTTACCAATGAAATAAATAATTAAGTAAATAAATAAAAATAAGATACCCAGCAGAAAGTTTTTTTTGGATATGATCGGTTGCGATATACACTTGAGGGAGGCCGGACTTTAAAGCGGATTTTAGTTTATTTAACATCGTAAGATATAGCGAAGACACTACAGTGGTAGCAGACACATACGAAAATGACTCTAATAGATGCTAGTCAAAGAAAGCAGAAAGAAAGACTTAATGCATAGTTGAAAACGTAAAAGATATTGTGGGGACGCCAAAATCAAGCAAATACAGCATTTTAACTTTCTGTGTAGTGTAGTAAGAGACGAAGGAAATTGTCAGGCAGAAGTCTGAAAAGGGATTAAAACAATAAAAAAATGCTTCCATAAAAACAAATTAAACGACAGGGAAATCACATTAGAATGAAAGAAAAGAATACAGCATGACTATTTTATATTTATCCTCTGTATGGCAGTGAATACTAGACAAATAATTCAGAAATATACTTGACACGATATATATATATATATATATATAGTATGACAAAAAATTCATATTTACATTCGCTAAATATTTATTTCAGCAAGAAAAAACATTTTTTTCAAATTTCCTTTGTATGGATATGTTTTTAGGCTCTTCTCGGTATATGAATTTTTGTACCATATTTAAATTAATAAATTTTTACTTCCGATCGTTACTGAAGAAGCGAGTATTTTCTTGCTGAAATATCTATTTAACGAATATAAATTCGGAATTTTTTTACATACTATACATATTTGTTTCTGTAAATAGATAATAATATTTACATCGAATCCTCCACCTTGAGCATTTTTAATATTAATAAAATTAATAGGATCTGGTTTTTGCGCATTTTTTGGATTTAGTATTTATATATATTTTTTTAAATCATTTCACCCCAAGCAAGGCATTCCACTGCCACTATTGCACTAGGGACTACATAGGGGAAGGTAAATAGGAAGAGTGGTTAGATATAGGAAATGTCAGAAGGGGGTGTGATAGATAGTTGGGTGGGTGGGGAGAGTGTTTGAAAGAATGGATGCTAGTGTGTTAGGAGGTGTCTATTGACCTTACATTTAAATTCCTGGACATTGTAGCCGTCGGGGAAGCAGTCATGTGGAAGAGAATTCCACAGCCGGGAAGTGCGAGAAAAGAAACTGTTGGAGTAGAAGTTGCGGTTGCATTTTATCGGTTTCACTGTAAATGGGTGGGATCTAGTTGCTAATCTAGCATCTCGTGCAAATTCGAACCTAGGGGGCACCAGTGATCTAAGTTCATCGGAGCAGACACCGTGAAAGTATTTATAGAAGAGACACAGGGAAGCCACGTCGCGCCAGTGAGAGAGAGACTGCAGGCGGTCTGCTAAGTCGGTATCGATCACATTACAGACCCTCCGCTGTACCTTGTCTAGAAGCCCAAGGAGAATAGCAGGGGCACCCGACCAGATATTGCAACAGTATTCAATGCACGGGTGGATGGTAGACTTATAAATGTGCAGGATAGATTCAGACGGAAAAAACCTCCGGGCCCTGCACAGAGAACCGACTTTCATAGCAGCGGATTTAGCAATGGATTCGATATAGTCATGCCACTTGAGGTCCGCTGAGAGTGTGAGACTAAGGAGGCGTAGTGTTTTATTCTCTGGGAGACAAGCCTGGTCCATGCTAATAGGAGGTAGGTGCGATTGTATATGGTGATTAATTGATAGCAGCTTTGTTTTAGAAGCATTAAAATTTACGAGCCATTTCTTACCCCAGTCCACTACGGATTGGAGGTCCTTTCCAAGCTCGGCTGCAAGGTTAGCTTTGTCGCCCGCACCAGATTTTTGGTCGAGGCGAGAATAAACTGTTCTGTCATCGGCGTACATGCCTACTTGGGATCTTATGGTATCAGGGAGATCATTAATGTAGATCAGAAAGAGCGTAGGACCTAGGATAGAGCCTTGAGGGACATCCGCGTTCGTATGGTAGTTCTGGGAGGCATGTCCGTTTAATACCACTTTCAATGTGCGGTTAGATAGGAATGACTGGATTAGATCAAACAATTGTCCAGCTATACCATAGCTCCGCAGTTTGCATAGAAGGCCAAACTCTGTCGAACCCGTTAGAGATATCCAAGGCAACGGTTCGGGCTTCACCATTCCTATCGAGTGCCTGATATATGTACTCGGTGATGGTCGTTAGCATATCAGCAGTAGACTTGCTGAAGCGAAAGCCATACTGTTAGTCTGAGAGGAGCCCGTGGGCCGTGAGATGCTGAACGACCTCGGCGTTGATAATGGCTTCGAACACTTTGCCAAAGATCGGAAGAAGGCTGATAGGTCGGTAATTTATAATAACATCTTAGCTTCGTTAAGTATCTTTTTACACTTATTACGAGCTGAAGCGAAAAGGCGTCTTTATTAGTCCGACGCGTAGCTACGACAGAGTCGGAAGAAATGATTCCGGTGGGCGATGGTGGCCGAACAAGCGGGCGAGAACCGTGGAGACGAATGAGATTTAAGCTGAAATTTCTTGGCAGGGATGAAAGCATCGATGCCAGCCTTAACCCAGGAGGAGACCTCGGATACACATTCTTCGATGGGAAGACTAAAAACGTTGTTCCAAGGGACGTCACAGAGGAAGTCTCGGAACGAATCCCAGTCTGCTCTTTGGTAGCAGTAGGATATTCTACTTGTCTGGGTTTCTTGGATTGGGTGGGAGCGGAATGAAATGTTGACGGAAACTACGGTGTGGTCAGAGTTACCAAGTGGGCAGAGTTGTCTGGTAGTGCAAGAGTCTGGGATGGAGGTGAAGCAGAGGTCTAGCAGTGAGTCCCTTTCGTTAGGGTTGTCGGAGAAACGCGTGGGTAAGTTCACCACTTGCGTAAGAGATTGGGTTATTGAAAAATTCATGGTGAGGACACCAGCAGGGTCGGTGACAGAGTTCTTCAGCCACTTGGTGTGGTGGGCGTTATAGTCATCCGCAAACAGATCTGTTTCGCCGTATCACAGCTCATCAGTACGGTTAAACATCCGATTGCTTTTACCCAGGATTTAAACCTGACCGACTTGGCGTCAGTTGGTGATTCTACCTCTGAGCTATGAGCGATCGGTAGTAGGAGAGTTTTAGCGTATCATGTATCATACGACAGAAGTTAGAGTGCTCTAATTCATTACTGAATGAGCGATGCGTAGATGCTAGAGTAGCTACTGTTTTTTAAAAGTCTATTTTATGGTCAAATGCGGTGGATACTATAAACAATTAACGTCAGCAAAGAGGAGGAATGTGCAGGACATGGAACCGATCATCCACTAACCATCTATTCTTAATGATAGATGCCAGCCAGTGTTTCGCGAACAATGTGACTAAAATGTGCTAGAGCCATATCATGGATGAATCACATGCATCTTCTTACTAGCAGGGATGCATCCTTTAGCAGGTCTAGAAGTATGCTTGATTGGTTGGTTGTTTTGTTTTTATGGCATATCAACCTCGGCGGGTCATTTATTGCCAACTAAATTTTATTTAATTATTGCTGGTAATACCTTTTTCTTTCAACAATTTATTGTTGTTTTTATATAAGTTTTGTGTCTAGTAATACTTTTTTCTCTTTCGAGTATCAAGCTTCATTGGAATTTGTTTTTTTAAGGGCAGGGTGCCCAAGTCCTACCCTTGTTATTTAACCCATAACTGGAAGGAAGGGACGAATTAATACCTTTCCCAAGGGTACCAGTGCTTAAGTGAATGCAGGGTATTCAACTGGAATTCGAACTCGGCTCACCGATTCCTCTTTCCGAGACGATATCCACTGCACCACAACGCAACATCCGTCATTAAACGCTTTCAGCACCTGGTATTCCCAAGCGGTCACCCATCAGGCTCAACGTTGGTAATCGAGCGAGAATCGGTGTATTCAACGTGATAGGCCGTAAGCATACTATGCTTGAAATAAAGTACCTGTAAACAGCTTCTGTATGACGTGCTAGGAGAATATATGAACCTAACAGACAGTCACTTATAATTACCGCCCATACATTAATCGTAAACTAATGCTTGTGTCTAGTCTGTGTTATATTATGGGGGATTCTTATCTGCCTACAAATGTTACAACGTCCGTACACAAGACTAAAGAGACAAACAAGGAATCGGCAGTTTTTGCAATAAACAACCAGCAAAAGTTCTTCCCGTGATAAGTTATCAGAGAGCAAAAGATCCTGCATATGTTGTGGATGATACGGTTACATGAGTTGCTCTTGAAGTACCCTCCATGAGATGTATAATATGTTAGGGCTACGTAACGTGAGTTGATACCTAAATTGCCCCCAACAGCCGGTTGAATGTATTCTTCATGGTCCTCGAGCCACAGTTTGAGGTGTCATGGATCTTGTCTTCACAGAGCGACAATAAACAGCAGCAAAGGTTGGTTGACTCGGCTGCCTTCGGTCTGGAAACGCTATCTAATAAAACTGTGCAGCCATGCGTCTATTAGCTATCGCGTGGGCGTATATACAAATCAGGAATGACAAATGTAACTAAGTATCAATGGCAACACAGCGCCATCTACCAAAAATTCTCTTTAAATTTAATAACTCAGAAACGAAGGATTTGCGTACATATATTTATATAGTCTATTATTATCCTTGGGTTTTTGTGAGGAACCCGCCCCAATACACCTTGTAGGTATATATTACCAAAATTTATGATATATATATAATATATAAATATATATCGAGGAGACCACCACCCAACATAGGTAATATACAATTTTTTTTTAACTTCAGTCGTTGTCAATAATTTTTCTTAGCAAGTTCTCCGTTTTAATTTTGCCGAGGATTTATGTTCTGACGAAGTGTCGGTCGAAAAGTGCCTAATTTTTTTCTTTTAAGCGAGATACCTTTGTATCTATCTTAATAATAAAATAATCCTATTCAAATTAATTATATTTTGGTATGGTAGGAAAAAGGACTTGTTCATATATATATATATATATATATATATATATATATATATATATATATATACTGTTCCCTATGCAGACCTACATTTTTTAATCTACGTCATTCAAAATTTTTAGGGACACATATCTACAGAGAAGCCAGGTCGACATATACTTTTTGAGTTTTAAGTTCAGCAATTTTTCCTTTCGCACTTTTTGGCCAATGGACACGATTGTTTTCATTTGCTCCGTAAAATATCTAAGATGCTTGCTGAATTTCGTCAAAGAAATCAAATCACACGTGTCAAACGCGACTAAAATATTTTCTATTAAAAAGTAAAAAATAAAAATGTGGCATCTTCTCCTACTACTAAAATGTTCTGAGTTGCACGGGCAACGCCGGGCTATGATGCTAGTATATATATATATATATATATATATATATATATATATATATAATAATAATAATATATATATATATATATATATATATATATATATATATATATATATTAAACTTTGAGACTATAACAAGAAGACTACCTTTATTTATTGTATTTTATTTTAAAAACTTCAATCAGTTGTTAATTCTCACAATATATTTTTTATTCGAGTTCGTCCCAAACAAGACAGTACAGTCACTGAGATCAAGGGCTTACTTGGTGTGGAAGAATTAAAACAAACACATTTCTAAGTAGCAAGCACTAAAGAAGAGTAATCGGAAGGACAATAGATAGAGATTGGAAATGATTTTAAATTTTTGAAGATTAAATTTTGCATGGAGTCGGGAGAGAGTTCCACAAGCGAGAAGCGAGAAGTGCAGGAAAATAAACTGTTTGCATGGAATTTACGGAATTGTAAATTTTAACGCTTCAAAACAAAGCGGTTATGATTTATTCATCATATAAATTAATTTTTGTAATCCATCAACATGGCTGATGCTAACCTCCAGAAAAAAACAACTCATTGCGTCTTCTCAGTCTCACACTTCTTCTTGACATGAAGCGATTATATTTAACCAATTGCTAGATCTGTCGTTACGAATGCTGATTCACTATGTTGTGCCAAACAATTTTTCTCCGCCAGAATCTTGCACAATTATAAATCTGCCCCTCCCCCGTGCAGTGAATCATCATCATCATCATCATCATCATCATTTATCCATCACACCCAGATGGTGCATAGCGCAGCAACCTTTTGTTGTTTCTGTAACAAATTGTTTTTTACAGGGCAGGGTTGTTAGCCCTGCACCCAACCCCCAAACCTGGAGGACCAGTGGACCATTCTTGGGCCTTACGTTTACAGCACCTGGTATTCCCAAATGGTCACTCATTAAAGGCTCGATGTTGCTGAATTTCGGTGATCGGACGGGAACCGGTGTATTCACTCCACCCACGTCTATTGTACAGGTGTAGAGGCTCATCCCTTGTTCCCTGTTTAGGATGTGGTTTCCAGCTTTCTCTTTTCCAAATCTTTTCACTTTTTTTGCTCGGGGTGATATGATTAAAAAAAAAAAGATATAGCCGTAGACCGTGCAGTGAATACTTCTGCCATATTTGGTTTGGTGCTTCGGCTGTATATACCGACATAATACACTGAAGGGTTCGTAATGTTATCGGTTTTGATCTGGCATCTCGATTTCAGTCACATTTTCACTGCTTTTGGGTCGC
The DNA here is from genome assembly GCA_037127315.1 of Ascarosepion bandense. NCBI lineage: Eukaryota > Metazoa > Mollusca > Cephalopoda > Sepiida > Sepiidae > Ascarosepion > Ascarosepion bandense. The sequence goes on along the minus strand of JBBBDQ010001395.1, from coordinate 726,006 downwards.
TACCATCCGTCTTTTCTAAAAATATTTTCATGGCAGCTGTAGTAATGCTCTTTCGTCCTTGGTATGCTGACCGTATGAATTTAATCGTACTAATATACTAACAACTATGTCTTCTCGTTGATTTAACCGTAAGTTCAATACTAATAGTTTTTTTTTCGCACTTATCACCTGTGGATCTTTCTTCTGATTTCTTGCTTCTCTGCCACCTACAATCTTCAAAATATCAATTTGCACCATCAATTGCCAACTTCTGTCTTCCTGACCACTGTTCTGTTATTGTTGTTTTTCATCATGGAATCTTCTTCTCCCCACTTCCACTAACCCCTTGCCATTATCGCTTTATTTGGGTTGCAATTAAGGTAGCTGAAGAGAGTGACAAAAAGGAGTACAAATAAACTGCAAGAAAACCGAATGCATGGACATCAGCAAAAAAAAAAGCAACCCAAAATGCCAAATACTGGTGGGCTATACTAGAATCAAGCAAGTACAAAAATTTAAATACCTAGAAAGTGTTCTAACAGGAGATGGAAAGTGCAACACAGAGATCTGAAGGCGAACTGGCATGGCAAAGGACGCGTTCCAGAAGCTCAGTAAAGTACTAAGACACAGGAAAATTTCACTAGAAACAAACAAGAGATTGCTACGTGATGTCAGTTCTATATGCTAGATTGCTATGTGTTGTCAATTCTTCAATATAGCAGTGAATGTTGGGCAATATCATCGAAGATGAAGGAAAAACTTGAAGCAGCAGAAATGTGGTTCTACAGAAGGATGCTGCGAATATCATCGATTGAGCATGTGAGCAACGATGAGGTAATGGAAAGAATGGCAACGAAAAGAAAATTAATAGTGAGCATCAGGAAGAGACAACTGAAGTATCTGGGACATGCAACGAGGAAGGAGGGTTTGAAGCACCTGATACTGAGAGACCAGATAGAGGGAAAAAGAGTCAGATAAAGGCAGCGGATAACATATTTGAAGGACCTGAGCTGGTGGAAGACAGAACGGGGGTTGCGTCGGGTAACAGGAGAAAACGTCCTAAGAGCCATCAAGGATAGGGAGACGTGGAAAGCCATGATCGCCTACGCACTGAAAGGCCAGGGTACACAGAAGAAGAAGAATATAATGATATCTCATCTTCAAAACCAGCATTTTCTGTTTGTGTCCTTTCTACACTCAGCGATGCCAATTTGACCAACGTATGCTCACTAGAAGGACAAAATTATCTTCAGCTTACTGAAAGCTCTCTCGTAGCTCGTTACAGAAGTTGCAACTTGTAAGCATAATTTGAACAGATTTAGGAACACAGATTGTCATCTACATACTGAAAAATATTTTTACAAAGCTTTTGAGTACTGATAGTTGAGATAGACTCGACATAGTTAAAATACTGAGGGATTATTTTGTGCTTAATTAATTGGATATAACACTATAAATTATTTATTCGGCATGTAGTGGCTTTGTGGTGCCTCGTTTTAATTGCCAACCATGTTAAGTGTTTTGTTTTCCATACCGTAGATATGCCATTGCTTTTCAGCATTTAAATAACGTCGGAAAAGAAAGCTCATTTCCTCTGGTGCGGTTTCTTCACCACGGAGATATATATATATATATATATATATATATATATATATATATATATAAAGCACAAGATAAGAATAAAAAATTGATGTGGTGGAGGGGAAAAAGAAGCTGTGTTGAAACTTAACGCTATCAGACGTCAAATGTAGAAAGTCGTGTGAAGAGGGCCGAAAACGATAAAGCGGGCGTCAATTTATGAAATGCTTGGATCAGAGCCGTTAAATCTGTTCAAGTGGATTCCTTCCATTTCAAATTGATCGCCCGTTGACGGCAAGGACTCTCTGGCAAATATTCAAGATCGACGAAGTGTTTTATTGTCGTTAATATATATAAAAAGGCGAGTGAATAGAGAATGGATATGAACCTTGAGAACTTTATGAGCTGGGAAGTAGTTTACGAACCAGAAGTGTTATATGCAGTGTCAAGAAGTCCGTGATGTTGAAAAGTTCAGTTCTGGGCAATTAAGAACGAGGAGAGAAAAATAAATGGAATTAGCTATTTTTTTTTGTTTTCTTATAGGGTTTAACTCTTTGAATTTGATGTCTCGATTGATTTTTTTAGGCTTGGATTGCTGAATAAATTTCTGATATTCCCTATCTGTGTACCAATTTATATACGTGTATGTGTGCATGTAAAGACAACAAAATAAACACGTGAGTGAGAGTACTGTCCGCTGTTAGGATGGCCAATGGGTTTGACTTCTTTTGGCTGTTATTTTGATGGTAATTATAAATATTGGCGATTAGTTATTTTCTTATACATGAAATTAGTTTTGGAGGATTTAACACTCACAGAACATATTAAAAGCGAAATAGGCAGAAGGAATCGGTGAGTAACCAACCTATTCAGTGTGTGCAAATGAATGGCAGAACAGGGATTGACAGAGATAATAAATAAACATTGTGAGGAGTGGAGGTAACTAAAATAAAAGCGATGTCAACGGAAAAATGTCCATCTAACACTCCGAACACTTGAACAGGATGGTCCAAGTTTGCCGAAATATACTTCTTACTGACTGGCTGAAGAGAACCTCTTTCAGTTAGATCATTGATGTTTTTACTTAAACGAAAGGAAAGAGAAAATAAAGTTTCTTTTTGAAGGCAAAAAAGGCGCTCATCAGTTCCTTCCATTACTACGTAGATTAAAATTTGTCTCGCTACAGTATTATTCATGGTGTTTCAACAAGTTTTGCTTTAGTTAAAAACAAATAAAAAACAACAACAAAAAACAACAACAACAACAACAACAGCAAAAAAAAAAAACAACAAAAAAAACAAAACAAGCATCGCAGACTGCCAGATCTGATCTATCAGGTTTGTACAATTTTTATGATGCGATTTAAAAATAAAATAAAAGGAAAACATATTTGAGACGTGAATAATATAATTCGATCATTGTGGATGCGAGAATTACGCGGAAAATAACTGCATGGTAAGATTATCTGTTTCCTTGCAGATAACATTAGACATTTGTTGATCTGTAGCTATAGGGAGATGTTTAATGCTTATTAATTCGGCCTTGTGTCATACATAACCGAACTCCCTACAGCTTACAGATTTTATCCAGAGTTATCAGAAGGTTTATCATCAGAAGTTTGTCAGCAGGTTAGAATATGTGGATATGTGGCATAGTGGAAGAATACTATATACACGTTTTCATGTTAAAATAGAAATCTATTAAAGGAAAGAATAGGTAGTCGTTAATGTTCAGTGAGAACCAAGTAATGAGTTAAGAGTATCAAGAGTTGAAGAAATGTTCGTAGTAGTAATTTGTTGGAAAGAATTTATGCGTACGTATGTTTGTATTAGCGTTGGTTTTGTAGGAATGTCTTTGGTTGGAGAAGAAGTAAAAGGAATCAGCACACGAGAAAGAAGGAGAATAGGGACAATGTGCGACACGACCTATGTTCGAGTCGTGGTTGATGTTTCTCCTGTTACATTTTAGTTGTTTCGTCTCGCTGCCCCCATCTGACTGACGCTGATCGAAGCATTTATAGTTCTTTAGGTTTTTCGCACTAGATCGCGAGATCATTTTTGGTCTCGCAAATCGCTTCCATTGGTCAGAATATCAATTTAACATTTACTTTCGAAATTCCGTTTCGACTTTTTCTTTAAGCACATGGTCAATCTTTTTTCTATGTGGAAAAAACCAGGATTTCACACGTAATTGTGAATTTTTGTAAAAGTGAAGAACAAGGTTGATTTTGATTCTTAATTTCTTATCTACTACAGACCGAACAGTAATCGTTACAATCGTTTGAAATTTATAAGAAAAACCTTTCTTTTAAAATTTTTTTGCAGGCTTTCAGGTTTTCAATATAGGTTTTTCAAGCCCACTTTTATCTCTCTTTCTAGTATTGATGGAAGTTTCCTTCGTAACAATTTGTTTAATTTTGTGTGGAATGTCAACATCTTGATCAGATTAGTATTTTGCCTTCTAGTTACATGTGCTGTTTTAGCTTTTGCTGCCGTTGGAAGTATTCAAGTGATAGTTTTTTATAATCTGGCAAAGTTTGTGATTATATAGCGCCAGTTTTTAAGCACTGATGAATAAATGCCCTTTTTATGGCCTAAAAGATTCATAGGCATGAAACAATTTTTAGTCATTGATCTGAGAATGCGATTGCGTATCAGTCAGTCAATTAAATGCCATATGGGATACACGCTTCGGCGATCATATCTCGAACGAGACATGACTAACTGGGCAGAAGATTCTCCCGCAGTGGTTTGCCATTACTTTCTGCGGTAGGCTGGTTGCCAGTCAAGGCTATTGAACCCAATCTGTATTGTTATTCAATCCATAACTGGAGGGAATAGACGGATTAATATTTTCCCAAGGGTATTTGCTCGGAAGTGAATGCAAGGAATTCAACTGGAATTCGAACTCGGCTCCCCTATTTCTCGTTCCGAGCTAATATCTATTGCATCACAACAAACATCCAGCACCATAAGGCACTTCCAAGATTGCATGTAGCTGTTTGTTAAGACATTCTGCACGATTTGGATATCATGCATGATATTCGCATGAGTCTTTACATGTGACGAGGCTAGTTAAAACATGACTCAAATTTGGAAGGTAATATTTTGGTGATGCAGCATCATGCATTCCTAGTGCTAGTTTGTTTTCTTATCTCTTATCTCTTATCTTAAATTTGATCTATGCACCGAGGTATTTGAAGTATTTAGAGTTTATTAAATCCACGTTATGAATTTTACTGCATAAGGGTATTTGTTCACACATCTCTTGTAATGTTCTCTCTGATTGGTTGTGTTGCGTTAAGAGCCAGTTAACCCATTATTATCATGAATGGACTGATCCGTTATACTAAATAGTCTTGGGTACGTGTTTAGAAGAGTAAAAGATAATAGTATTGCACTGCCTTATCAAGCTGAGTATTGAATACTGCTGTCATGACTGGCTGTCGAGTTAAGTGATGTCTCTTGCGAGATCCCACAACACAGCAGTTTTCAAGTTATACCAAGGCAATGATAGAGCTTATAACGATATTTAAAATAGTTTGGTATCTATCTATCTATCTATCTATCTATCTATCTATCTATCTATCTATCACAGTCTGTTATCTATCTATCTATCTATCTATCTATCTATCTATCTATCTATCTATCTATCATTTCTCTGGGGTTGTGTTTTGATTTTTTTTTATTCATTCGCATCTAAACATGAAGTATTGATTATATAAAATTTCCGCATATTGTTAGCATGATCCCTCTTTATCGGCTGTCACTTTTCTTTCGCGCATGACCTTATCCTTACCCGTTTTATACGAAATCTTCTGACGATTCCTAACAGGAACGCAACGTCAGTTCTTTATCGTCGCCTCGGGAAAGTCAATATGATTAAACCTCACCCCAAACACTAGCGGCTCGCTTTCCTTTTTCCCCCTGGCCAGTTCTCCTTATGGATCTTTCTCTTTCTGTTTTACTGAACTCAGAATCAATAGAGCTAATCAGGAGTTATCAGGTTGATGCCACTTCTTGTGTTTCTGAAGTGCATAATTCAGATATCACCTTTAGAAGATCTTTCTAACTGACCGTGTGTTGTTCTTTTTGTTTGTTTTTTGTTTTGTTTTGTTTTTGGGGTTGGGCCTCTTACTAACGTTTAGACAAGATATTTGTGGAAAATTCACAGTTAAGTATTTCTCAAATTCTTCTTTTCAACATCGTACATATAAGATAAGGCTACTTCGACGTAATGTAATGCTTAGCAAACTTGTCTTGCTAGCTCAGTTACGACTGAGTAGTGAGTTCGATCTTCACTGGGTGCATTTTTGGTCCTGTGCCACGTATAAGATAAGTTTAGAAAATCACTATATGAGAAAACATTTTTACTACAGAACCGTAATTAGAATATTGTACTCACACACACACACACACACACACACACACACACACACACACACACACACACACACACACACACACAAACACACACATATATATATTAATAAATGTACATATTGTCCTATATCGATAGCTCGGAGTTTCATGTATGTACCCTCATATGTATATTTATTAATTCGTGTAACTAATATATATATATATATATATATATATATATATTAGTGACACGAATTATATATATATATATATATATATATATCGTATATATATAATTAATATATATATATATATTAATTACACGAATGTATATATATATATATATATATATATAATGTGTGTGTGTGTGTGTGTGATGAATAGAATAAGTAAATAACAAGTAGACAAAATGTCTTTAATCTAACATGTTTCACTTATAACAAGGTTCTTCAGAGATTTATTAGAGACGATTTATTTATTTATTTCGTTTTTAAAAAATCTCTAAAGAAGCTTGTTCTATGTGAAACATGTCAGATTAAAGACACTTTTTTTACACGTTTTTTACTCATTCTATTGATCTTGTTGGTTCCGATCCATATATTAAACTCATATATATATATATAATTTGACATATTTATGAAAATTTTCAGCATTTCTCGTATAACAGAAATACATATAAGGGATCCTAAAAATTACGTTTAAAAGGTTCCCGTCCTTTTGATCTATTAGATGTGCTCACTAATGGACATATTTCGGCATGAGAGCTTTTCAGGATCCTTTCATGTGTGTTGAATCACATCAGTAAATCCACAGTATAATGACGAAAGAAGTTTTTTTAAACAAACATATTTAATTTGGCAAACTTATTAACGTACATGTTGTACTTTTGAACATTAATAATCTTCATAGACCCTAATAATATTAATGACAATAATAATAATAATAAAATTCAAAATCTAGATTTATTTATTTTTTAATTTTTGAAACTCGCTAAAGTAAGTTATGTATTTATTTTTTACTATTTTTTGCTTGATTCTATGGTTCATTTGAACGAGTGTTTTTGTACTTTTGAAAGAAATTTCTTTGGAAATTCTTTATTCCATTTTTTTTTCTTCATTTTTACTAAACTATTCCGGCTAGTTAGCACTTCCGCTACAGCCTCCACACGCAAAATGGCAAAATAAGTTTATTTTAACAAATGGCATGTAAAGGTGTGTGGGGTGAGCTCGGTTGGAAAGATTTATTTTTTTATTTTATTTTTTGAAACTTGCTAAAGTAAGTTATGTATTTAAGTGGAATGACTACGTCGAATCCATTGCTAAATCTGCAGCTATGAAAGTCGGCTCTCTGTGCAGGGCCCGGAAATTCTTTCCGCCTGAATCTATCCTGCACTTATATAAATCTACCATCCGCCCATGTATTGAGTACTGCTGCCACATCTGGTCGGGTGCCCTTTCTATTCTCCTCAGGGTTCTTGACAAAATACAGCGAGGAATCTGTAATGTAATTGATACCGACTTGGCTGACCGCCTGCAGTATCTCTCTCACCGGCGTGACGTGACTTCCCTGTGCCTCTTCTATAAATACTTTCATGGCTTCCGCTCTGACGAACTTAAATCACTGGTGCCCCCTAGATGTGAATTTGCACGAGATACTAGATTGGCAACTAGGTCCCACCCTTTTACAGTGAAACCGATGAAATGTAACCGCAATTTCTACTCTAACAGCTTCTTTCCTCGCACTTACCGCCTGTGGAATTCCCTACCGCATGTTTGCTTCCCCGACGGCTACAACCTCCAGGAGTTTAAATGTAAGGTCAATAGACACCTCCTAACACACTAACTCACACCCATTCTCTCCAGCTCTCTCCCTATGTACATCCTAAGTCGTCTACCATTCCTCCTTCTGACATTTCCCATACCCAATCGCTCTATGTAACCCCCTGCGCTATAGTGGCAGTGGAATGCCTTGCTTGGGGTGACACGATTAAAGAAAATAATAAACTAATCATTTCTCGTAAATTTACGCACTGAATGATCCCCGCTTCGATTTATTCGAGCCGGGTTAAAATACCAATATTTCGGATGTCATTTTCTGGACAAACAGTGTCTTCAGATTTCGACAAGCGTATTCCTAGCATTAATCAAGGAGAGCCGCATCTTTGTCACTCTTCTTCCGCGAGGAAATTATACATCTGTTAGTATATAGACGTTTATACAGGATGATGGAAAAATAACTCGATTTTATGCATGAGTGGCCAGCTAGAAGTCCTGACTTAACACCCAGCGACTTTTTTTCTTCGAACTTCTTTTAAAGGAGCAAGTCTACAAAAAAGAAGGACTTGAGGGGCGAATAAAGAAATTATGTCTTCCGAAAAACAGGAGTTTCTGGTAAATTCATTCGATGCGATTCTTGGGCGGCTCGAGAAGCTAGCCAAGAAATCTGGTGACCATAACGAATTTTAAATAAAATCTCCTGCTTAACGCTTTCCTCTCATATCCATTTCTTGTAAAAAATAAAAATATTAAATAAATTATAAATGTTTTAAAGTTGAGACATAGTTTTTAATCACACACATATTCTCTCTCTCTCCATATATATATATATATATATATATATATATATATATATATATATGCGCTCAGTAGTGCATTTATTTGTTAGTTTCTGAAACTAAAATTAATTTGTTTATTTTCAGAAAGCCACGTTCACTATTACTAAGCGTCCTTTGTTATTAAAAACACCCTGATAGTCTCCAAGCCTACATTTACTAAAACCTTTGGTTAGATAGATGAGGACCAAATAAATTCAGATTTTCTAAATTGAGCTCTAGCACAAAGTCAAAAGTATGAAGCATTATGAAAATATGAAGTTATGACCGAAAATGTGTGTCATTCCGCAGGATTCGAACCTGCGACCCCTATTTACATAGGGGAAGCTAGCATTTGGTCTGGTAACGTCTTAGACTGCTCGACCATGAATAGCCTTCAGTCTAAACGAGGTTTTAATCAAGCCTATATAACACAATTTTTGATTCATCGCAACCAACCATATCTGCTCTGAAACGTATCGTAATGTCAACAAATGTAAACATTTTCGTAATAACAATTTATCGTAAATAATCAGGCCGGTAGATATAAATATATAATACTGTTTAATTAAAAAACAGAATATCTACTTAAATACGAGTATCGATAAAAATAATGTTCAAACAATTCATTTCATATATATATATATATATATGAATTGAAAATATACTCTAAATCTGACAGAATACCTAAATAAGATAAAAATAAAAAAACAAAGCCTTATGAACACACACACACACACACACACACACACACACACACACACACACATATATATCTATATCTATATATCTATATATATCTCTATCTATCTATCTATCTATCTATCTATATATATATATATATATATATATATATATATCCGAGTGAGTATAGAATGAGGAGAGAAAAAAAGAAAAAGAAATTTCCGTCCAAAAGATTAATTTAAAACAGTGCTCGATATATTGTGTATAGAGCAGTGAATATTTATTATAAATTATGTTTTAGAATATGTACATAATTTCTTCTATATATGTCCTCTTCCGTACAATCATATGTTTGTTTCAGTGTTTGGATTTAAACACTTCCTCAGGGGAAATAAAGGTTTGGAATCATTCTCTGTTTATATTTGGTTCGTTGTTGTCGTGGGGGTTGGTTGGGGTTATTGGTAATTAAGTGAATGTCTCGTTTTGATCGTTAGACTTTTGAGGAATTTGGTGTGTAAGTATGAAATTGTTGATTAATGGTATTATCTGTTGGAATGTATGTTTTATCTTTTTATCGGTTGGGTATATCTTTGGGTTAGGATTTCTAAAAGGGAGCTGTTGAGTGGTCATTTTTTTTGTTTTACCGAAAAAATCTAAATTGGAAAGAAAAAACACCTCACCCCTATCACATCTATGAAAACCTAGACACAGGATCAAAGTAAATACATGAATTAGGTCCACTAACAGCAGGCATGAACCAATTAAATGATAGCCAACCATAAAAATGACCACTCAACAGTTCCCTCTTAGAAATCCTAACCAAAAGATATACCCAACCGATAAAATGATAAAACATACATTCCAACAGGTAATACCATTAATCAACAATTTCACACTTATACACCAATTTCCTCAAAAGTCTAACGATCAAAACGAGACATTCACTTAATTACCAATAACCCCAACCAACCCCCACGACAATAACGAACCAAATGTAAACAGAGAATGATTCCAAACCTTTATTTCCCCCGAGGAAGTGTTTAAATCCAAACAATGAAACAAACATATGATTGTAGGGAAGTGGACATATATAGAAGAAATTATATACATGTTCTAAAACATAATTTATAATATATATATATATATATATATATATATATATATATATATATATATATTCTCGGCACCCACTACCATCCGAGTATCGCGATCGTCATCCTTTTCTTCCATTACATTTCTTACACCTGGTGGTGGTAGCAAAGATGGCTACGAATCCAAGAGTGCTTTAGGAGCCTTTTATTGCGAATTTGTTTTTTGGTGGAGAAGCCCACATACTTGGTCAGAAGTGGGCCTCCCTCACAGCTCAAGAGGGATTGTGAGAGGTGAGATCTACCAAATCATGTTGCGTCGTGCTTTCGGATGCCTGGACTGTCAAGGTCCATCTTGGTTACGCTAGCCCGTTTGGCTCAATCTCCCTCCCTTCCTCCCTCTCTTTCGCACGCACACACACACACACACACACACACACACACACACACACACACACACACACACACACACACACACGTGTGTGTGTGCGAAATATATATATGTGTGTGTGTGTGTGTGTGTGTGTGTGTGTGTGTGTGTGTGTGAGAGAACCCGCTAACATCCGGGCATCGTTATCGTCAAGCTATTCCCTTTTTCACTCCTTGTAGCGATGTCGGATATTGCTGTGAATCAAAGAGAGTTTGACGAGGCTATTCGCGTGAATTTGATTTTGGTGGACAGCTTTACGCGACGGAACTACTCACACATTTGGCTAGAAGCGCCTCCCTCGCGGCTCAAGAGGGATTGAGACAGGCGAGATCTGGCAGACCTGATTACATCATGCTGTCGGATGCAGGGTCCGTCATGGTTAAGACAGCCTGACTGGCTTCCCTTATACACACACATACACACACACACACACACACACACACACACACACACACACACACACACACACACACACACACACACACACACACATATACATTTTCTCTTAGAACAGAGTGCTACTCATTGCTTGAGACAATTATCATTCATAAAATCATCGCGCATGGCAAACTTATAGTAAGCAACACCTCTCTCGCATTATATATATATATATATATATATATATATATATATATATATATATATATGCGAGAGAGAGATCACGAAAGGTAACAAACTGGGTAGAAATATAGAAATAAAAGCACAAAAATATTTTGATCAATAGTGACAGATGGAGAATTGTATAATGTATATCGATATGAAATGTGATAAAATCGAACGATCGATACATGCATAGAAAGCTGAGATTAATATTGACTGAGACAACGATAGAGAAAAAGTGAAATCGAACGTCTAGAAAAAATCAAGGGACAATTTCCTATGGAAATAAGAGTGCATTCTTACTTTTGCGTGAAAAGGGGGAAAAACAGCAAAATATGGGATACAAAGAAATCAAATACATTAAACAAAAGAAAATAAGAAGAAAATAGATATCTAATAAAAACCCCACTCGCTCGCATGAACGCGTATGCCTACGCGCGTTGCACACATGTCGATGGACAGCGTGCGCGTTTATTTGGCACACAATGAGAAACGTATATAATTTACAAAAATTTTCGAAGGCAAAGAAATGAAAGTGGTTTTCAGAACAATCGGAATGAAGCAATCATAAAAATGCCTGAACAATCTGCTAAAACAGATCATAGTTGTTTATAATTTTTATCAAGTTAATGTTTCTCTGTTTTCTCCGATGGGAATTTTTAATTCATTCAATTTGATCCGACACACAATAGTTTGATTTGGTTCGTTTGTTTGGGTTCGATAGCATATCAAGTTATCATAGGTTATTTAATAACAGATTCTCTTTATATATATGATTAGTTAATTAGTTAGTTTTCTGTTATAATAAAATTAGACCAGCACACAGTTGTATTAAAAAGTGTTTAATACAAATTATATTATTGAACTTTTGAATATTTTTTATTTCATTTATGTTATGCAACCCAGGTTATAACTTCTAATTTTGAAAACTGCGATTTCATAAAAAAATCCCCGTTATGTTATAACTCATTTACAAATGAAATATAAATATATATATACATATATATATATATATAAACTTATCACTATACTCGTTTCGGAAAACCCTCCAAGTATATACGCGGAAGGAAAAAGTGGATGCAAAACAAGAAAGAGCTAAGCACGTGAACATCAGGTCAAAGTACGTATCCCAAAGAAAAAACCCGAGACAAGTAATCTTTAACAAAAAAAGTCAGCCAGCCTTCCCTGAAGATCCAGTTAGGCGAAACCTAAGTAGGTTTGTTGGCTCTTTAGGTTATATATATATATATATATATATATATATATGTTTAAGCTAAGATTTCTAAGCAAAAATTTTGTCGTTAAGATTTTAGATAAGCAAGATGTCATTTGTATGATTACGATTAAATGGTTTCAATTCATTATAATTTTTGGTACAACCCCGTTTCTCTCAAGGCAGAATGTCATCTGTTTTGACGTTTTCTACACACTGTGGTTACTGAAGTTATTTGCCCGACTAACTTCTCAAAATCAAACAAATCAATGTTAATTAAATTTTGAGACAGAGCAGCTGTTTATTGGTTTTGTTGATAACATTTTAGCACGACCTTGGTATAAAACATGCATTAATTATACTCTCTGACAAAAAAAAAATAGAATAAAACACCTTTAATCTTAAAAAGTAACTTTGTAAGATTATCACAAGATGTAAGATTATCACATAATTCTCATTTAAAAGTTTGGTGCAACAATGTTCAAACATAATCTATTCCAAAGTAAGCTCAAATAATGGCATATATAAATAAAGACATATTTAAGTGCATGTTTTAAGACCGACATTATTTATTATTATTATAAAGGTTAATTTTAGTGGGAACAAGCATTGTCGTTCATTTTTATTTTGTTAAACAGTGAAATTTATAATAATCGGACTGGATCTAGACGTCCAATTAAAGAAAATATACCTCTCGATAATAACCGGAAAATCCACTCCCATAGCCGATGCACGATGTTACCAAATTGCCAACATGAGACCATATTGATAAAGTAATGCTAAATTAACTTATTTAAGGAAAGCACATTTCTCGTTGTGAATTCTATAAAAAAAAGATCATATACTTATAATCAGAAAGGGATAGATGAAATTTTTAGACACTTAATAGGGAAGCAGGGGTTGGGGTATTTAACATTCATTGGAATCCAAAAAGACCGTAAAAAGTCTGCTGGTTACCTACCAAATTTCGTTTGTGTGAATCGATTGTAGAACTAGCAGGTGAGAGAGGTGGCAAAAAGGCACAGACTGCTAAGAGCTCCAAGCTGTAGACAGTTGTAAAGAGCCATGACATTCTGGAAGGATATTGCACGTAGAAAAAACCTGATGGGTAAGGTAATTGATGTACTATTAAATCTTAGGAATATAATCGTTGAAAAAACCATGACTCTATAGGACAATGGTTACCAAGTGAGTCCCGCACGATAACCTTGCTAAAATTTGCTAGTCGATCGATCCTGATGGGTAGCATTTATCAGGAGACGAGAAAAGTCAATAGCAGTATTCACATTAAAGAGTGCCTTCTAAATCAATACGCGCATAAAATATAATCATTGTTTTTTATGTTAAATATTTCGTATGTTTTTTTGTTTCTCTTTCGGAATGAGAAATTGAATAGTCGAGTTCGAATTCCAGTTGAATTCGTTGCATTCATCTACGCAGAAATACCTTTTGGAAAGGTATGAGTCCATCTCTTCTCCCTTCAGCTATGGCTTGAATAGCAGAACAGATTAGATTCTATAGCCTTGGATGGCAACCAGTCTACAACGGAAAGAAATGACAATCTAATGCGGTAAAATCTTCAATAGTCACTTAGGAAACGTGACATGATCGCCCAGGCCAATATACTTAATTGATTGATGTGGGTACAAACCAAAAACACTTTTATTTTGTCTATCCTCGCAATCAAACGGGGAATGATCAATATTTCTGCTTCATATGTATATATTCTGACATCTTTCAATTATATTACGCGAACGATTATCCGTGAGTATGAACGGATTTTATTAAAAATATGTAAACACAATGTTTGCAATTTATTTAATCTGACATATCTAAAAGAAAATTTGCTGCCTAAATGCACAAATATATATATATATATATATAATATTTAAATGCAGACATAAAAATAAATATAGAATAATTTAGCTAGATCTAAATTGTAATTTTAATTAAATTAATTTAAATTAATTTAACTTAAAAAGGTGGTTTCTTTTGGAGAAAAATCTGGAATTTACCGTTGGAAATATTTTACCACAAAATATATCTTTTTTAATAATTGTTATGTTTATATTTATATTAATTCATTGTATTATTTTTTAATATTTTAGTTTGTAATATTGTATGTATATGGGTATATGAATGTGTGGATATGTACGTGTATATGTGTAAGTACGTATATGCATGTATATACATATATATAGTCAATTGCAGACAGATCTGTTTTGCAGCTCATCAGTAGGGTTAGACATCCGATAGCTTTTAACCCAGGATTGAAACCCGACCGAATTGGCATCAGTCGGCAATTCTATCTCTGAGCTATGGGCGCTCGGTAGAAGTAGGTAGACTCATATACTGATGAGCTGTGATACAGCGAAACAGATCTGTCTGCGGATGACTATATATATATATATATATATATATATATATATATATATATATATATATGTCTATGTAGGGTTTTTTACGTCTATGATTATTATTTTATTACTATTATTGAGGATCTATTTTCTTTTTTTAATATTATTATTATTAGTGTTAATATTTGGTTATATATATATATTTTGTATTTTTATTTTATTATTATTATGATTATTTTATTATTAATTTTTATTATTATTATGATTATTTTAACTGTATTTATAAAATAATACTAATAGTGTTTATATTTTAATTTGTATTAAAAATTATGATTTAAAATTTATTTTTACCTTAAATATATCCCATTATATTTGAAACTAAATGTCAAAATTTCCACGTCATGTTTTTCTAAGAAAGCAGGCGGGTTGCTATAAACGCTGTGTCGATACTTGACGTTAACATTCATTTCTCTGTATATTGTTCGTTTTCTATCTATTTCTATTTCTTTTCTTTTTTCTCTTCTTTCCATTTGTCAATTGTCTACTTTTTTCTTTCTATTTCTATTTCCATTCTTGTTTCTCTTCTTTCCATTTATCAATTGTCTACTTTTTTCTTTCTATTTCTATTTCCTTTCTTGTTTCTCTTCTTTCCATTTATCAATTGTCTACTTTTTTCTTTCTATTTCTATTTCCTTTCTTGTTTCTCTTCTTTCCATTTATCAATTGTCTACTTTTTCTTTCTATTTCTACTTCTTTTCTTTTTTCTCTTCTTTCCATTTATCAATTGTCTACCATTTTCTTTCTATTTCTACTTCTTTTCTTTTTTCTCTTCTTTTCATTTATGAATTTTTTACTTTTTCCTTCTATTTCTATTTCTTTTCTTTTTCTCTTCTTTCCATTTATCAGTTGTTTACTTTTTTCTTTTTTCTTTTTTTCTCTTTGGGCTTTTTTTGAATAAACGAGGCATTGTTTTTTGTTACCCTTACAAATGTCTATTCGCAATATGGACGCGTGAGCGTCTGTGTGTAATTATTTTCGGGAATATTATTTTGAAGATTAACTGTTGTATCATTTTTGTCCGACGAGCTGCAAGGTCAGCGGCGAAATACGTATTAGCCATGAAATTGTAGAATATCTAAATTTTTTCTAAATTATATTACTCTGTTAAATTAAGTAAATGAATTTAACATTCAGTTCTTTTGAGTTAGTCTATATCGGAATTTACCTGACTAATATACCAAGTATTCTACGTTATATATATATATATATATATATATATATATATATATATATATATATATATATATATTAATTCAGATACTTCAATCCAAGGGAAAAAAGCAGGAAGGTAAATTCCAAAAACCCGATCCTAATTAATATTAAAAATTTTATTTTAATATTAAAAAATGATACAGGAAGAGAGCTCCATGTAATAAAATATTACAGAGCAAATCTATATTTCAAAAGGATTAATTCAAAGATGTTGAATGGCCATTTCGATATGAAGATCCCCACGGGGGATAACACATCACCTCAGCAACAGAAAAATCCTTTCAGAAACTGGAGAAAAATTAGTGTACTTTTCCTTTTTAAATAGATTACAAAGAAATTAAAAAATAAAATAAAAATAAAAATAAAAATAAAACTAAAACTAAAATAAAAAACTAATTTCCCAAAAACGTTGAAGTATTAGAAAAAGGCCTTTACTTAAAAAGGCATAATTATTTATAAAAGGGAATAAAAAGATATAGGATTTAAAATAAAATTATTTTTAAGAAAATTAGGTCATTTGAATTAAACTAAATAAAGATAACACTAGGTAAAAAAAAAAAAAATCATTTACAATTATACATTGAATTTGTCCAGCGTCTGTAATATTTAAAAAAAAAATTTTTCTTTCTTTTCTTTTCTTTTTCCCTCCCTTCCTTCTTTTATCTCTCCTACCAACCTTTTTTCCGTGTTGCTTAAACTTACGCCGATTTAACACGGCTGTCTGTTAATTTTTAGTTACAATTCTCTTTCTTTTTTTGCGAACCCAGACGATGTCAATTTTTTCTTTTCTTATTCATTTGATTTTATTTTATCTTTTACTTTTTCTTTTTCTTTTCCTTTATTTTTCCTTTTTATTTTTATTTTATTTTATTTTTATTTTTATTTTATTTTTATTTTTATTTTCTTTTTTAATTTCTTTGTAATCTATTTAAAAAGGAAAAGTACACTAATTTTTCTCCAGTTTCTGAAAGGATTTTTCTGTTGCTGAGGTGATGTGTTATCCCCCGTGGGGATCTTCATATCGAAATGGCCATTCAACATCTTTGAATTAATCCTTTTTTAATATATATATATATATATATATATATATATATATATATATATATATATATAGTGACATAAATTACTAAATATACATAGGAGGAGGGTGTACATATGTGTAGTATTATTATTCAGGTGTTAATGAAACAATGCTCAATGAATAAACAGTGCTGTATTATATATATATTATTTTACTTCTATGGCACGACCCGGAGTTTCATGTGTTATGCCCATCATCAAGGGAATATTTCAAACTGACGGTTTAATAGATTTGAATTTACGTTCACTCGAAGTTGATGGGAATTAGATCTTGTAAAGTTATGTTACTGCTTTTTTCATAACAAGATTAAAAATTAAATATTCCTTGTCTACTTGTGGATAAAATATTTAAAATATAAATTTAAAAATTGAAAATAATAAAATGCAGGGAGAAGAAATCAAAGGGGCGAAAATGATGAGTTTGAAAAATTGGAATATTCAAATATTACATGTACATAAAAATGTAGAGAAAATTTAAATCTTAGTATTTTAAATAATATTTAAACAATGTTAAATAATATATAAATTTTAAATAATATATAAACATTTTAAATACACACTCACATGCACACACTCTCTCTCACACATATGTATATATATATATATATATATATATATATATAAACACAAACTTATAACTATACTCGTTTCGAAAAACCCTCCGCGTATATACGCGAAAGGAAAAAGTCGTTGTGAAAAAAGAAAGAGCTAAGCACATGAACATCCGCCAAAGCGATTTGGACCGAGCTAGTACGTAGCCAAAAAAAAAAAAAAAAAAAAAAACCGAGACGAGTAATCAATAACAAAAAAGCGTTCAATACGTAAGCAGAGCAGAATAAGTAAATTAATCTATTGAGCCAACAAACCTACCAAGCTTTCACTTAAACGGATCTTCAGAGAAGGGAGCCAGTCTTCCATGAAGATCCGTTTAGGTGAAACCTAGGTAGGTTTGTTGGCTCACTAGGTTAATTTACTTATATATATATATATATATATATATATATATATAATTTCTCGTGGTATCCTCTATTTTACAAAAGCCAGATCAGACCTAAAATGGAAAAGCATTGTCATATGTGGGCGGAATATGCTCAGTCCCCTTTGAAATGTCTCAGTCCTTGTAGATGACAAGTTTTTTTTTCACCCTTCACATGCGAAAGAGAAGGAATGGTGAGAATTTTAAACTTTTACATTAATTTTCTTTTTAAATACGTGTTTGAATATATCTTCTTCTTCTATGTGCCCTGTCCCTTCAGGACGTAGGCGATCATGGCTTTCCACGTTTTCCTATCCCTAGTGGCTCTGAGTATGCCTTCTCCTTGTTACAGCATGCAACCCTCGCTCCATCATCCACCTGATTAGGTCCTTCAAATATGTTATCCGTTGCTTTCCTCTGTCTCTTTTTCCCTTTATCTTGCCTGTTAGTATCAGGTTCTCCAAGCCCTCTTTCCTCATTGCATGTCCCAGGAACTTTAGCTGTCTCTTCCTAATGCTCCGTATTAATTTCATTTTCGTTTATATCCTTTCCAAGACCTCATCATTGCTCACATGCTCGATCCATGGTATTCGCAGCTTCCTTCTGGAGAACCACATTTCAGTTGCTTGAAGTTTTTCCTTCATCTTTGATGATATTGTCCAACATTCACTGCCCTACTGAAGGACGGACAGCACGTAACAATCCAGTACTCTCTTCTTTGTTTCTAGTGAAATAGTCTGGCCAAATTCAGCCAAGAAAGATGAAATGTATGAACCAAGGCGCAAATTTACAGTGAATAATCTGGCGATTAAAGCAGTTTCTGTACACTTTTGCCTTAGGAAATTGTTTTCTTTTTTAATTATAGTATCATTTTTATAATCAAAAATATGTTTCGAGTCATTATGGAGAGAAACTAACACATTCAGTATGTTATTTGTAAAATATGCCCTTCGTATTAATATAAATTTTCATCATATCCCTTGCTTTTTCTCTTATGTATTTTTGTGATGATTATTCGTTGTTCTTGGTACATAAAAATACATCTCATCCCCACCGCTCCCACCTCTCTCTCTCTCTCTCTCTCTCACACACACACACACACACACACACACATACACACACATATACATATATAAGTGGAATATATGAATTGAAATCTGACAAGATACACAGAATAAGTAAAGAACAGGTGGGAAAAAGTGTCTTTAATCTTACATGTTTTACTTTATTAAGCTTCCTCAGAATTTTTTAAAAAACGAATGATTTAAATATTTTTTAACCCTAAAAAATTAAAGAGACAGCGCAGTTTGATTTCATTGGTCAGATACGTGTCACGCGTAATAAAGCAATGGGTCATGATATTCAAATGTCGGAAAACTTATGCCTGTGTGCCACGTGTAATGCAAGCAATAGATGAATTATTTTAAATGTAACTGTATGTATGCAAAAATAACGCATATATCAATCTTATTAAGACTATAGACAAATTAAGTGTTTATATGTCGGTAACGTTAGTATGTTTGTGAATGGCAAAACGAAATACACTTCGTATAAACATACTAACGTTACCGACATATATATATATATATATATATATATATATATATATATATATATATATATATATAGATCATTTGTAAATGAATTATTACGCGACCCAGGTTTCTACTTTCGAAAATTACATAAAGAAACAAAACACCAAAACCTAAATAGCAACGTACAAAACAACATCATTAATAAAGAATGTATCTGTAGGGACAAAAATAAATGCCTACTTCAAGGACTTTGTAATGCAAAAAGGGTTAATTACAAAGCAAGAGTACATAACTTAAATGGCCAAAAAACATATTTGGGGTATATCAAAGACACTTTTAAGGCTAGATGGAATAACCATACGTCTACATTTAAAGTAAAAAACATGTCAAAAATTGGTTAGCCAAGGGTGGAAATTGAAATTAAAATACTGAAAAGACCCCTTATTATCGTGGAGTATAATAAAAACAGCCAAGCTTTACAACTGTGGAAAAATATGTAGATTGTGCCAGGAAGAAAAGTTGGCTATTATGTTATTCCCAAACAAAAATGAATTACTAAATGAAAGAACAGAAATTAGGACCAAGAGTAACCATACCAACAAAGAACAATTAGGATCAAACAATGGATAAAAATGTTCTAAGATCTTTAAGTAACTTCTAATTTTGAATATTGCGCGTTCATAAAAGATCACTGTTACGTGAGCGCTTTTAAAAAACGGTAAAATCAGTTATTGAAAATCGTCTGAAGATAACGAACAGTAGAAACCTGGGTGGCGCAATATCTCGTTTACAAATGAAAAATATTTTAAAGATCTACCATAAATTTGTATTGAACTGTTCCATATAACTATGTACTGGTCAAATTTAATTATGATCAAAAACTAAGTACACACACACACACACACACACACACACACACACACACACACACACACACATATATATATATATATATATATGAGAGTTTTGTTAAAACCGACTGACAAGAAACTGCGGCTATATATTTTATTTAATTTTTCATCCATACATAAAAATCCAAAGATTCAGTTAAAATTAAAAATTAAATTTTCATTGATAATAGATAAAATTGCAGCCAAAAATCCCTCCGACATAAAGTACATCCATGCAAATTCTACATACTTTATAACTATGCTCATCAGTACAAATACTGTAAATCATCTTTTGGCGCAGTTATGTAAAGAGAAACGTGAAATATCCGACTTAGCACCCGAAACTCTGAGTTAATTTTCAGTTAATTTTTCAGTTAATTTTACATCTGTTTTTTATTCTGATACTGGGAACCTTTGCATTTATTTAATATATTTTATTCATGCTTTATACATACGTATATATATATATATATATATATATATATATATATATATATATATATATACCGTATGTATCACACCCTGATTGAGCACTCTGGAAGAATGGTAGACTTTGAAAAACGGTAGCTACTCTAGCATCGCTCATTCTGTAATGAATTAGAGCACTCTGACTACTGGCGTATGATACATGATACACTAAAAGTCTGCCTCCTTTTACCGAGCGCCCATAGCTCAGAGGTAGAATCGCCGACTGACGCTATTTCGGTCGGATTTCAATCCTGGGTTAAAAGCAATCGGATGTCTAACCGTACTGATGATTTTGACTATATATATATATATATATAAACTTGTTATTGTGGCATTGTAAGTTTTGAAAAGAATCTCCTTCAACATTTTAATGCACTTTTAAAAAATAAAAACCGAGCTTTCATGTCAATTTTTTCATTTGTGGCAATATTCAAGTGCCTGTTATGCAAATCTAAGGAGACAGAAACATAAAAATTAATGATGTGTGTGTCAAATGAACTGAACACTCATACGTCGAAATCAACAGAGAAAGAGAGAAAGATGGATGCATTTATGTACGCACACACACACACACACACACACACACATATATATATATGTATATATCAATAAATTCCGAAAATTACATTTCGTTGAATATCTATTTCAGCAAGAAAAATCTCGCTTCATCAGCAACGATCCAAAACAAAAATTTATTAATTCAAATTTATTAATTCAAATATGTTACAAAAATTCACGTTCCGGAGGAAGCCTAAAAACATATCACTACACAAGGAGTTAAAAAAAAAGAAGAAAAAGTGGGGGGAATTAAGAAAGAAAGATTTATTTAAAGTTTGTCGTCCAAACATAAAGAAGGGACAGAAGCAGAGATTCATAATTCGTTATTAGAAGTAGACTTTTTTTCCGTTTGTATTAAAAAATAAAGAGTAAAAATTTAATCGTGTTACAGGAATAAAACGTGGGGGAAAGGAAAATGAAACGTGGGGGGAAAGGAAAATGAAACGTGGGGGGAAAGGAAAATGAACAGACAAATGGAGTAAACGGGGGAAAGTTAACGAAGAAATAATATTCAGTAGCCGAGATGACATGACTTCAGAGGGCGAAAGGAAGAGAAAAGTTAAATATATTTTAGAAAAACAAAAGGAAACAGGAGGAAAGTGCTCAATATCGGGGTTGAAATACAGCTTTGATTGTTGTAGGACAAAGAATTTGTCACTTCAGATGAGTACGTTCATGTCGAAGTCGAATTTCCGTGATGGCATCGTTATGTTTTGGTTTGGATGTATTGAATGTTGCATGCCAGTTCCCCTCCCCACCAGAACTGTTAGAGATCGATTCGAGTAGAGATCAGCAGCCATACTTTGATCATCTAGATTTTTTTAGGTGCATCCATAATCTGTTAATCATTTACGCATATATCTTAGTGACGATCCAAGCAGGTTTTTAGACAGTTAAAACGAAGCAGGAATGTGCGTTGTGGTGCAGTGGATATCGGCTCTAATTCATTACTTAATGAGCGATTCGTAGACGCTAGAATAGCTACTGTTTTTTCAAATCTACCATTCTTCCAGAGTGCTCAATCAGGTGTGTGAGCGTGAATATATTATAATGGCGTATATGGGCAGCAATCTCGCATTTATGCAAGTTTCATTAAAAACACCTGCCAAATTTCCGCGATTAAACATTTTGTGTTGGTATATTGATTATTTTCTGGACATAAAATATTTGTCTGAATGTTCTGTGTATTTGCGCGCTTTCGGCTATTCTTTAAGACATTATCAAGGATAAAGTTTATTTTTACTTTTAACTGAATTCATGGATTATTTTGTATATGTGTCTAAAATATTATGAATGCTAAAACTAGATAATATCAACTATGAACACGCCTACACAGTGCTGTGTTTGCAAAATAATACATTCCTATAAATTTGTTAACGTTTTAAATAAAACTTGCATATGCATATATATGGATATATGTGTGTATGTATATATATATATTTATATATATATTTATATATTCATGTTTAATTATGTACGTTTTCGTATATATATTCATGTTTAATTATGTACGTTTTCGTATATATATATATATATATATATATATATATATATATATATTATGGACTCTTTCGTTGATTTCGACGTATGAGTGGCTAAATCAGTTAGACTGCCACACAAAGAATTGTTTAGAGTCGTGAAGGCTTGTGTAGCACCATCCAGACATTTTGGAACTGCTGATAACAAACAATCGGTGCAGAAGTTCGCCACCGATCGCCTGAGCAGCAGACCTCATAACTGGAGGGTACCAGTGCGTAAGTGAATTTCCCCCCCCCCCCCCCCCCCGAGCCGACATCCACTCTTGTTTCTGTGTGTGCATCTGTCTGTGTGTGTGTGTCTGTTACCTACAGACTCCGAGACGGCTGAACCAATTTTCTTGAAAATTTGCACAGTTGTACTATAAGCATCTGCAAGTGTTCTTAGCTAGGTTTTGTGTTGAGGTACCCCCGATAAATATCGAAAATCGATAATCGAAAAAATCGAGGGTTATAGAAAGAGTGGGCCGATTTTAATCAAATTTGATACACTCATAGACAAAGACATAAGAAACGATATTCAGAAGTTTCAAGGTTGCAGTTCTTAGAATAGTGCAGAAAATCGATAATATATATATATATATATATATATATATATATATATATATATATATATATATATAAGGCAAAATGTTTGTGTGTGTGTCTGTTTATCTGTCTGTATGTCCTTTATGCGAATCCACAATTCTTATTCAATTCTCACCAAACTTCACAGAAATATTCTTTAGGCTGAGTCTGAGCTCCAGGACAATGGATTAGTTTTAATGCTTTCATTACACCCGAGCAACGCCGGGCTATATTGCTAGTATATATATATATCCCTCAAACACCTATGTGTATGCATGTGTTTGTGCATCTGTGTGTATGCATGTGAGTGCGTGTGAGTGCATGTGGATTCTTGATTTATCCATGTAACCAAGAAATAACCCTTTGCTTTGTAAAATATCGCAGTAAATATAGAAAATGTGCATATAAAAAATGATCAACTATAATTATGGTGTTGGTGAAAATCAGACGAAGAAACAGAAATAGCAACGACAAGTACAAGTCCTCAAAAGCAACACTCAGAACCAATAGAAAAGAAAAGAAACAGACCCAAAAAACAACTAGAAAATACAAAAATTAAATCAAGGAAAGAAATAGCAAAGGCAAAATGAAACGGAAGACGAATATGAATGAGAAAAAAAGAAATTATTAGCAAAGGAAACAGCTTGAAATATCTACTGCTCTCGTACTTCAACTCTTCAAAGAATCTTTGCATTGAAAAATAGAAAAAAAACAATGAAAGAATAAGATACTAAGACTAACTGCAGATTACTAGTCAAAGCTATATCCTTCGAAGATGAAAATGCTATCAGGTTGTTATAAAAATAATGGCCGCTAGAAATGTTGTATTTTGAAAAGCTCTTATAACATTCACGGTGTATATTAGGTGAATTTTGTTATACGTAATAATTACTGTGTGCTCTTTAATAATTTTGAACTTGTTTTCACACAGAACTATTCATGCAGTTTTGACAACGGACAAGTGTAAACAGTTGTTTAGCAAAACTCATATGAAAGTGTCAGAAAAATGTTTCGACGCTTGGTGCTAGCACTGTAACAATCTCACGCCATTTGCATGGTTTGACAAGGTAAAATAGCCCCAATAAATGGTTTTCTCATGATCTGAATGAAAATAAAAACTTAGGCATTTTGAAGTGTGCTCGATGTCTTTCAGCGAAACACCAATAATCCTTTTCTTGACTGAATAGTCACTTGTGATGAAAAGTGGATTCTTTATGAGAACCATAAACAATCGGGTCAATGGCTTGCTAGCGATGAATCCCCCAAACATTTCCCAAAGCCAAATTTGTATTAATAAAAGATTATGGCCACTGTCTAGTGGTGGTTTGCAATTCTGGAAGTCAATCAGAGTATTAATGCAGAGCTTTACTGCAATCAACTTGCTGAAATGCATGCACGCCTGCAAATAATGAGATCTGCATTGGTAAATTGACGGGGCCCAATTCTGTGCTGCCACATGTTACAAGAATGACGTTGCAAAAAGTCACAGACTTGGAATACAAGAGTTTACCACATCCTTCATATTCTCTTGATCATTCACCCACTGATTATTATTTTAGCACATTTTTAAATGGTAAAACCTTTAGGTTTAAACATCATCAGCATCAGCAGAGTACCTGGCCGAGATGGTACTGTAGGAGTCTCTGTGATACTTGGTAAATTGGCCTTGTGCCAAACACGTCCGAATTCCCCACAATTTAAATATCAGAAGGTTGAAGGTTGAAATGTGAAAAGATAAAATATTTCGTGTGCACATTAAAGCAAATATTTATTTACAGAATAACAAAAGTTTAAGAAAGGAAATATAAGTGAAATTTTGTTAATTTAACACAAAAATATATTAGCGAAAAGAACAATGTTCATTGAGAAAATGCATGCAGTTTTGTAGTTAAAATTATTCTTAGTAGAAATGTAGTTATTTGAAATTACCGCAGAAGTTTAAAGTTTATGGTTGTGTAATAGCAAAATGTTAGGCTTTGGTCCTTCCTCTTTTTAGTAGGCCGCGACAGGTTGAGAGAAAGAGAAGGCAAAACAAATAAAGGAGAGGTGCTTAACACGTACATTTGGTTGCTGTGCTGTCTCCTTCAGCGGCGTGGCGTGAAAATGAAGAAAAGGACGTTGGAAGAAGAGGGCGAATGAAACCGTGACGTGCCCTGCGTCCGGGTCGGCTACTTGAATTTTCTTTCGTTACATTGCCACGAGGTCGTCAGCTAACCGCTCCCATGTCGACTACCTTTGACAGGTTAGCGTCGTGGTTTTTCATAGTCAAGCTTCTCATGATGCGAATCTTTTCACAGCTAGGCGTGAAAATACGTCATTTATGAATTTGCTGTTTTTAATCCAGTCAGCATCCAGAATTAGCTTTTCACACTGACTTGTGGATTTTTCTTAGTTGGGTTTTTCCAAAGTCGTTTGAATCCCTTTTTGAGGGTGTGCAATTTTAGTTTGGGTTGTTTCCCAAATGTTGTTGTTTGAATCCGATTTTGTGGGTGTGCAATTTATTTTGTGTGTTTTAGTTGGTTGATGGATTAGATAGGATTTGTATCTTATATTAGTACTAGCTAAGGAATTTTAGCGTAGGATCGAATTCGCCTTTAACTTGTGAAGGAAATGCTCTAATGCAAGAATTTAAAGCGATGGCGAAAGCAGACAACCTTGATGAATAGACCGTGACAACAGGAAAAACACCGATCATTATATATATATATATATATATATTGTTGTTTTTGTTGCAGATACTCGTTTACCGTGACTAAATAGAAGTTAGAATTCGAAACCTGTTTCTGACAGATTTGAAAATACGCTGACTTCCTCCCAATCTTGTTAAAAAATAAATACACAAATAAATCCCCACTATTGGAGGCAAATATATAAATAAGATAGCAAATACATTGTGGTAAATATTGGAAATAATATTGCGTCTCTGTTCTCGAAGACAGAGTGCGGCTCAATGGTATCTCCGTTTCTGCAAGGACAGGGCTGCTTCTGAGAAAAATTACACGGTTAGATGCCCTGTCCCGGGAAACAGTGTCCCGCGGCCGCGCCACCACATTGCAGCAGAGGGGTGGACCAGTTGCTCGTCACCGGGCCAGTTCAACCGGCGGTTGAGGAGACTTGGGGATTTTTGTCCCTGGGCCGTCCGTACACAGTCGGGTCCCCACCTTAAAAAAAGACCTTGTGTCACAACCTGCTCCAGTGTAGGGAAGTAGGGTAAATACCACATTTGTTATAAAATTATGTTGCCAAGTGACACTTTTTTTTAAATTAAAAATTGACTAGCGAAGAATAACCATATAGTGACCATTTTAAATAAATTAAGAAAATATTTTAATAAATAGAATTAATAAATACAAAATGTAATAAAATAATGAAAAGAGTAAATAAATAGATACATTAATAATTCTTACAACTTTATTTTTTTAAAAGCTCATTTCTTTCTTGGATGGGATTTAGAGATTTCCATTCACTGTGACTTTTATCATTTTTGCATACATAACCGAAATACATATCCGCACGAAATGGTGGTGTTCATATCTTTTTAATTTCGACTTGATGGATACTAAAAACAATAAAACTTTAAAAGCGATTACATATTTTTTAATTAGTTAAAATTAAAATGTGTTGCAATAACTTAAATATCTCCTTTGAAGGTAGAATTTTGCCTTTAATTGTAAGAAAATAGCACACAATTAGCAGTCAGTTAAGTGCCATACGTGAAACACGCTTGGGCCCCGTCAATTTACCAATGCAGATCTCATTATTTGCTTATGACTGACTGGGCAGGAAGATTATCCCGCAGTAGGTTGCCATTGTTTTATGCGGTAGACTGGTTGCCAGCCAAGGCTATAGAACCCAATCTGTCCTGTTATTTAACCCATAACTGAAAGGAAGAGTCGGATTAATACCTTTCCCAAAGGCTATTTGCGCGTAAGTGAATGCAATGAATTCAACTGGAATTCGAACTCGGCTCCCCGATTCGTCGTTCCGAGCCGATATCCACTGCACCACAACGCACATAACATAGTAAAAATCATGTTTGTCTATTTAAAACCGGTTTTAAATAGTTTTAATGTCAGTTTCCGTCATGCAATCGTAACTTCTAATTACGCGGTGAGTTTCTTCCTAACGACAGACATGCCGTTAGGAAAAATAATTATTTGATTAAGATTTTTTCAAAAATAAAGCAGGTGTCACTCGCCTATAGTATTCGACGAAGATTATTTAATTTAGCAATTGCTTAAATGGATTTAGAAACCACAAAGAAATATATCTGCGTCTATTACTTGGTGTCTATTACTTGTTGACTCTGTTTAAAGATGAAAGGAGAATTGCGTTAAAACACTAATATATGATGAAATTTCGCTTAAATTTACAAGCATATTTGTAAACATCTGAAATATGTTTGACAAAAAGTAACAAAAGATGATATTACCCACCATGGTAAAAAGATATCCCTAACATTAAAATATTTTCATATGACGGGAAGTATTTTGAATTATATTAATATTTCGAAAGATAAACCTAACATATATTAATTAATGTTAGGTATACCTTACTATAAAGACAAGAAACTTTTATTTCGTCATCAGTCAGTTAAGTGCCATACGCGATACACGCTTTGGGCGATCATGTCTCGAAAGAGATATGACTGACTTAATACTTTTTCCAAGCGTATTTGTGCGTAAGTGAATGCAAGAAATCTAACTGGAATTCGAACTCGGCACCCCGATTTGTCATTTCAAGTCGATATTCACTGCACCAAAATGCACATCCGCATATATTTCATGATATACTTTTTAAAAATTTTTAGATGGTATTCATTTATGAGAAACGTGTTAAATCAACGTTTAATTAATGACTATATTTTACACTTTGTTAATGTTGTTGTTAGGATAAATGAACGTATCTATAGTGTTTCTGATGTTTTTGCAATAATGTATGCGTCCTGAGTATAACGATATGCATTCGGCATCAAGGTCTCTGATCGGGAGGTTTTGAAGAGCGTTGAACCACCTGTTAATTGTTATCGTTTCCAGGTTCCAGCCTGATCCGTGGTGGTAGCACCCGTTAACACCCAATATAGGTTAATGGTTAACCGCAAAACTGAGATCAAAATTCTTTGAAAGTATAAAACAAAACTATAGTAAAAATTCCAGTGAACACACTGGTTCTGCTCTGTGATGATGAAACCTTACTATTTTGGTTTGGATGTATTGAATGTTGCATGCCAGTTCCCCTCCCCACCAGAACTGTTAGAGATCGATTCGAGTAGAGATCAGCAGCCATACTTTGATCATCTAGATTTTTTTAGGTGCATCCATAATCTGTTAATCATTTACGCATATATCGTTAGTGACGATCCAAGCAGGTTTTTAGACAGTTAAAACGAAGCAGGAATGTGCGTTGTGGTGCAGTGGATATCGGCTCGGAACGAGAAACTGGGGACCCGAGTTCAAATTCAAGTTGAATTCCTTGCAATCACTTACGCGCAAATACCCTTGGGAAAGGTATTAATCCGTCTCTTCCCTCCAGTTATGGGTTAGATAACAGGACAGGTTGGGTTCTATAGCCGTGGTTGGCAACCAGTCTACCGCAGAAAATAATCGCAGTCTACTGTAGAAAAAATCTTCTTCTCAGTCAGTCATGTCTCTTTTGAAACATGATCGCGCAAACGTGTATCACGCATAGCACTTAAGTGGCTGTCTAGATTGGCAACAATGTCTCATCATCTAACAGTTGAATTGGCTACATATAACGGAAAGTTCTTTATTGATAGTTTTTTTTTGTACTCCTCGTCTGTGGAACTACATTTTGGTTTCTTGATTGCCAGTCAGCTTTGATCTTCAAAAATCTAAACGCATTGCCAATTGTTATCTATTTTCTTTTTAATTCTTATACTTTTATTGTTTTATTTCCTTAAATTTTTTTTTTACTTAATCCTTAACGCTCAGTCACCCCCACTGTGTCTTAGTGGCATTATTGCTATATTTTGGGTGAAATGATTAAGAAGATAGTTTCTGATCTGAATCGATTCCATGAAGAGACAAATGCAGGAAAATAGAAATAAGAATAGTGTGCGAGGCCCCACCTGTTAAAAAAAAAAAAAATTAGCATCTTAAATCTAAAATTTCAACTCCAACTATGGCATCTTTAAATTTTCTACCATGGAACGGGTCATATTAAATATCTTATTTTACTGTAAAATCGTTATCATTATTATTATGTATGTTTTCAGTAAAGAGTTTTTCTTTTCTCTGTGGGTTTGAACCCAAACAGTTTTGAGCTGTGCTGTTTCGTTTTTCCGAACTATCTCTCATATTTGCTAATGGTCCAAAAATGTCAGAGGAAATCGTTCCTTCAAACCGATGGATATTTGTTGTCTCCTTTCCGTTACCTGTGATGCTCCTCTTTGTATCTGGAAAAATCATTTCGTCTCACAAATTCAGATAAAAACGTTGACATTTTTAGATAAAACTTTTGAAATGCTGAGATTCCCCTTCTCTTCTCGACAAAGAAAACTAACAAAATCATCAGGGCTTCAAGATAAAAAGAGTGTATTTTTTTATTTGACTGCTCAGGACATTTGACAAACAAATCTGACTGATACGCTGAGACAGAACACAAAAACTATAGATAAATACGTCTAGTTTCTATTTCTTTTACTGCACCCTAGAGGCTTTACTTTGTAATCAAAACAAGATTGTAAAATCTTGGCCTGTCTTTATCGGACGGAGTCTCGTCCTCTAATAAAAACAACATGATTTCTTAATCAGGGACGTTTGATGCATTGGATTAAAATTGTAGACAGTGACTGGAGATGTTTAACAGTTGTTGATATAATTAAAATGACCAATTGACAGAATTTTTTGTGAGACTTGATTCTTATTTTATAAGTTTTATTGTACTTTGGAATTAAGCACATATCGCAGGCAGGGGAAAAAAATTAGCATAATTTATCCATGAAGAAATAAAATATAAAATGCCATTTTGTGAGTACTCTGTCACACGAAATCACAGCGAAGAATATGGAGTATTGTTCAAAGAAAGACAAAGAAAGTATACACTTTGTTTTTCGATGAAACGACAAATTATAATAAACTTTACATTAATCTAAACATAATGTTTATTGATCGGTGTTAAAAGGATTCTCCCTTTCAAAAGTCTACTAAACTGTTTGGGGGTAAAAAAAAAGAAAGATCAAACGTGAGACAATATTATTAAATGATGCGACAGAGACAGTAAGAAACATAGTAATAAATAAATAAAAATGAAATAAGTGAGGACGAGATATATATATATATATATATATATATATATATATATATATATAGTTATGTATCAATTGTACATTGCGACACGAAATTTCTCTTTCGTGATAGATTCTCATCATCAGGCAATGTTGATGTAGTTGTGCAGATTATTTTCCGTGTCGCAGAAATTTTCGTCTCGCAATATACAATTGGTACATAAGTATATAATTATATTAAGCTAATACTCATTATATTGAGCACTGTCAGAGCACTCAAAATAAAAAAAAAACCTCTTCACTTGGAATTATATATATATATATATATATAGAGAGAGAGAGAGTGAGTAAAATGTGAACCTTAAAAATGTGACTTGTTTTTAAATTTTAAAATAAACTGAACGATGTAGCTTATTATCTAAGAATTCTTCTTCGATTTAGATAAATTTCTCCTTTGTGTCCAAGACTGTTAACACGATGAAAATCGGACGATAATGGGGATACTTCGAAAATTAGATAAGGTGACATCTGCTAAATGAAATAAAAAAACTAATAAAAA
Organism: Ascarosepion bandense; assembly: GCA_037127315.1. Lineage (NCBI taxonomy): Eukaryota > Metazoa > Mollusca > Cephalopoda > Sepiida > Sepiidae > Ascarosepion > Ascarosepion bandense. The sequence continues at coordinate 694,440 of JBBBDQ010001395.1, read as the reverse complement.
AAATCAAAAACAAAAGCGGTTTCAATGTAAATTTTCATGGTAAGTTTTTCAATAAATAATTATAAAAAGAAATGTGTAGCCTAATGATATGTCCAATTATATATCAAGGATAGTTTTTGGAACATTTATAAGTAAGCTGACAAAAAATTCGTGCGAAGCATTTCGTTCTTTAAAGCCTCATGAAACTAAAGTCAGATTCAAAGTTCATTTCAGTCCAATAATGTCGTAAAGGATGAACAAAAACTTGTTTTAAGAGAAAGATTTCCTAATTTTCAGATGATTGTAATTCCTCGGTCGATAACTGCCAAACATTTCCTTATGAGGAGAGTGCTAATATTGCCATTACTATTTCAGCTGTAACAGTATATAAAGTTTTAGAATGATGTCCCTAAAGTATATGAATCTAAATTAGTGTTTCATTTTAGTATAAACCGGCTTTTTCCATTTCAGAACATAAAAACAACAACAGGTAGATAATTGGTAAACTGGCCCTCGGCTCCGTTTAGAAATACTCAATGTAGATCAATAAATTTCAGTTGTCTCGTTTTGATTGTAAATATTTGTTTCCTTGACGTTACATTTTTTCTTAAATCTTTCCCATCACTAATGGCTCTTTCCATTGAATTTTCAGCATTCTTCGCTAGAACCAGTTGAGGAGATTGTCCTGCATTCACTACATATAGAACAACTAATATTATATCACAGTTTATCACTTTTTTTTATTTCTAAGGAAACCTTCCCATTTCTTTATACTTTCTTTATTTTCTGGCAAAGTATGTGCTTTTTTTCACATTTTATGTTACTGTGAATCAGGGTGTGCGTTATGGTGCAGTGGATATTAACTTGGAACGAAATATCGGAGAGCCGAATTCGAATTCCAGTTGACTTTATTGCATTCACTTACGCTGATATTATTTTTCTATACTATTCTCCACCCAATACAAGGCCAAAGAACCACTCAAGGTAGTGGGTTACTGAATTAGGCAGTTGTAATGAAGTAAAAGGTAGCGGAAGAGGTACTTATTATGAAGATATATAGGATAGATAAAGGTTGACATTGGACGTGAAGAAGCTAAGATTGTAGTGGTCTGGGAAGCATCATATTGGGAGTCTATTCCACAAACAACAGCTTTGAAGAGGAAGCTATTTGAGTGGACATGACATGTCTACTTCTAACCGAACTAGTAGTACACAATAATATCGCTCCACTGAGCATTTGACAGGAAAACAGTAGCGAGCGGCTATCAAAGATTCATTTGTAGGAAAAAAGGAAAAGGGTAGATGATAATTCATCAACCAAAAGGCTGCGCAGTCACTTTTGGAATTTGTCAGGGTTGAATAGTAAGGGGATGTGCGTTGTGGCGCAGTGGATATCGACTCGAGACGGGAAATCGGGGAGTCAAGTTCGAATTCCAGTTGAATTCATGGCATTCACTTACGCACAAATAGCCTTGGGAAAGGTATTAATCCGTCTCTTCCCTTCAGTTATGGGTTAAATAACAGGACAGATTGGGTTCTATAGCCTTGGCTGGCAAGCAGTCTACCACAGAAATCAATAGCAACCTACTGCCGGATAATCTTCTGCCCAAAGCGTTATGTACCGTATAGTACTTAACAGACTGACTGAATCAGTTACGATACAGTTAAAGTTCTTTTAGACGTCTGATTTTTTATGTCCCCAATGCGTAGTTAACACCTTGTACAGTCATTTTCCTGAAAAATCAAGCATGCTGTATTCTAACAGTCTAGAGTTCGTCCTTCTTTGATTTTTTTTTTACTATCTTCTCCTTCATTTTCCTATTGAGGCTGCAATCAACACATCTGAGTTTGTTTCAATTGACAACGATGGTTCCGATGCAAAAAAAAAACCTCTCTTTTTGTGGATTGCAGGATTATATATATAACTTGCAACCCTCTTTTCCCGGATGGTATAATTCAAACTTCTTGTCTATCATCTTCTGTAACTAATAGCCATACTCATGTTCACCCCTTCTTAGTCTACAGTGCGGTCTTTGTAGCTCATCTGCAGAAACGTGATGGCTGGTTTTTGTTAGCTTTGCTTCCACTTCATGCTACGGCACTTCGTTTATTGACTTTTTTTGTTTGCTTTGATTAACACTAAGAAATATATTGACTTTATCGTCATTAGTAAGTCGCACGATTTCTAGCGAACTGTTAATTGGTTTCAGACGCATGCACATTCTGATTGCAGTCCATTGAATGTACACAAAGCCGTCAAAACTTTAATGGCATAAATATCTCACATACACAGAGGTGTCTTTGAAAAAGCTAAATTCTATCACCGTTATCGAAAAAATAAATTGCAGACAGCATTTAAAAGAAGTAATTATTTGTTAAATATATGAAAAAATAATGATATACGTCTGAGAGATTTAATCATTCGAAAAATAATTAGCCAAATATTATACGTGGAACAAGTATAGGATGCCCAGTTTTCATTACCAAATTTCATACAAACATATATACAGGAGAGAAAGAGGGAAAGCGATAAGAGACCGATGATAATGGCTAGAGAGAGAGAGAGAATGAGAGAGAGAGAGAGAGAGAGAGAGAGAGAGAGGGAGGGGGTATTATTATGTTTGAAACACCTACGCACATATATTCTATAAATACGCAGCTTTGAAATGGAGTCAATATCAACTGCCTTTACCAAAATATCAGCGAGCGTGCAGACAATTTATCCATCTAGGTTTCAGTAATTAATGCATACGCAAGAAGGCACGGTGGGGTAATGGATAGCGCCTCGGATTGAGAAATTGGAAAGTCGAGTTCGAATTCTGGTCGGATTCAATGCATTCACTAACGTTAAAGGTATGGATCCATTAGGACAGACTGGGTTCTATAGCCTTAGGTGGCATCATGTGTAGGAGAAATCAAACGAGCCTAGAAAAGGTTAGGTTCCGTCAGGCTGTCGTACCCAAAGAAACACCAACATCTACTGCGGCCGCAGTACATGTAGTGCCCCTACGACTCTAACGAGTGACGAGATTTCTTGATCTAAAAAAGGCGTTTCTGTAAGTCAACGATTAACTCTCCAAATAAATTAGATGAATTTACATTCTGAGATATAAATAAACAGGAAAGTATAACCTAGTTCTCTTTTGAATTATCTTTCAACAGTCAGTCAGTCAGTCAGTTAAGTGCCATACGTGATACAAGCTTAGGCGATCATGTCTCGAAAGAGATATGACTGACTGGGCAGAAGATTATCCCGCAGTATGTTGCCATTACTTACTGCGGCAGACTGGTTGCCGACTAAGGCTAGAGAACCCAATCTGTCCTATTATTTAACCTATAACTGGAGGGAAGAGATGGATTAATACCTTTCCCAGGTTATTTGTGCGTAAGTGAATGCCATGAATTCAACTGGAATTCGAACTTGACTCTCCGATTTGTCGTTCCGAGTCGATATTCACTGTCCCACAGCGTACGCCCATCCAAGGAGAAGGGAAGCACTGAATTCAAACCAACCTGGAGGGGGTTGGGCTCCGTCAGGCTGTCTGTGCCCAAAAAAACACCAATTCTATTGCGGCTACAATATATGTGGTGCCCTTACGATTCTAATGAATCACGGGATATCTGGATGGCAGACGCTAAGCTAGAGAAGTCTTAAAAGATCGTGTCGATACATTAAACAGTGAGGCATGCTTGTCTTGTAATTCAGCATTCCAAAGTCAATTTTACTTAAATTCGATCATCAATAATTGTTTTTGAATTAAAACATAATTCTACACCCTCACTAACTAAATACATTAATTCTAAGAATAAGTAATGAATTCTAAGAATACAATTTTATTAGAATAATTGGATCTCAGGTCTTCGAATGTATGGATTACCCAAAGTCCACAAAGAAGGCATTCCTCTCAAACCCACCCAGTCAAATGGCGGGTTCTGTTCAACATGGAATGCGACTTTATTCTTGAAATTTGTATATTCAGCTACTGAGAGGGTGCAATTCAGTTTTAATGACGTTATGCATGTCCAGATTGATAGAATTTCGTTGTGCAGTCCCTTCGTTCCTGTTTTAGCTAATATTTATTATGGAAACCTTCTCTTTGAAAAATGCTGCAAACTCTACGTTTATTATCGCTATGTTGACGATACTTTTTTTATTTACAACTCTCTTGAAGAGGCTAAGGCTATTCAACTGTAACTTAAATCCCTCTACTCGTCTCTTAAGTTTACTATAGAAGAGGACTGTGATTAGTCTTTGCCTTTTTGAATATGCTTGTTGAGCGAAAGGATGTTTCTTCATCACTAGTGTTTATCGTAAACCTACATTTACTGGAAACTAGTGTTTATCGTAAACCTACATCAATTGGAATTATTTTGTTCTAAAATCCCGGAAGTTAAATTTAATTTCTATTTTGGCCCATCGTGCGTGGATGATATATTCGCCTTGCAAGCTTGATTTTGAAATGGAAACCATTCATGTTAGTTACATAGACAATGATTACCCGGACCCGGAAAATATTATTAAACGCACAATTGAGCGAAGAGTTAAGACTGTTAAGTATCCGCCTATGCTTGGTCCCGGTTTGTGACCAGTGTACCTGAAACTGCTGTTATTGGGAAAGGGCTGCCAAATTCTGAGAGCCTGTCTGTGTTTTCCTGCTGTTATGACACGTGCTGTTTTTGGCACTATCTCCGCCTTTTTACGTTTGCATAGGGCTCTATCTATAGATAATAGTTTGATCGTTTATAAATTTATGTGTTGATGAGATGCTGACGACATCGGGCGGGCCAGTCTTCAAATTGAAACGCATGTTTCACAATATACGCTGGCAATATCAAACAGGGTAAGATAGCACAAGATTTTGTGTCAACACCTCATGGATAGTCTAATGTGTGTGTATAAATACAGTGACGCGTGGTTTTCTATTTTCGGCAAAGCACGGTCGACTAAGAAATTTTAGAAGCAGTATTCATTAAAATGGATCGACCGTCATAGTTTGTTCTTTTTTTTTATTGAGAAGTTAGTGTCTATACTTGATTTTTTGAACTCACTGGAACTGTTTATATAGTTTCTTTTCTTTTGTTTTTTTTTTTACTGTTTCTCTCCTTTTTCTTCTTTTCTCTTCTAAATATTAAATTGTATTTTAATCTAGTTCCTTGATTCCTCCCAAAATGTCTGTTTCCGGCGATTCTCGTTACATTGTATTATTTGTGCCAACGATTCTTCTGATAATTTAATGGGTAAGAAAAGTTTACTTTTTTAAAGTACAAACCTGCAATTCTGTTTGTTTAAAATTATCAAAAAGTTATGTAATAACCGGTATATATATAGTCCGATATGAAATACCAGTTGATTCTGCTCATTAAGACATGGTGCATACCTCATCATGGGTTGAATATCAGGGTACACTGTGATGTCTTACTTTGAGTGGCAACTAGTTCAGTAGACGTAAAGACATTGAATTCTCACCTTAAGATGATTCTGGTCAAGTCGTAGCACACTGTAAATTGATAATTCGAATCATTCACCTCTATAATCAAATAAACAGTGTGAACCGTCTGACGGTTCAGTCCTACACTAATATGCTGGGATAAACTCACTATATATATATAGCTTAGAAGAAAACCAATAAATAATTATCCAAATGTTGGAGAATTTTTGTCTTTATTTTCAACTGAAATTAAAGCAAAAATACGACGTTTAGAACGGCTCATGATTAAACATAATAGACATTCATTGTCTCTTATATTTAATAGCATATGTCTAGAAAATTACTTGCTGCCTCGATATACTATATATATATATATATATATATATATATTGCATCAGTAAATTTATATTCTGATATCTTGTTGAATTGGGATACGGGATATTAAGTGTATAATCTTTGGTATATCTGGTGAATATACTATTTATACATATATGTAAAAGAAAATACGTAAGAGCAAATAGGAACAAAAAAAAACGAAGAAAGAAAAGTATATAGATTCCAAGTGATTTCCTCTTAATTGTCCTCCGAAAATACAAATATAGTCCCCTGAATCAAGAACAATGTTAAGCAAAAGTAAAAGAATATGTTTTTATATTTTTATATAAGTATTCATTTTGTTTCAATTTTATACAAAATTTTGTCATTGCTCACGTATTCCATTCGTTGTATTCTCAGCATCCTTCGGTAAAACTACATTTCTGTTACTTTAAGTCTCTTTATCTGCAAGGAGATTGTTTAGCATTCACTGACATAATGGAGCACCTGACGTTATTTAACAGTTCAGAACTCTTTATGTTTCTGTCTTTTTGAATACATCCTCATTGCTTACAGGCTCTGTATATTTCTCAGTATCTTTCTGTAGAACCAGATTTCTGTTACCTATAGTTTTCTCTTCATATATGATGAAATAGCTGAATTTTTTTTCTATAGGAGAGTTGATATTGTATAACAATTCAGCATTCATGTTTCTGTTTCTTACAAAACGCTTCTGTTTTTGTAGAATTTTGCGTAGCTTTTGGAATGCATTTTTGCTGAACCAGTGCACATTCCTAATTTCTTCAGAGAATAAATATCCCAGATAATATTACAAAGATCTTTGCCTGTTTTGCTATTACGAAGAAAAAATAAAATAAACAACATCGATAATAAAATAAAGATGTTTCTTGAGTGAACATCATAAACAATTGCTGACAATTGCTCTTAACCCGAAAAAATTAACCATGGGTATGTAGTCAGTCAGGTAAGTGCCATACGTGATACACGCTTAGACGATCATGTCTCGAAAGAGACATGACTGACTGGGCAGATGATTATCCCGGAGTAGGTTGCAATTGCTTTCTGCGATAGACTGGTTGCCAGCCAAGGCTATAGAATCCAATCTGTTCTATTATTTAACCAATAACTAGAGGAAAAGACGGATTAATACCTTTCCAAAGGAATTTGTGCGTAAGTGAATGCAAGTAATTCAACTGGAATTTGAACTCGGCTCCCCGATTTGTTGTTCCGAGTCGATATCCACTGCACCACAATGCACATCCGGGCATATAGTAATTAAAATGGTGTTTTTTGCGCTGGTTATGCGCTAGGTATATACTACCCAGCCCAAATAACGTTAATTACAATTTAATTAAAGTTTCAGTACCTGATTTTTTAAACTAAATAATATATTTTTCAGTTTCTATTAATCTTAACTAAAAGTACAAAGTTTGAAGTGCCTGCATGTAAAGTATTTTAAATAAATATTTATATTTAATATTTTTTTATATTTTCAAAATCGGGTATGATATACCCATGGTTAGTAGTAGTGTGACACTTTTTTTTTTTTAATCATATCATCCCAAGCAAGGCGGTAAGGCCACTGGTGTGCAGGGAGCTACGTAAGAGTGAATAGATTGGAAAAGAGAAAGCCGGAAACCATGTCCTAAACAAGGAACAAGGGATGAGCCACTACACCTGTTCAATAGACGTGGGTGGCGTGTGAACCGGGCGATAGTTTAGTCTATCTACTCTAATTGAAAGAGAAAAAAAAAAAAAAACAAGCAAAAAAGAAAAGTGAAAGGTTTGGAAAAGAGAAAGCCAGAAACAACATCTTAAACAGGGAACAAAGGATGAGCCTCTGCACCTGTTCAATAGACGTGGTGGAGTGTGAACCGGGCGATAGTTCAGTCTATTTACTACAATTAAAAAAAAATAAACAAAAAAGAAATTGAAAAGATTGGAAAAGAGAAAGCCGGAAACCACATCCTAAACAGGAAACAAGGGATGAGCCTCTACACCTGTTCAATAGACGTGGGTGGAGTGTGAACCGGGCGACAGTTCAGTCTATCTATGCCAAATAATTGATGGTTAGTGTTCCAGGGTTAATATATGTTATAGAGGAACATCCTATCCTATGCCGTAATGGATATGGTCTAGTCTATAAAAGACTGTGACTCGAGCGAACTGGGGGCATACGTCAGCATACGTCACTAGACGGACGCGTACGTCATAGGCCGAGACATTTTCTACTTGATCGTTATTCCTGTTACTATTCGTTGATTGTTCTTGTACGTCTATTGGTTTATTGTACTGTTGTATAATAAATCTCTTCTAATCTATCTTCAGTGTTAAGTATTATTCTTACACTATTCATTTCCCTGATATTCCTTCCCGGTTATATCAATATATTATCAATCCACTTCCTAACTATTGATCCACGGCGATGCACACAAATGTTTCATTTTGTTTCTCTTGATTCTCTCTCAACAGCTGATATAATATTTACAGTGCAGGACTATCCACACGACAGATTTCGACGCGTCGGTCATGACTTGATATACACGTGTAAGGTTTCCTTGGAGAAAGCGCTGGTTGGATGTAAAGTGGACATACATACGTTGGACAACAGAATTCTGCACGTCCCAATTACTGATATCATAAGGTGAGTAGATGAAACGGAAATATTAATTTACTAGTGTTACGTTTTAATTGAATTAGCGATAATATATCTCCACATATTTAGTTTTTAAAAGAATTGGACATGCGTTGTTTTGCAGTGGATATCGGCTCGGAACGAGAGATCGGAGAGCCGAGTTCGAATACATTCAGAAAAAAATATCCCAGATAATATAACATTCGGATTCGTTGCATTCACTTACACGCAAATATTTTTGGGAAAGGGATGCATCCGTCTTTTCTACCTCTAGCTGTGGGTTAAATAGCACGACAGATTGCGTTCTATAACCTTGGTTTGCAACCAGTATACCGCTGAATGCGGGATAAATCTTCTACCTAGTCAGCCATGTCTCTTTCGAGACATGATCGATCAATTATGTATTACGTATGGCACTTACCTGACTCTATGGAAATAGACAGTAAGGTGGTTTCTCGTAGACCTTTTCATTGTTTTTTTTTCAATTATGTTTAGTTATTTTCTGTCTCTTACCTTTGGATAGTTTTGCTTTTAATAAATTAAGCACCAGACTTTTTATTTATATTATTTGGACAGTTGTCCCAATCTTGGTTGCTATATGTATGACGTTTCAGCTGTTGTAAGTTCCGTCCTTCTTCAGATGATTAGAATTCTACTACTTGGACGTGAAAAATAGTTATTGTAAAATGGTCAATTGTAATGCGTAAAAAAGAGTAGATAGGTTTTCCGATCGTCAAGTCCACACTCCTCTTCGGTCTTTTTAAACCGTCGAAAACATTTCACACATATTTTTTTAAAATTATGTCTTGCTTTAAAGCACGCGACACGCATCTGACAAATAAAAACTAACCCTAAATCATAATATATCCTGTGTCTCTTTGCGTTTACATTTATTCTTTAATTCTGATGAAGCTTTTATGTTAAATTCATATACGTTTCCCATTTGTTCTTTATAAATATATATATATATATATATATATATATATATATATATATATATCGATTTCATCCTTGCTTGCAGAATCCCAAAGATTAAAAACTGTATGTTTTTAATCTTTGGGATTAGGAAAGACTATAAACGCATTTAAAAAGCGTTTTCCAATCATCTCTCATCTCTCAATAACAAAGAAAAACAAATCATGACGTCTTTTTCCAAATACTTTCGGAATTTAAGAAACGAAAATAAAACAGCTAAAGTTAAATGGAAAATCCTCAAATAAGCAAGAACAGCTAAATCGATAAAGTAACCATGTTTCCTTTATTTTCAAGAAAATATTGAAATCATTAAATATATGAACAGCAACAAACTTTTAAACCAGAGACATGAAACCACAGTAAACTGCAAACACATTAATGAACTAACCTTACAATCATGCTAAAAAATACTACTAACGCAAAAGCTAGGACCCCTTAGAGATGATAAACCTTCATAGTACTAACAACACTCTTACATTAAATTTTACCTATTACACACCACAAACTATGATCGAATTTAAAATTTAAAATTTTATAGAAAAAATCGATTTTCTAAATTCAAAATTAAGGTTAAATACACAAATACATTAATTATAAAAACTGTACTTAAATAGAAAAATATTCTATAGTTGTACAAATAAACATTAAAGATAGGTCCAATCCGATCTCTCCCCACCCTTTACACTTCCCTATTCTGCTCCTCTAATAAATCCAAAGAATAAAGTCTAGTCACAAGGCCATAAAACCTACATCTATTCTTCTAATGTTAAATCTGTCTACAAAATTCCCGACACTTTCATTAATCAACTATAAACACTACCTACCACAACTTTTTTCAAAATTCTAACGGACAATTTACAAGACTTATTCTCTTATATATTCCCCACCAACATTCCACGCACAACTCACCAAATATAAGAAAAGAGACTTTCCATTCCTTTCCACACCACCTGATGAGATTTTGTAACTTTAATGTCGAAACAAAATGTGCAATTTGTAGTGGATATAACATTTTTTTACATGTTCTAAAATATAATTTATACTATAGTCATCTGCAGACAGATCGGTTTCGCTGTATTACAGCTCATCGGCGCGGCTTAGACTCCGTTCGCTTCCTAACCCAGGATTGAAACCCGATCGAATCAGCGTCAGTCGGCGATTCTGCCACGAGCGTCCGGCAGAAGAAGGAGGGGCTTTTTAGCGCGTATAAACAAGCCCAATTGCTAGAGTGCCCCAATTCATTACCCAATATATATATATATATATATATATATATATATATATATATATAAATTAAATAATTTACATTCGAAGAATAACCTTTTCTACAGGTATTCAAAAGCCTGCTTCATCAGCTCCTGGTAAAAGTATACATATACTCTGTAAATTAAATTTACATCCATTTATATATATATATCTATCTATCTATCTATCTATCTATCTATCTATATATATATATATATATATATATATATATAAAAGTAACGAAGTAAGAATCTAACCTAGAGCCTACCTAGGTAGGTCCGTTGGCTCTAGGTTAGATTCTTACTTATTTGTTTGCTCAGCCATTGTATTGAGCGCTTTACGTGTTAGGTTCCTCGTCTCGGTTTTTTTTCTTTCGACGAGTAATTTGACTAATGTTCAAGTACATAGTTCGTTTCTTTTTTGTTTCCATTTTTTTCCCTCCGCGTTTATACTCGGTGGGTTTTTCGAGACGGGTTTAAAAATAAATTTATTGTTATATTTTATATTTAACAGTATATGTCTAGAATATATATATATATATGAAAAGCGTATGTATATAATTATAAATATCAATATATATATATATGTATGCAATTTGTTATATATATATTATATTCCTTACATATTATATATACGTTTGTACTTATTTAAAAGCGCTCAATATCAGTGATAGAGCAGACATATTCATATAGATAGGTGTGAGTTTGTAACCCTGGGTTTCACGCTCTTGTGATCGTCAGACAAACATACATATATATATATATATATATATATATATATATATATATATATATATATATACAATAAATTTATTTTTTAAAAATATATATATATACACTTATATATATAATCATAGTATATATATATATATATATAATCATAAGCACTTATAAATGCAGTATATATATATCGTTATTGCTTCATTGCTTCATTAAAGGATATTCTTATTGGAAATATACGACCCATTTTTAATTTAAAGAGTGTTTGTTATGTCTATCGGCTTGCATATTCGACAAATATTAATAAAGAAAACCTGTGTTTCAGCATGGATTGAACTTGAATCTGTCTTTGTAGAAGAAACCAGCATTTAATCCGACATGCTTTAACAAACTTTTACAAAGAACGTTAAAAAAACTCTAAATTCTCGTTTAAGCAATGCGTAATGTCTCATAGATAGAGTTAATACACGCCGTTTGAAGTAAATTTAAAATCAGGGTACCTATTTATTATTCCAGCATTATGTATATTACCGCTGAAGAAAATGTTCGTATTGGATATAAATCTATTAATTATATATATATATATATATATATATATATATATAAGTAGCTATATCTATAGGCAATCGTATACTAGTATACTTCACTAGTACTGATATTATTTTATACATACAACTACATACATATATATTTGTAAATATATGTGTGCGTATATATATATATATATCCTCACGTATAAAGATAAATATATTTATCTGCGTATTTATTTATGAGTACCACAGACACACACATACATACATATGTGTGTGTCTGTGGTACTCATAAATAAATACGCAGATAAATATATTTATCTTTATACGTGAGGATATATATATATATATATATATATATATATATATGACATATGTTTACGTGTGCGGATAGGAGGTGTTTATCGTAATGTATGTGAGCGGATGTGCGCGGTCATGTGGATGTGTGGATGTAAAAGCCACATTTCTGATCCTATGCGAATTTTCCACCCCGGGAAAATTATTCGAAACATTTACTGAAACCATTGTGACGTTGCCAAATTCTTGCAGAACTTCAGCCAATTTGCTTGATAAATGCAGCCTTTAGTGAAGCTGTTTATGCCAGTTCCTAAGCCTTTTTTTTCTCCTCCGGGTGTCTGTCCCCGCTATTTACGCAAACAGTCGCGCAATATTCTCAATTTTCAATGCCTCAAGCCATCCAATGCGATCTTGTTATGTTCGCAAAGTATTTCCCATGCTACCATGACCGCTGCTGTTGCTTGAAGGTTGCAAGTGTCTATCAAAGAAGCATCAGCGTTGAAGATACTGTGCAATAAAGCAGCGCTTCGCTGGGAGGCGTAAGTCTTCTAATGGAAAAAAGAAAGAAAGAATATACGTTCTTTCTTAATCAGTTATATTGGTTTAAAAGTGGCCCCGGGTTTTAGCAAAGATAAGGATTGGCTTGTAATATACAAAGCTGCCTCTTTCTGTATTTTTAAGCATCCTGTATGCTTGATCTGCTGCCAATGCATTTCGGGTGGGCGGATTTTCCACGTACCTAGAATGTAACTTTTAACATTTTTAAGGAATATGCAGCAAAATTCCATGACGGTGTTCAACAAAATACACTACTCTCAAGAGTTTCTGGGCATGACGGTAAACGGCATCCGGCAGCACGACCTCTGAAATGGCGTTTGTAAAGAGCATTGAACTACCTCTTAATTGCTGTTGTACGCTGGTCCACTCTGACCGTGAGTGGTAGCACCTGTTAGGGTCCCCTCTATGGGCAAATAATTAACCCCCCAAACTGGAGTCAAAACACTATGAAAGTATAAAAATAGACTTTTATAGAAAAATATACGTTTGAAGGAAAAAAATTAATACCATAACACATTTTAAAGGAAAAAAATATTGAACTCCCAATTACTATGTTACCAAGTTCACTTTCCACCGCATTAATCTAGTAGGCTATTGCACGGTGGGACAATCCTGAATGGAGAATTTGCAGCTTGCCTGTTGATAAATGCTGCTGCTGCTGCTTGTAATGCTTCTCTGCGTCTCAAACGAGGCTTCTTTTTTTTTTACTGCTGCTACGGCCGCTGCCGTGGAAATATTGCTGTAATTTCTCTTTCTTCCTTTATTAACGGTTCCCATATATTACTTAGTTCTATGTTAGACCTTCAGTTAAGTGCCATAAGTGATACACGCTTGGGTGATCATGTCTTGAAAAAGGCATGACTGACTGGGCAGAAAATTTTCACGAAGTAACTTGTCATTACTTTCTGCGGCAGACTGGTTGCTAACCAAAGCTATAGAACCCAACCTATTCTGCTACTTAACCCATAGCTGGAGGGAGAAAAGAAGTATTCATATTTTTTCCAAGATTATTTGCGTGTAAATGAATGAAATGAATGAAAATGAAATTCGATCTCGGCTCTCCGATTTCTCGTTCCAATCCGATATCCCCTGCACCACATTGCACATGCACAACTGAATAGGTGCTCTGAAAACTAAACTTCAGAAGCTAATTAATCAGATTATTGCTATTGTTCTGAGTCGATATCTACTGCACCATAACACATATTCATAGTAGTCCTTAGTAGTACTAAATAAGAACTAGACGAGATATCTTTAGACATGGTCACCGGAACAAGAACAATCTACATTTAAATTCAATAAAGAGTTCAGTTAAAAAGCCCCAGAAGGTTACCCAGATCAACAGCAGCTGATGAAAGCTGAAGTGCTGAAAGGCTCTGTGGGTAGCAAAGATTAGGAAATAAGTCCACCCATAAATAATTTAAATAAGATTTATGCTGGTCGTTAATTTCATTGACCTATTACAATTACCATCATTACTAGTCACAACGAATATTCTAGGTAAGTTAATAGTTATCCCAAAAGGAAAACAGAATCAACAAATCTACAGCCAATTTAAAATTAACCTGACTTTCCTTTAACATAATACAGTAAGAAATGACGCAACTCCACTCCAATTCATTGTCATATTTTAATAGTATGTTCCCTCGGGAAGTAGGCAATTGCGGTTGTCCATAGACTACTTTTTGTTACTCCCTATGAATTGCTATGATTTCTTGAGAAAGATTGTTGAGTCGTTTTTTATTTTGCCTTCTCCACGATACCGAATTCAGGTGTAGACCTGTTAGTAGCCTGGCTGCCACACAAGGTTAAACATTTTAGTATACACTGCAATTTTTTTCTATATAAGAAGCGACGGATTTATATATTTCACAACAGTATGAATACGAAAGAGAACGTATTAATCTAAACTGATTTCATTATTCGTGCTGATAACCGCTATGCTATCGGCACATGCATTTCTGTCTCAATGCTATGAACTTTAAAAAATACCTCCTTGCGTGCATGTCGGGATGCTAGACAAAGAAATAATTAATGCAAAAACTCTCTCCACTATAATAAGGCAGCAATAGCAACTTTAATTAGGTATGACAGCGGAAATGAAGAATGACAGAGGAAAGGTTCAGTCAGTCAGTTAAGTGCCATATGTGATACACGCATGGGCGATCATGTCTAGAAAGAGACATAACTGATTGGGCAGAAGATTATCACGCAGTAGGTTGCCATTACTTTCTGTGGTAAACTGATTGTCAGCCAAGGCTATAGAACCAAATCTGTCTTGTTATTTAACCCATAACTGGAGAGAATAAACGGATTAATACCTTGCCCAAATTATTTGCGCGTAAGTGAATGCAAGGAATTCGACTGGAATTCGAACTCTGCTCGGCGATCTTTCATTCCGAGCCGATATCCACTGCAGCACAACGCACAAGGAAAGGTTACGGTTTTTATAATGATAATCACTCTACACAAGAGTCAATAGCCACTCGAGTTAGCGGTTTACAGAGGAAGAAACGCCGTCCTAAACAACGTGATAATACCGCAAGGGGAGGCCATATCTGAAAGAGAAGGACACAAGTAAACCAATTCTAAATAGAAAACAAAAAATAAACCTCTACTTCTGTTCAAAAGATCGAAGAGATGTGTAAACCAGACGATAGCAACTTCTATTGAGGAAAAATGTAAATAAACAGTAAATGCAAGTAAATAAACGTTCAGTGTTTGTAGATTTCAGAAGTTTATAACCTAGCTACTTTTATTAAAGAAAAAATGTAAATACGCAGTGAATACGAGTAAATAAAAGTTTATTGTTTAGGTATCATAAGTAAGGGTTTGAGGTAGACTTTAGAAGGAACTGGAAAGCTAAACTTAAACAGGAGTCAAGAGAGAGACTCCTACCTTTGTTCAAAATAATTACTCTCCAGAATATTACAGACACATTCGAAAAATAAATATCTATTGCTTCAATACACGTGACACGTATCTGACCAATACGAACTGAGCCAAAAGCATAACAAAGCAATGCTACTTTGCTTTTTCAGTTCTTTCACGATCACTAACGAAGCTTTAATAAAATGGTTACATGTTAAATTGAGATACGTTTCCTATGTGTTTTATTTTATCATCTTGTCAGATTAATTTCCAGATGTTCAACTAACACACACACACACACACACACACACACACACACACACACACACACACATGTATATTTATATATATAGTCAGATATACTGTCACTGATATTTCCATCCTTTTCTTACTCTTTCTCCGAAACTCCCTGTAAATGATTCGTCATTCTTTTGACTCTCCATCTTAAAATTTCACTCTCTTCTTATGTAGACCCCTGCGAATCAGTGGCAGTACTGCCTTGCTTGGAGTGAAACAATTAATATATATATATATATATATATATATATATATATAGCTCCGTACCTGACTTCTGCCAAGTCTCGCAGCTTTGCCCTTTCGGTAGCTCCGATCATGTTGTTGTCTCTCTCAATATATCTCACCACTCTCACTCCTCCCAGCAGCTTCCTACCTACAGGATCTCCTATTGCTACCAAAGAACTGACTGGGACGTGTTTCGCGATTTTCTATGCGACGTCCCTTAGGGAAATCTGTTCCGTCTCTCAATTGATGACTGCGCCTCTGATATTTCTTCCTGGGTTAAAGCTGGCATCAGTGCCTTCATACTGATCAGGAAGTTTTGTCTTAAACCTCATTCCTTCTCCTGGTTCTCTCCTGCCTGTCCGGCCGCCATTGCTCACAATAACCACTACTTCTGGCTATTTCGGAGACATGCATCTGACCACAATAGGCGCCTAGTTGCCTCTGCTCGTAATGAGTGTAAGAGGATCCTAAATAACACCAAGCTGTTGTTTGCTGAAAGAATGAGGCAGTGCAGAGGTGACCGTAAGTTCTGCTCAAAGGACTATTGGCGGCTGTGCAAACGTGCGCTGAACAACAGCAAATTCCATATCCCTCCCTTAATCAATGAATTTGAGGTCCTCACAGTATCAGCGGACAAGGGCATGTGCTTTGCTCACAGATTCTCATCCAACTCCAAATTTGACTCATCTGGAGTCCACGCACGCGACTTCCCTCTTAGAACTGAAGCTAAACTGAAAGATATTTTCATTAGCTCGTCTCTGGTATCTAAGGTAATATCAAAATTTGACCTTTATAAGGCGAGCGGAGGTGATGGGATCCAGGTCATTGTCCTTAAGAAATGTGCCCCTGGACTCTCCTCTGTCCTTTCTAAACTCTATAATTACTGCCTTTCTGCTTCCTGTTTTCCTACACGTTGGAAGTTCGTTTCTGTGGTTCCTGTATTTAAAAACTCGGGTGAACTCTCGGACTCATCCAACTATCGCCCTATCAGCCTTGTACTAATTTTCGGAAAAATGTTCGGGGCCATTATCAATGTTTAAATAGTTCAACATTTTACTGCTCATAAATTATTCTCAGACAGGCAGTACGGATTCTGCTTCGCCAGGTCCACGGCCGATATGCTAACAACCATCACGGAGTACATATACCAGGTCCTTGAAAAGTCCGGCGAAGTTCGTGGTGTTGCCCTCGACATCTCCAAGGCTTTTGATAGGGTTTGGCACGCTTGCCTTCTGCGCAAGCTACTGTGTATGGTATCACCTGACGCCTTCTTGATCTGATTCAATCTTTCCTGTCTAAATGAAGTCGTCTTGAATGGACAAGCCTCCACATCCTACGGCACAAACGCTGGTG
Source organism: Ascarosepion bandense (assembly GCA_037127315.1). NCBI lineage: Eukaryota > Metazoa > Mollusca > Cephalopoda > Sepiida > Sepiidae > Ascarosepion > Ascarosepion bandense. The sequence continues at coordinate 676,991 of JBBBDQ010001395.1, read as the reverse complement.
TCCCCTAGGGCTCTATCCTAGGACCGACGCTCTTCCTGATTTTCATAAATGATCTCCCAGACCTGATCAAGTCCGAAGCAGGCATCTACGCAGATGACACCACAATTTACTCCTGCATCAGTAAGAAATCCGGCGAGGTGGACCAACATAACCGCGCTGCTGACCTTGTGAGGGATCTACACTTAGTAATGGATTGGGGAAAGAAGTGACTTGTAAATTTCAATGCTTCTAAAACGAAACTGCTGTTGCTGAATCCATCTTGCATATATACACATCAACCATCCGTCCGTGCATAGAATACTGCTGTCATATATGGTCAGGCGCCCCCGCTGTTCCTCTCAGTGTTCTCGACAGGCTCCAAAAGAGAATTTGTAATATAATAAGTACCGACTTGGCGGCTCGACTCCAGCCACTTTCTCACCGGTGGGTAGTGGCTTCCCTCTGTCTGTTCTATAAATATAGCTTCTGCTCCGACGAACTTGAGTCACTGGTGCCCCTGCTACAGGAGTTTACTCGGGCAACCAGACTGGCAATTCTACTCCGTCAGTTTCTTTTCTCGAACTTCAATATTCTTGTTTTTCTGACGGCTATAAACTCCAGGAATTTAAATGCAATGTCAAAACCCATCTCTTATACATTTGACTCTAGTTCTTTCAACATCACCCTATATCTATTTTCCTTTCTCTCTACCTTTGCGACTGTCATCACACCTGTATTCACATCCGTATCTTGCCCTTTCTCAGACATCCACTCTAACTGGTTCGGCTTTGTCTTTATTCTCCTCCTGTCTAATCGTTTACTCTTATATAGCCCCTGCGCATCAGTGGCCTTACCGTCTTGCTTGGGGTGAAACAATTAATATATATATATATATATATATATATGCGTGTGTGTGTGTGTGTGTGTGTGTGTGTATCTAATATTTTTATATTTGTATATTCGCATATATCTAAAATTAAACTGATTCCTAAAGATATGCATAAATGTTGTGTATATATACACGCACATAAATATATAGTTAAGTAAACTACACACATGCATGCACACAGAGACACACGCACACACAAATGCACATGCAGATACACACACACACACACACACACACACATATATATATATATATATATATATATATATACGCGGTGCATTGAACAGTTTTTACTTACATTCACTAATGAACATCTTGCACAACTTTAATTTACGTTTTAAAATTTCATTTTTGAGTTAAGAAAAATTTAGCATTTCAGTTTATGATTGTCTATTTATATATAATGAAAGAACAAATAGCGCCATAAAGAAACAACTCATTTACTGTCACAAATTCGTTCTGCATTGATGTAAAGAACCAACCCATTTTAATAATTCAAAATCGCGACGTGAATATTGCTTTAGAACTTTGAAGTTGCCGGTTTTTTTTATACAAATGGCTGCCATTAGTATATATCTGTTTAGAATGACTTGACTTTCATTTTAACCGCGCAGATAGATCTTGCCATCATTAAGCAAATATACCTTTAAGATTCCATTAAGTAGTAAATGTATGTATTGATAAAATTTAGGGTTACTATGAATGTGACCCGCAGTATATATAGAATGACGCAGAATCGAAAAGCTAGATTTCAACAAAAATACATACAGACAAGAAATCATGATTAACATTCATGCATATATATTTTCGTTTGAATCTATTTTTGTATGTAAGTATATTTGTAAACCTATAAACATCTATGAATTCTTGCAGTGATTCATTATTTATCTAATATAGTGAATGCTCACATACAATTTGCTCATATATATATATATAGTCATCCACAGACAGATCTGTTTCGCTGCATCAGAGCTCATCAATAGGGTTAGACTCCGATTGCTTTTAACCCAGGATTGAAACCAGACTGAATTAGTGTCAGTCGGCGATTCTACCTTTGGGCTATGGGCGCTCGGTAGAATAAGGCACACTTTTTAGCGTCTATATTATCATTATATACGCTCAATAGCCAGAGTGCTCTAATTCATTACTGAATGAGCGATGCGTACATGCCAGAGTAGCTACTGTTTTTCAAAATCTACCATTCTTCGAGAGTGCTCAATCAAGGTGTGAGAGCGTAAATAGTCATCTGCAGACAGATCTGTTTCGCTGTATCACAACTCATCAGTACGATAAGACTCCGATTGATTTTAACCCAGGATTGAAACCCGACCGAATTGGTGTCGGTTGCGATGAATGAAAATAATACTGACATCACATTTTAAAAACATATTCACCAGAATTACACAAAATTATTTTGAAATACGAAAGAGTAAATTTATTCAATAAAAGTGTCATTTGCTTCAACCATAGCCTCTAGAGGACTTCGGAATCTCCTGCAAATCTCCCTATTTAAGTTGGTGAATAATGCTATAACCCATGATTTCATTTCATTTTTGGTGTTAGAATGACCTTTTTATTTGTGTCTCGCTCAACTGTGCCCCACACATAATAATCAAGGGATTGCAGTCTGGGAAGATACGTGGCCAGATTTAAGAACTGATGTGGTCGCAGAAATTGTCTGACAGCCATGACTGGGTTCTCTTGCTTGTGTGGCATGGTGCAGACTCCTGTTGCTTGATATATGGTCCTTCAGCAGCGACCCCTTGACCCAGGGTAGCATTACATTCTCAAGACACTTGATGTAGGCCTTCGTGTTGAGTTTGAACCCCTGTGGGAACATGATTGGAGGGATAACGTTGTCATCACTAGTGATCAATCCAAGCATCTTTGTAATCATTATTAAACTCATCCAACTCGTTACGTATTCTCTGCACTGTCCTTAGATTTGCACCCAAACACTAAAATAGTCGTTTTGCAATTTCAGGAGCGAATGTTAAGCATTACAGCATGCCATTTCCAGATTTAGAGCTTGGTGAATTGTATTATGGATGTACGTTGTGGTGCAGTGTATAATGACTTGGAACGAGAAATCGGCGAGCCGAGTTCGAATTCCAGTTGACGTCAATGCATTCACGTACATGCTAATACCCTTGGGAAAGGCATTTATCCGTCTCTTTCTTTCAGTTGTGAATTAGATAACACGACAGATTGGGTTCTATAGTCTTGGTTGGCAACTAGTCTACCGCAAAAGCAATGGAAACTTGCTGCGGGATAATCTTCTGCCCAGTCAATCATGTCTATTTCGAAACATGATATGCCAAAGCGTGTATCACGTGTGGCATTTAACTGACTGACTGAATTGTATGAGGATGCTCTTTTTCTCACAGACGGCGCCCAACTTACTGTGCAGTTGATAAAATGAAAAAAATAAGAGAGAGGCAAACAACATGCATGAGTAAAATTACAAATATAATATGTCGAAAATTTACCCATTGCCCTTCATAATCTTAAACTAGCAGTATAGCCCGGCGTTGCTCGGGTGTAATGAAAGCTTTTATATATATATTATCGATTTTCTGCACTATTGTAAGAACTGCAACCTTGAAACTTCTGAATATCGTTTCTTACCTCTTTGTCTATGAGTGCATCAAATTTGATTAAAATCAGACCACTCCTTCTATAACCCGATTTTTTCGATTATCGATTTTCGATATTTATCGGGGGTACCTCAACACAAAACCTAGCTAGGAACACTTGCAGATGCTTATAGTACAACTGTGTAAATTTTCAAGAAAATTGGTTCAGCCATTTCGGAGTCTATAGGTAACGGATACACACAGACACACACACACAGAGAGACAAAGTTCCATTTATATATAGGTTTAGATAGAGATATTTTCTGCAAAGGTGGATCTTGTGCATTGAGAATCAGGAACCGATATTCATTTATTAAACTTAACTATATTTGGTTCATATCCACAAATTTTCGGCATGCACTGGTGATTTAATTCTCTTCTCATTAATTATGGTTTGGCAAACGGGCTCGCTAATAATTATCTCATGCAGATGCGCGCGAAATTAAAATGATTGGCGTTTATGCGGAAGTAATGAAATTGTTATTTGCAGACTTAACATGATTATTATATTCACATTTAAATACACATATTCAACCAAACACATATACACATGTTTATATATAGACAGCCTCGGCATGAATTAACACAGCCCGCTTACTGTCTGTTTCATGCTACAATGCGATCTTTGCGACAATTAATAATCTATCTTTGATATCCAGTATTCTTCCTTTACACATGTAGCAAATTTTAAACTCTATATATATAATTAGTTTTTGGTCATAATTAAATTAGACCAGTAATCATTTGTGTGTATATATATATATATATATATATATGTATATTCGCGGAAATTTATGAATTTGTTATTAACTGACATATTTATTTAAATTTGTTTTGAACATTATCTTAATGGATACACGTATTTGAATGGATCGTCTTTTTTTCCGTAATTGAACAGTACATTTTCAATTATCCACCAGCGGAGACGTTTTAGAAATCTTGTTTAGAAAATATCTATTATCCGGCAGAATTCGAACCTGCTTGTCTCCCATATACTGAGAGGATACCACCATTGGATCTGGTGTGTCTTACCACACGATCACTGAAGATATCATTGCAGGCATATTTTTCTCTTAATAAAAATCAGGAAATTGTGTATTTAAAGGCTTAGTTTAGACCTTGTCTGCAATGATATCTTCTCAGGTCAAGTGGTAAGGCACACCAGGTCTAGTGAAGTCATCCCTCCGATATATGGGAATATGAAGGTATATATCTTCTCAAACATCTAAGCTGGTGGATATTTAAAATGTACTGTTTAATTATAGGAAAAAAAAGACTGTCTACTCAAATACGAGTATCCATTAAAATAATGTTTAAAACGCACACACACACACACATACACACACACACATACACATATATATATATATATACATATATATATATATATGTATATATACATATAAATATAAATAATAACAAAAGATGTTACATAAAAACGTTCCAAAATCAACCTGCTGACAACCACCACATTAAATATTACACACACACACACACACACACACACACACACACACACACACACACACACACGATTATATAGGATGGTTACTGAAAGACTGAATAATATAAAACTAAAATAACTTTTACAAACACATGCAAAAGTAAAGTTTAGACCACTTGTATGGAAACATTTTTTAAATCCAGTTTCAGAACATTCTGAAGTGATGTTCTGGAGATGCTTAGTTGAGCAGAGCGACGACGGGGACAAGCTGACGAATCCATAACGACAGTCTACCGTACAGCTTCCACCACTGCGTCAGCGCGCTTAGGACCTCTTCTTGCAACACCGCCGACTGATCCAGTTCTTTCAAGCCGGGTGATTAAATTCCGAATCATGTTATCGCTCGCAGATACTCTGACATTAAAATATTACTGCTATTTTCTCTGAGTTTGAATAATTGATCTTTCATTTGAAATACACACACACACACACACACACACACACACACACACACACACACACACACACACACACACATATATATATATATAAACTTTTATTCGTTGATGGGCATAGCCATTTTATTTTTCATGAATATGTCCTTAAAACAAAAATAAAGTTTAAAAATATACAAGTTATGACTCTTTCAAACCTTCAATGTCTACTCAGTACATTATCATCCGAATATCGCATAGAAACACTAAAATCATGTTGCACTTACATAAATTTACACACGAACGTTGCTTTACAAGACAAAATACCCGTGAAGTGTGCTTAACCAATGAAAAACAAACAATACAAAAATGAAAAATACCAGATTGTTTTCTCTTTCTTTGTTTTTTTTCATATCTCATTATCTGATGAAGCATTAGCAAAGGCGAGCCATATAGTCAGTTAATTACTATACGTGAAACATGCTTGGGCGAAAGAGACATGACTGATTGGGCTGAAGATTATCCCGCAGTAGATTGCCACCGGTTTCTACGGTAGACTGGTTGCCAGCCAAGGCTATTGAACCCAACCTGTCCTGTTATTTGACATAGATAGAAGGAGAAGAGATGTATTATATTATTATCTAGTAACAAGTGGGGGGTCAGTTTATTACTTCATAACAAAAGAAAATCGATCCCTCATTTTATGACCAGTAGCAGCCTTAATCATGATTTTATTTCAATGAATAGTGAAGACGCTCCTCTCAGATGAAGAAGAGACTTCAAGTGACAGAATTTCTTTTGTCAAGGATGTCGAGATATACAGCAAAAGCGCCAGTTTCTGCAGTCAGTCAGTTAAGTGCCATACGTGATACACGCTTGGGCGATCATGTCTCGAAAGAGACATGACTGACTGGGCAGAAGATTATCCCGCAGTAGGTTGCCATTGCTTTCTGCGATAGATTGATTACCAGCCAAGGCTATAGAACCCAATCTGTTCTGTTATTTAAGACTTAACTGGAAGGAAGAGACGGATTAATACCTTTCCCAAAGGTATTTGGGCGTAAGTGAATGCAATGAATTCAATTGGAATTTGAACTCGGCTCGCCGATTCCTCGTTCCGAGCCGATATCCACTGCACCACAACGCACATCCATATAAAGCTTCCTATTTTTTCCTATCCTGTCATTCTGTTAAACTCCGATTCACATTTTTAATCGGTATCATCCTATGCAAGGCAGTAAATCTACTAAGACACAATGGGTTACAGGATTTGGAATAATTAGAAACAGAAACATTAATAATGAGCTGGAACAGAAAAGAATAATCAGGACAGTCAATTGCAATTAACATTGAATTTAAGTTTTTGCAGATTAAAATGGGCTGGAAAGCATGGAGCCGGATGGGATTTCCATCAGCAAGAAATGTGAGAAAATATTGTTTACTTCAGTAACAAATACTTATACTTCAACATAAATGACTTAATTGTCAATGCACTTTATTCAGTACTGAATATTTATCCAAAAGCATAACTATTCTGCACTTAAATATTCATATTTGTTGTAGAGGAACATCCTATCCTACCCCGGAAATGATATGGTCTAGTCTATAAATGATTGTGACTAGGTCATACGGAAGCATTCGTCACTAGACTGACGACTCTATGACACTGTCAGCTCTCTGCCTTCGGGTAGAGAGAGCGCTCTCTGCTTACGAGCAGAGAGCACTAACCCAGTCGTGGTTACGCCGAAGGGTAGAATCACGACTGGGGAAAAATAGACAGACATTTTTTGGTCTGGCTATATGGCCGGGAAGACCCACAATAAATGATCATTGTGTCACATCTAGCCTTGCGTGGGAAGGTTGGTAAATACAGCATACGTCACTAGACGGGCAACGCTCGCAGTTGACGGCTTTGCGCACTGTCAAGCCCTCTGCCTTCGGGCGGAGAGCGTTGAGCCAGTCGTGACTACGCTGAAAGGTGAAGTCACGACTGGGGTAAATTAGATAGGAATCTTTGGCCGGGCTATATGGTCCGTGGGATCTCACTTTAAAAAGGCCTTGTGCCGCATTTTGCCTTGAGTAAGAAGGCGAATAAATATTCATACGTCACTAGACGGACGCATACGTCATAAGCGGAGACATTTTCTACTTGATCGTTATTCCTGTTACTATTCGTTGATTGTTCTTGTACGTCTATTGGTTTATTGTACTGTTGTATAATAAACCTCTTATAATCCATCTTCAGTGTTAAGTATTATTCTTGCACTATTCTTTTCCCTGATATTCCTTCCCGGGATATATCAATATTAAATTTCATTTAATAATTACATGTAAGGCTTAGTGATGTACCCTCGTAGGATATTAAACGGCATATAAATGTATCTGTATGTGTGTATTTCTGGATTCAAATATCTCAGTTTATTCTGAATAGCATTTAACATTACATCCGAAGAAATCACATCGAATATGACACTGAAAGAACACTTAATTCCGACTTTAATACGAACGTGTTCTCTTTTTGGAATGGTTGCCAACATTCATTCTATAACTGTCCAGATCAGTACAAAATTGGGAATGAGATTTATTTATGTAACTCACGTGTTTTGACGCCCTTTTCCGAAGTCAAAATGTGTTGCCAAAAGCCAGAAAGAAAGAAAAAAAAAACCCGAATTAAACCATTATGTACTTAGTAGCTCAAAGTCTTCGAATAAAGCATTCGATTCTCTTGTTTTTTGTTTACAATGTACAGAGCGGCTGTAATTGATGAATGTAATTTGCGACAACGGACCTCGCCAAATGACCGGATAAAAATCATGTGTCGGATTTGGCCCACCGGGGAGAAATTACGGTCGCCGCATTTCAGATATACGCCTAATAATAAAGACATTCATGAGGATGGCAGATTTTACAAGTGTAATAGAGCACAAGAGGAGGATAGTGTCAAAAACGTGTTATCAACCCTCTGTTTGATTTTTAAAGCCGAAATATATTTTAGTTTGTAAGATATTTTCTCTTTTTTTGCTAGTGAAAATTTTATTAAATATTTGTTATAGAATAACAATAATTTTTCCATATACAAGTCGTACTATTTAAACCATAGTGGGGGGATGAAGAAAAGAAAAAGAGTGCTCAATTGCTATGTAATACCTATGAAGTAGCAAAGATAAGTTTTCTGATTTTCTATGTGACCGCTGTGAAGTAACATAAGAAAAGAGGGACTGAACTGCTATGTAACTGCTATGATAAAACTCATAAGAGAACTGAACTGCTACGAATAAACAAGGAAAGGAATGCTGATCTCCTATGGAACTGCCCCGAAGAAACAAAGGTAAGAGAGCTGAACTACTATGTAACTGCTATGATAAAAAAAAAGATAAGAGTTTTGAACTCCTGTCTAACTTCTATAAACATATGTGACTATGAATAGTGGAAAATTTTCTCACAAATGAATTGCAGATCTTAGACAACATAAATATCTTTATACAGTAGCATACCGAGAAGTGTAATCAAAAACCAAATTTATCATCATACTCAGTATAAACAAATCATATTTCTTGGAAACATAATTAGAAAGCGGGCTTGGGAAATAAGACCCTCACAAAACATTGAATTCTAAAGTGACGGAGTCACCTTAGCCGGTATCTGATGAGCTTATGTGAATTCAGAACAAAACGACAGATGAGGGCTCGCTGAAAAGACAGAGCTTACAAAAGAACTATGGACTACAAATGATTTAATGTTGTGTTGAGACAAGGTAGCCTACATCCTGAGGGAATACAACAAATAGAAAAAGAATTATACACGAATTTCTTAATAAGCTTTTCAAAGGCAAAACTGATTTAAGTTGTTGAATGATTGCAAAGCACATTAATATGGAAGTGTGTTGTACAAAAGATCTTAAAAAAAGAAGGAAAGGAAAAAAAATCTTAAAAAGAGTCTTTAATTCTTTGTTCATTCCCTTTTATTCTTTTTTGCACTTACAGACCGGGTTTTGAAAAAGTTGTTCTGCGTGAAGGAATGCCGGTGCCAAACGAAGAGGACGAATTTGGAAAACTCATCATCCAGTTCGACGTCAGCTTTCCGAGTTCCATGACACCTGAAAAGAAAAGCTTAATAAAAAAATGCCATTTCGAGTAATTACAAATCAAGGCATGACCTTTTATACGTATATACATTTCATATGTTATATATATATATATATATATATATATATATATATATATTGTATATCGAGGCAGCAAGTAATTTTCTAAACATATGCTATTAAATATAAGAGACAATGAATGTCTATTATGTTTAATCATGAGCCGTTCTAAACGTCGTATTTTTGCTTTAATTTCAGTTGAAAATAAAGACAAAAATTCTCCAACATTTGGATAATTATTTATTGGTTTTCTTCTAAGCTTTCGGCTCACATGAGCCATCTTCAGAAAGGTTGTTTAAACAGAAATATTATAAAATCCACCAACACCGACGATTTTATTTTTTTTATATTTATTATTTTTGGTAACTATTCCCGTTGCCAAGCGGAGTTTTATGTCAACACAAAATAAAATCGTCGGTGATGGTGGATTTTATAATATTTCAGTTTAAACAACCTCTCTGAAGATGGCTCATGTGAGCCGAAAGCTTAGAAGAAAACCAATAAATAATTATTCAAATGTTGGAGAAATTTTGTCTTTATTTTCAACTGAAATTAAAGCAAAAATACGACGTTTAGAACGGGTCATGATTAAACATAATAGACATTCATTGTCTCTTATATTTAATAGCATATGTTTTGAATATATATATATATATATATATATATATATATATATATATATATATACCTAGAGAGCCAACGAACCTACCAAGGTTTCACCAAATTGGATCTTCAGGGAAAGTTGGCTCTACTTGCGTATAGATCGTTTTTTTTTAGGTTACTCGTCTCGGGTTTTTTCTTTGGGCCACGTACTTTGACTGATGTTCAAGTGTTTAGCTCGTTCTTTTTTATTACCATTTTTTCCTTCCACGTATGTACTCGGAAGGTTTTTCGAAACGAGTATAACGACAAAATTACACACACACACACACACACACACACACACACACACACACAACTATATATATATATATAATGCGAGTGTTTGTGTGCATGTGTGTTAGTGTTTCTGTGTATGTATGTACAAGGCACGATCAATATATCCTTTGTATGGCTGACATTGAAAGTAACTAAATTTGAAATAAAAGTGTTTATTTGTTCAGGCCATGTGATTCATTGAAATCTCTGGGATTGAGAATGGTGTTATTCTTTAAAGTTTTTTTTATCCAGATATAAAGGCTACTTATTGATGTATCTTAATACATATACATACACTAGCGTAACTTAATGTTGTGAGAGGAATTAACTAATACAAAATTGTGTGTGCAAAAGAAATATGTTTTTATTATAAGGCTACAGACCTATTGATTTACCTTTATCCGCTTGCGCGTATGTGTGTTCATATTAATTTTGAGAAAGGAAGTTCACTAATTTTCAGTAATTATTATTTTATGTTACTTTTTCGAAAAGAATAAAATTACCTTTGAATGTAATCAACAATGACCTCGCAAGATATTTTAAAAGCTTTTGACAAGGTGTAATTCAAAGGGTAACTATACAAGGTCTCTAACTGCGGAATCAAAGGACGAAAGTCATTCTCAATTATAAAGTTTTTACTAACGGGTAGGTCCCTGTGGTATCTGTTAGAGGCCAGTCAACACAGTCATCACCCAAGATTTGTTGTCGGTTTAACCCTTTTTCTACTTAACATAAATGTTCTGCCTACGAGTATACTCCTATCACTTGTGAATATCTATGCTGATGATAGAAAGACATACGGTAGACCGACTGATCTCTCGATGATCAGAGCTTTACAGTTATTGTTTTTTTAACATTGTTGTCGAACTCTTGCATACGATCAATCGCTAAAGATGCTCGAAAAATAGTCGGTTCTCTGAATCGCTTCAGCCAGTACCTCACCCCTCCTGGTTCCATATACGGGCAGAAATTTCCCTGTTTTCATTTTTCATTCTCGGCAGAGTTCAAATCATATCCCTGTTCTCGTTCGTGACGAATTATTTTTACAACCTACAACGACAAAATCGTTTTAGCTCCATGGTTATTAGCATGGAAAGTGGTCAGAACAAATACATTTCTTAGTTGCACCATTTTTAACCTTCACATTGTAGCGAACCATCCTCATTCCTTTCGAATTACATTCTTGTAACTTCTACACAAGCAGCCTATTTCCACGACCCGCTGATTCGTGAAATCGACTATCAAGAAGATACTGCCACGGTCACTACAATCTTAACCTGTTCAAGTCTAGGATCAATCGTTATTTTTCCTACATATTCCCATAAACTCTGCACTGTAACACTTTAACCCGAGGGTCTAGTTGGCCTTGTATTGGATAAAAATATTGTAAAAAATAGATAAATGTTTTTAATGTAATGTTTCCAGCGATTTTTATTTGTATATATATATATATATATATATATATATATATATATATATATGAAGTGATTTATTTGAACATTATTATTGATCAATACTCATATTTAATTAGATATTCTGTTTTTAATTAAACAGTATCATATATTTATATCTACTTGCCTGATTATTTACGATAAATTTTTATTACGAAAATGTGTGTCATTCGGCAGGATTCGAACTTGCGACTCCTATGTGGATAATACAAATGTGAACTGGTCTAACCCTATTATGACCAAAAACTAAGTATTAAATAATCAAACAAAACACACGAAAAATATTTAAGTATTAGAAAAACAAAAAGGAAATAAGATCCGTCGCAATCAAAGGAAAATAAATATTTAAAAAATTACAACTAAGCTGATGATGGTTCGCGGACATAGGCCCACACTTCCGGTTTACCATGAAATAACGTGTCTGCCTTAATGTTTTCTTATATTTGCTCTATATGTATTTATATACATAAATATTTAGAGCTTTCTTAGAGAGTTATCCTACCACTGTTTGTACAGGATACTCCCTTGGATTCTTCTATATCTACACCGCATGCTGATATATATATATATATATATATATATATATATATATATATATATAAAATAAAAAGTGTGAGAAGCCGTGAACGTTTTCATTAAAATATATATTTATTGTTTGGTATTCATACAAGTTATGGAGTATTAATTTGTCATAGTTTGCGCTACACGTGTTTCGAGTCTAAAATTGACTCTCTTCAGGCGAACAAATTCGTTGTTTTACGTTTGGGTTTCTCTGAGTATCTGATCATTCTGTTTAAAGTTAATAGGAAGTATGTGAAAAATAATAACAGTAAAAAAATATATACAAAAATAAGAACAGGAAGAAAATAAATTAGAATAATGTGAGTTCAATGCTGTTTGAATCGTCTCTTTTCTCTGTCAGCATGTGTCCTAATGGGTTGACCAGTTAAATAAATAAACAAACAGATGAAAGGGTAAAGTGTTGTCTTTAGGCATTCTGGCGCTTCTTTATTATCTTAAAATGTTGTGTATTATAAACGTGTCGTGAGGTGGAATATAATAAATGCGTCTTGATTCGAAGAAGAAAAAATTGAAAAACAATTGTTTCAATATTGTTTAAGATGGTGCTGACACACTAAAATATTTAGACTCATTTTTATTTAAACTATGCTCTTCACACACATTACAACATACCTGAGAAAGTATTATGCCACGTCGAAAGTCAAACAAATGTTTCCATTTGATGTAACATAAAACAGTAATTTTTCAAGATTTGAAACAGCAACAAGAATTTTGTATTTATACAACAGGGACAGGTTCGATATTAATTTTAATTGAATTGTTTGAATTAATTCATGCCTATTAATTGTTTAAAATTTAATAATTACTGCCAGTAACTTGGATAACGTTTTCAATCATCATTAATGAAAGTAGTTTATTATCTAGACACACAAATGAAGTGGCTAGTCGTTTATTTTGAGTGACTTAAGCGTTCAGGTGCAGATTGTTTAGTAAGAAACTGTTGCTGACGGAAGGATGAAAATGAGAACATTATAACTCAGTTCGATTCTTTAAATCACATAGGAATATATTTACGAATTTTTACGAAATAAGTTACAAAATGGATGAACTTAGACACATATTTTTTAATCTATTGCTTTAAACATTATTTTTAATGAAAACTCGTACTTAAGTAGATACGCTGTTTTTTATAATTAAACAGTGTATTTATTTATATCTGGTCTGAAAAATAGAGAAATCTTAAAAACAAATGTAAACAAAGATAATTTATTTACAAGGCTCCGAAAAATGCACTACGTAACGTATTTCGTGAAGTTTTGTAAATAAATTGTAATTTTTACATTTGTTTATATTAGGATATGAATTCTTCGATAAATCAGGAAAGTGTGTGTTTAAAAGCATTATTTCAAGCTTTGATTGTAAGTTCTTCGTAGTCTAGCGATCAACTGACGGGACCTGGGCGTACGCACCCAGGTTCCCCACGTTAAAAGACCTTGTGTCAAATCTCTCTCAAGTGGGGGAGAAGGATAAATAATACTGACGGTTTCCCATAGGGGACGCAATTTCGAATCCTACAGAATACGCATATTTTCCTAACAAGATTTCTTGATTATTCAGGCCAGTAGATATAAATAGATATAATGTTTAGTTATGAAAAAACCCAAACAAACAGAAAACAGAGTATCTATGCAAACACGAGTATCCGTAAAAAAATAATGTTTAAACAAATAAATAATAATAAATATAAGAATATTACAACTATTAATCAATATATCTGGAGATTTCTTTTAGGCAGCATTTTAATTCCGTACATTTACCGGTGAGATAGCCTAGAGCATATCTCCGGGAATAAAGCAAACCTGTGTTATACAAGGTTTTTAAAGAAAATGAGTGTGAGCTAATTTATACCGCCGTATAAATGGGCTTGGCTAGAATATATCTTCTCTATCCCAGAATATCGCAAAATATAGTAATATTTCGCAGGGACCGTAATTCTTCGACTGTTAACATTAACGGCGTAAAGGGGACAAATTTCCACAGAATTTATCCCTCTACTGGAATGAAAGGACATGAGCGTCAAGTTTCGCCGGACCGTTATCCTGCAACTGTTTGCAACAAACAAAAATAACTCTTGAGATGTGGAACGTCAAAACCATGAACAACTGTGGAGAGCTGAAAAACGTGAATCCCTAGATTAAATATAAACATTTTAGGTATATGTTAAACGAGATGGTCAAACAATGGAAACTCCCTTCAGTGACGAACACAGAAGTATACACACAGGAGGTGAAGATAATGAAAAAGGAGTAGGCGTTATACTAGATAAAGAGAAAAGAAAATGTTTATGGGATACGGTCAGATATCCTAAAGAATTTTAGTAGTTAAAATGAAAGGGAGGCATTTCAATATATCCGGCATAGTGGTATATGCACTGACAACACAAAGTATAGAATAAGAAATCGGATCCTTCTACTCCATGTTAGATTATGCCAAAGCGTAATGCAAATCGCATCACAAGAAATTAGAATTATCATAGAAGATTTGAATGCCAAAAATGGCAAAGAGAGAAAAGGTGAAACGGTCGGCAATTTCGGACTAGGACACCGAAATGGCTGTGGTGAGAACTGGATCCAATGACCAGATAATAACTAACACCTGGTTCGAAGAGCACCCAAGAAGACTATGGACATGGTGAAGTTCAGAAAGAGAAATTAAGAACCAAATTGATTATATCACTATAAACAAGAGATTCAGAAACGCAGTCCACTAAGTGGGTATGCTTTTCAGTGAAACAATTGTGAAAGAAATAAAATCCTTGCCAGAATTCGTCATTAGCGGTCACAATCTCCACAATGTAAGATACGTGGATGACACGGTACTGATCGCAGATACGGAAAGGAAAATGCAGAACATTCTACAGAAGGTAGCAAAAGAAAGCGAGAAGAAAGGACTGATTATAAACTTAAAGAAAACTGAATTTATGGTTATCAGTAAGAAGATCCCAAAATGACAACTACACGTAGGCGAAACTAAAATAAAACAAGTAAAGAAATTTATATACCTGAGAAGTGTTCTGACACAGGATGGAAAGTGCGATATTGCGATCCAAAGACGCATTGGCATGGCGAAGGCCGCATTACAAAGGTTAACTAAGAGACAGGAGAATCTCAATAGAAACAAAGAAAAGAGTGCTGGACTGCTATGCGATATCTGTTCTTCTGTATGGAAGTAATGTTGGGCCAGCTCATCAAGGATGAAGAAGCTTGGGACAGAAAAAATGTGGTTTTACGGAAGAATGCTGAGGATACCATGGACTGAGCACGTGAGCAACGATGAGGGATTGGAGAGAATGCAAACAAGAAGGAAAATGATACTTAACATCGGGAAGAAACGGATGAGGTTTCTGGGGCACGTAATGAGGAAAGAGGCCCTGGAGAATTTAATATTCACAGGACTGATAGAAATGAAGAGAGGCAGAAGAACTAATTAATAGGCCTGAGCAAATGAATGGCAAGCAGGTTTGAGAGAGATATTAAGAGGAAAAATATTGTGAGCGGCAAGACACAGAGCCAAGTGGAAGTGCATGATCGCCTACGCCCTGAAGAGACACGGCAAATGAAGAAGAAGAAGAAGAAGAAGAAGAAGAAGAAGAAGAAGAAGAAGAAGAAGAAGAAGATAGCGAGGTGATTCTGAGGGAACTAGAGATCTTTCCGGGATTTTTTATTAGTAAACACAACAAGATATGCAGATGACACAGTGTTGATAGCAGACATAGAAATACATTAAAAAAAAAAAAAAAAAAAAAAAAAAAACGCTCACAGAATCTAGTGATGGAAGTGAGAAGAATGAATTAAACATCAATTGCAAGAAAACATGATGCATAATTGTCGGGAACAGGATGAGCTCAAACTGCGTGTTGGAAGCCGATAATTCTTTTTCATGTGCATGTCTCTTCAGGATGTAGGCGATCATGGAATCCACTTGTCCCTCTTCCTTGTCGCTTTTAATATTTTTCTCTTGGTATATCTCCCGAACTCCGTTCCGCAATCCATTTGCTCAAGCCCAGCAAATATTTCGCGTGATGCCTTCCTCTGTCTTTCCTTCCCTCTGTCCGTCCTGTGAGTATCAGATTTTCCAAACCCCCTCATTGCGTGTTCCAGGAACCTCAGCTGTCTCTTCCTGATGTTGTGTATGAGTTTTCTTCGCGTTTGCATTCTCTCCAATAAGTCGTCATTGCACACGTGCACGGTCCATGGTATTCCTCAGCATTCTTCTGTAGAACTACATTTCTGCTGACTCGAGCTTCTCCTTATCGTTGCACAGATCGTCCCACATTCACTGTCATAAAGAAGGACAGATATCCCATAGTAATCCAGCGGTCTTTTCTTTGTTTCCAATGAAATTTTCTTGTCTCCCGGTACGCTGGTTAGCTTTTGAAATGCTTTCTTGTTCATGTTAATGCGTCTTCTGATCTCAGTGTCGCACTTTCTATCCTGTGTCAGAACGCTTCTTGGGAAGCTCTCTAACACTGAAAGTGCATTGAAATAGTCAAAGATGCGTTCCAAAAGCTAAGCAGAATATTTAAAAAAAAACTTTCCCTAGAATAAAAAGATAGATAATATTCTCGACGATAAAGAAAAGACTGGAAGCAACAGAAATGCGCTTCTACTGAGGATACCATGGACCAAATGCATAAGCAACCATGAAGTTTTAGAGATAATAGAAACAAAGAGGAAATATTTGTCTATATTTCTGAGATGAGGCACTATTTACAGTAATTACACTATTCGGACTATTGTCCTCATCTTTGTTGCCATTTGGACGACGTCTATATCCGCCTAAAGGATCCATGTCCCAGTGGATGTAGACGTTGGTTAGTTCCTGTGACTTGAACTCAAAGAGTTGTGAGTTCAATACCAGGATACAGCAGTGGTGACAGGGTTAGGGGGGATATAACAACCAAAAGAAGCACTACTACGCAAGGAATGGAGTTCATATAACCCTGTGATTGTAATAAGGGTTCGGTTCGAAAGTCAGCACCTGAAGAAGGCCGGAGCGTACAACGGCCGAAACGTCGTACAAATCGCAACAAAGATGAGGATAATAATCCTGATAATGTAAATACTGTAAAGAGGAAACATATTTAACATAAGGAATTGAAGAGTGCATATTGAAACAAAGCGGGGTAGAGGTAAACAACGAATAACGTAATTAGTGAGCTTGCCTAAATGAGTGGAGGAACAGGGTTTAGGAAAAATAACAAAAAGACAAAATTTATAAAAGCTACAAAGGATAGGAATTTGCGGAAAGCAAAGATCGTCTACCCACTGAGAGGACACGGTACATAAAAAATAAGAAATTAAGAATATACTCCATCTTTTTCTATCTGATAAGATATATACTACTGTATCCGTAGACGATAATTCACGAATATTCGGTATCAGAGTCAGTTTAACTTGCGGATGCATATTGCTTTTGATCAACATGTTTGAAAGGGAAATTAAACACAAAATAAAATTATGCCATTAAATATCTTTTCGACAAAATATGAACCATTTTTTCATTTTTTCTTCAACTTAAAGATTTCGTCTTCCCAGAATTTTGGTGGTTTCTCAGCAAAGCACTCATTAAAGTGTTTATCGTGTCATCCAAAGAATTAAAATTTTTAAAACTGAGAATATTTTGTAAGGATCTGAATAAATGAAAATCGACGGAATAATGTTTGGTGAATATGACGGGTAGGGTAACACATACAAGTCAATTTCGCCGGGTTGTCAAAGAAATATGAATCTGGCATTATTTTGAATGAAAAAAATGGCGTTCCTGCTTGCTGATTCTGGGTGTTTTTCTTGAATTCCTGTCTTTCATTTGTTCATGTGCGAATAGTAAATTTCAGAATTAATTGACTGGTTACTTGACGGAAGCTCATAGTACTAGATTCCTTTCCAGTCTTATCAGATGCAGAGAATGACTTTATTAGGTTGAAGACCTACATTTGGGGTGGCTAAAGTTGGTTCATGTTTGCTTACTGCAGCATCTTTTTCGTTGAACTTTGCCGTAATTGGTTAATTCCTAATTACCCGTAAAAGATTCCTTAAAAAGAGGGCATTTTCATTGTATTTAGACAGAAGATCACGTATAAATATGCGATCGAAAAATTTCTTTTCACTCAGATCATGTGGTACCCAAACATTGTAGCGGTTTGAGTACTTCTTCTTCTATGTGCCCTGTCCCTTCAGGACGTAGGCGATCATGGCTTTCCACGTTTCCCTATCCCTGGTAGCTCTAAGCACGCCTTCTCCTGTTACACCATGCAACCCTTGTTCCATCATCCGCCTGATTAGGTCCTTCAAATATGTTATCTGTTGCTTTCCGTTTGAGTACTTAACCTTCGAAAAGTGCTCATGGACGGTAGATTTTGTTAAATTTAGTGTTTCCACTAATTACTACGCTGTGTAATGGGGCTGGTTCTCACTTTATGCTACGATTTAGTGTCGTGTCAGCTTAAGCGTTCTTCGTCAATAAGACTACAATAATCTATTCTAGACTGCTGTAAAAAACTCCGTACAGTTCGGTCAGCTAAAGTACCTTCACCATAAATTGCACATATCTTTTTGTTGCTTGTGATACATCAGAGATTCAAAGGCGAATTGGTATGGCGAAGAAAGCATTTCAGAAGTTGAGTAAGGTATTAAGAAACAGGACAATTTCGCTAGAAACAAAGAAGAGAATACTGGATTGCTATGTGTTGTCAGTTCTTCAATATGGTAGTGAATGCTGGACAATGTCATCAAAGATGAAGGAAAAACTTGAAGCAGCAGAAATGTAGTTCTACAGAAGGATGCTGCGAATATCATGGATCGAGCATGTGAGCAATGATAAGGTCTTAGAAATGATGGAAACAAAAAGGATATTAATACTGAGCATCAAGAAAAGACAGCTGGGACATGCAATGAGGAAGAAGGGCTTGGAGAACCTGATACTAACAGGCCAGATAGAGGGAAAAGAGACAGGGGAAAGCAGCGGATAACATATTTGAAGGACCTAATCAGGTGGAGGATGGAACGAGGGTTGCATGGTGTAACAGGAGAAGGCGTGATCAGAGCCACCACGGATAAGGAAACGTGGAAAGCCATGATCATCTGCGTCCTGAAGGGACAAGGCACATAGAAGATGCATTTTTGCCTTTACGATAGTAAAAAAGCACCAAGTATCTAAAATGCAACTTATAATCTCCAATTTTCATAGGAACGCAAAATTAGCAAAAATTAAGTAATTTTAAACTTCTTTCTGAAAATATACTTTGAAGTGTTCTCTAATCGAAATTAGAAGCACGTTATATCTGTCGATGAATTTGACGTATTCTGACGTATTGGAACATGAACGATTAAAAATCGTCATGAATTTTCAGGACAACCCAGTACTTTTAACCAACAGCTGTAGTAACTGAACAAGAATAGTTCCGTTTCACAAATACGGATAACTGCTTACTCATGAATGAGTTCATGTAACCTATTATTACCATTTTGTAGGCAGAAGCCGTCACATAATGTTAAGAACAACATTTACTGTTTATAAACTAACCTCGGTGGGTATAATTTAGATTATGCTATTCTAAACCACGATATACGAAGGTTAGCCCCATATATGCCGCAGGAGTTATTCTGGTCTAGGCTATAAACTATAAACGTAGATATTCTCGGAGTGGGTTAATCTGGGCTGCTACACTGGTTCCTCTTTTAATAAAATATCCGATGCCGTCTAATCTGATGATATTTTGAGATGACCTTCATCTTATGATAATTTTGTAGTCATAGCAGTTTTCATGTCACACACGCAAACAAGAGCGTGCGCAAAAATCAAATATACGATAGTCTCTGTTTATACGAAAAGAGAGAAAGTTTGACATTTACCTTGTGTTTTTCTGAAAAAAAGGAAGGAAAAATCTATACACATGTATAAAAACATCTACACACATGTATAAAAAAAATCTATACACATGTATAAAAAAATCTATACATATGTATAAAATATACCAGGAAACTAAAGAAATATAACAATATAAAGAAAAAATATTCAAAAGAAAACAAAAACATTATGCAAAAAGGTACATGATTCATCGGATGTGCAGGGTTTTTAAAAGATGCTAGTCGAGTTCAAATTCCGTTCATGGTAGCTGCATTCACACTCTCCCCAACAACCTTGGAAAAGGTTTGTATCGAACTCTTCTAGTGGCAGCTATGGTTTTAGTGACAGGAAAGACTTTACCAGATTAGGAAAAAACCAACTCTGAATTCAAAACTGTATGTTACCTTGATGGATAACGTAGTTCAGCTGCAACTAAGATTTATTTAGAATAGTTGCAGTATAAAGAAAAGGGACCTGCGCTGAAAATAATCAGCCATTATGAAGATTTGCATTGTTCCTTCAACGCTAAACAGGATTTGTTATGGTGACGATGTTATATAAGAAAATCTTAAGAAAACAAAAAGAAATCTACATATAGAGTGTTTACATTATTCGGACTATTGTCCTCATCGTTGTTGCCATTTGTACGACGTTTCGGCTGTTGTAGCTCAGGCCTTCTTAAGGTGCTAGAAATTACGAACCGAACACTTTATTTCAAGCATTGGGGTATATCATTCTCTTCACTTGCGTAGTAATGTCTTTTTTGGAAGTCATTAGTTATCTCCCTCTAACCCTGCAAGTTATTTGTTCACCACTGCTGTATCCTGGTATTCAACTCACAACTTTTTGGGTCAAGTCACAGAAACTAACAAACGTCTATATCCACTGGGCCATGTGTCCTTAAGAACACATGGGCCAGTGGATATAGACGAAGAAGGCCGGAGCGTACAACGACCGAAACGTCGAACAAATGCCAACAAAAATGAGGACAATAGTCCTAATAATGTAAATACTGTATCTCAGAAATATACACAAATACTAAATCTAAATATGTTCAAATGGACGTGCATGTGTTGTAATGGTTCGATGCTAGAGCCGAGAAATCGGTGAACAGTGTTCGAATTCTTGTCGTGGTAGTTGCATTTTCTCAAATATCCTTGAAAAAAGTATGTACCAAGCCATGTAAAAAGTTTGTATTGGTGGAAAACGTAGTTCAACTGTAACTAAGGTCTTTTTAACATAGTTGCAGTATAAACCACAGGTTCATGGGCTGGAAACAGCCATCATAAGAATTTGCCCTTCAAGTCTAAACAGCTTTAGTGATGGTGACGAATAGTATTTGAAAAAAATTGAACAAAAGATTATTCACTAAGACGTGCTCAGCCAAGAGAACAGCCTCGATGCGACATACATAATCGACTGTATAGACAGACCAAGTCCTCATTCATGTTGAAAATCCCATTAACGATACCAGTTGTCAAACAGTTCTTCGTATTGTGATTCTACTGGTCGGTCATTATCCTGATGATGCCTTAGATGAAGTCTTCCGGAGAATTCAAACAAGATCACATTTTCAAAGTGACACGTTCATTTCAACCTTTCTTAACAAAACAAGCATTAGGATACCTAGATGTCGACTTTCTACCTTCTTTCTATAAAAAAAAGAAAGAAACAAGATTAAAGGGTGATAGAAAGTACTTGAAACGTAGCACATAATTTCTGTAAATTTCTTTACATTAATCCACCCCAGGTTAACTGACTTATTTGATACGATGAAAAATTACAAAATGCTAAATATTGCCTGGTCCTTCTATTTTATCGACGATGAAGGATTACTGTCTAATTATATTGTTGGAAATATATATAGAATCCCCTCAGAGGTCAATGTTATAATAAGGGGTATATGCTGATGACATAGATATTCATATTTAATATATGGTCTTAAACAGAGAATCATCTTCTTCTATCAAGTAAAAAAAAAAAAGGGTCTCAAGGTGAACCTTACCAAAGCAGAAAACAAAATCTGGAATTAAAATGAAATCATTGATTGCACATACACTGATTTTATAATAAGTTTCAGAACGTGGAATTAGTAAATACTAAACAGAAATGTAAATAATCCCTTTTTAAAAACCTATTTTCTAAAACAGATTTGAGCGAGTAAAACCAGAGACGGTTGGCAAAGATCACCCTTCTTTGAACCTTGTGAACTCGGCTCCTCTATTTCCAATTCCGAACTGTTAACCATTACACCCTCGTATATCAACGTTTACAGCACCTAGCATTCCCAAGCGGCCAGCCCTCTAGATTTGACTAGGCTTGGTGTTGCTTAAATTCGATGATTGTACTAGAACCCGCGTTTCAAAGGGATATGACTATAACATTCTTGGTAAAGACGAAAAAGGAAACGGATAAATGGTGTAAATTACTAAATATCATGTTATAATAGGCGTTCCCAGATTATTTTCGGAACGAGAAATCAGGGAGCCGAGTTCGAATTCTAGTTGAGTTCATTGCATTCACTTACGCGCAAATAACCTTAGGAATGGTATTAATCGTCTCTTCTCTCCGGTTATAGGTTAAATAACAGGACAGACTGGGTTCTATAGCCATGGCTGGCAACCGGTCAACCGCAGAAAGCAACGGATTTTTACAGATACATCTCTAAATTTAAGTGTATACTAGGTTAAGTTAAAAATAAATTACATTCTTGTTTTTTTAAATTATTGTCTTTTTTAAAAAAGTTCTGGTTCTGACAATTTACAAAAACGTACCGTTCCATTTCCATGAAATCATCCTAAAAAATTGACAACGCCATGTTTTACACTAGAGAGAGTGTCGTTTGGGTACAAGCCTCTTTTTACCTCCACAATCCTGATTTCGACCAAATAATTCAAGTGTTACATCACTCTGTAAACACGAATTCCAAAAATCATAAACATTTTCCAAGTAAGCACGTGCAGACCCCCTACAAGACCTCGTAAACAATTTTCAAATTCATCAAAGCTGGAAAGTAGAGAGATTGAATGAGCCGAGCATTATTTCAACTGGAAAAATATTCAGTTCCTTTTACCGCTCTACATTCCAGCATCGGTAGAGTTGAAAATTCTTTACGTGGTCTTGTAAAGGATGACATATTTTCCATACTGCAACATCTTTCCCACAGGTTCAAAACTGGAAGCACATCAAAATTCTATTATTATTCCCATTGTCCGAATGGGAATAATATCAGTAATAATAGTCAGTTTTTCTCAGTGTGGGCGCCAGAGCCCCCTTGTGGGGTCTGTTAAGTTTTTAAAAAAAGGCACTAGAAGATTTTATTTCATTTGGATGGCGGTCAACATAATCAGGAGGCGGGACACATTTATAGTTTTTTTTGTTTTTAAATTATCCATTATTGACAATTAAAGAAAATTTCTGAAAAGTATCTACAGATGTGGGGAAACTGTCAAATTTTTATTAATTGCTTTTCCAACTTCCAATATGGTTGAATGTAGTTTCAATGGATTTACACATCTTTTCATTTAACGAAAAAGCTGGCACATTACAAGATGAGCAGACCTACGATTAATTCTAAGCAGCATGCTGCTTACAGTAAGAGCCTGTGCCAGTCATCAAAATTTAGTTGATTTTCACTCTTTAGCACCCCCAGTTTCAGATATTTATAACTTTGCACTGCAGCTCCGGAGTAGTATAATCCACATTTCTTTTATACTGAAAATATCAGTTCCACTCAGACAACATGAAAAAAAAAACTGCTAATTTGTACTCCGGCGTGGATGCTTCCGTGGACACCACACTCTTAACCTCATCGAGTCAATCACTATCAGTCCACTTTACTTTCATAATCTTCACTCCCTTCTATCTAATTTTACATTTATATCTCATTCAGCAAAAACTACCCCGAATGGCTCTTGCGTCTTGTACTGGGTGAACGTTGGAAATAATGAACATTGTTTAATGTACGACAGAATACATTTACATCACTGTTTGACAAATCAGAATCAATATCTTTCGACACCACTTTATGATCCTTCTTGAATTCACTTGTAATCTTGGAGAGACGATAGACTTAAGGCCCATTCCTGGTAAGTTGCAACAATTTTTCGCACGATATCTTTCTATGTTAAAAGAACAGCATTCTAAACATTTGTGGAAAAATAATGTTATGAGAAAACATAGCAAATATTTCTGTGTTTGTTTAAAGCAAAATAAACTTGAATTTCTAAGCAGTATGAAGCGGAAGACTTTTACCGTAATAGATTGAAGTTAAAAAAATTCCTCTTTAGAGCAGCGGGAGTTCTGTCAAAATTAAAGCAACAAATAACATCAAATTTGATAGATTGAAGACTCTATTTGAGAAGTGTTTTTGGGTATATCTTCTTTCCTAAATCACCGATTTACAAAGTGATAACGTACCTCCAAGAAGGACGACACAGAGTTGAAGATGAACGGATCAACAGGCAACTATCACCCGATTTCAAGGAAGAAATCGATGATGGTCGAGATTTAATTGATACTGACTGACGAGTAATAGAAAGAAAATGAGCTATTAAAATAGATATTTCAGTTAGTTCAGTAGATACATTTTTATCTCAAAAGTTAAAGTTGGGCACTTCTTTGCTCGTTGTGTATCAATATTGTTAAACGTAGATCTGCAACATGCGAAAGCAGAGCATTTAACCGAATAGGATTGAAATTCTAAAAGCTTTCTGAGGCAAATTCTAATTGGAACTAATATTGGCCTTACTATTATGATACCGAAGGCAAAAGAAAAAAAAAAAGCAGTCTTAAGCAATGATTAACAAATAGTGAACTTTGTTTCGTCAAATAAATGCAAGTTGTAGATTTCGTCTCGGAACGAGAAATTGGGGAGCCGAGTTCGAATTCCAGTTGAATTTCTTGCATTCACTTACGCACAAATACCCTTGGTATTCACTTACGCACAAATAACTCTCCAGTTATGGGTTAAATAACAGGACAGATTGGGTTCTATGGCCTTGGCTGGCAACCAGTCTACCGCAGATAGTAATGGCAACCTACTGCGTGGTAATCTTCTGCACAGTCAGTCATGTTTCCAAAGAGCGATCGTCCAAGCGTGTGTCACGTATCGCATTTACGTGACTGAATGAAATGCAAGCTAGTCACAAAGGTTATAGCGAGAGTTTCTTGTGATGCTGAAGGAAGTTTAGCGAGGAAAAAGATAGTAATATCTGTTCATTACGAAATTGTTTTGAAAAATAATCTAAAAATTGAGGAAACATTACTGTGAACAGTTTCACCATAAAAATGTTCCTACGCATTGCTCCTTAAATAAATTATTTATAAATGAAACTTTGTCTCTGTGTGTGTGCCTGTGTGAGTGTATGTTTGTGTGTGTGTGTGTGTGTGTTTGTATGTGTGTGTGTGTGTGTCCGTTACCTACAGACTCCGAAACGGCTGAACCGATTTTCTTGAAAATTTACACAGTTGTACTATAAGCGTTTGCGAGTGTTCATACCTAAGTTTTGTGTCAAGGTACACCCGATAAACATCGAAAATCGATAATCGAAAAAAATCGGGTTATAGAAGGAATGGTACAATTTTAATCAAATTTGATACACTCATAGACAAAGACATAAAAAACGATATTCAGAAGTTTCAAGGTTGTAATTCTTACAATAGTGCAGAAAACCGATAATATATATATATATATATATATATATATAAATAATAACTAAATAGAATCTGTAAGTATGTAGGCCGTAAATTTATACTAAAATAAACCTCCAAAAAAACCATTAACAAACAGAAGCTAAATCAGTTACAATCCGGTGCACTAAGACGTCGGATAAATGGGGAGAAAAAAAAGAAACCCGCGGCACAAGAACAAAACATTCAATACTCCGCAGTAAAGAAAAAACCCCAAACGGAAGTAAACACAAGAAAAAGTGCTCGATACAAAGTACAAAAGAAAATATACAAAAGTAGAACAAAGACACACATGTATGTATATATATATATATATATATATATATATATATAAATGTTTGTGTGTGTGTCTGTTTATCTGCTTGTATGTTTGTATTTTTTCAGCCCTTTATTTTAGTTTTTGCTTGTAATTTGGCTGTAAGTAGGTTTAGTTGTAGTTCTTAGTCTCAGCCATGATACCATTTACTCAGAGGACTTATTTAGTCTTCAAAATTCAGTTTACGACGAAAAAACTTATTTGATATAGATACCAGGAAATCAAAATTTGACTTACATCCATTCATTTTTCTTTCAGTCTACGGTTTTGCTTTAACTGGAAACAACTATTGCTTTTTAGTGTTTCGTGCCAACGTCCATAGAGTCTGAGCTCCAGGACCATGGATTAGTTTTAAAGCTTTCATTACACCCGAGCAACACTGGGCTATACTGCTAGTTAAATAAATAAAACAGTGTATGCATTTCAATCAGAAATCATTATATATTCATCCTATACTGATTTTGCACTTCCCCACTTTCTTAGTTATTTTAATGATTTCACGACAAAAAAAGGCAATAAAGCCAGTAAGATGCAAGAGGTTACGGAGTGTGAGAGAATACGAGAAAAGAAAAGAAAAGATTACCAGGAATAAAGAAAACAGGAGTTAACATTTGGTATTGTGTTTTATATCATGTTGCCGTTGGAAAACTACAATCATCTTGACAGACAACACGAAGAACATATATATATATATATATATATAAAATATAAGCATATATTTTGATTATTCGACGGCGACGGTTGTGTGGAGTGGAGGGTAGCCAGAAAGAATCAGGTGTGTGAGCGTGTGTGTGTGTGTGTGTGTGTGTGTGTTTGAGTGTGTGTATTATGACTTTTTCTCATATTTAGTTAAAAGACGTATATATAACCAAAAATTCTACGGAATAGGGTTGTAGCTTAATTGATGTCAATCATATCTTTGTCGGCTATTGCCTCTGTTTTCTGCCTTTGATGTCATTAATATCTGCCGGTTATTGTCTTTCAAGTATTCGCTGTTACACTTCGCCATCATCATTCACGGTAGGAATATATTTGTGTTAATCGCATTTTTGTCGGCCAAGGGAATTTAGTACAATTACATTTAAAAGTTTTGCTGATCAAACTTGACTGGAAAGGAAGAAGCCAGAAGAGAGTACCGAAAATGAAGAGAGATGCAAGAGAATAAACTGTTAGCATAAAACGTACGGTTATATCTAGCCATTTCAGCCGTTTGTGTGTGTGTGAAACATCACACACGTTTGAGTGCTTCGAAGGTTAAATTTTGGGGTAGATAGACGAGGTTTGCGAGCCTTTGAGTGTTGTACTAGCTCGAAGTCTCAGATTATTGTGACCGAGAGAGTAAATGTATTAGCCCTGTTGAAAAACTGTTGATCACGTCAGATTATGCGCACACATAGAGAAACAGCAACTAAGGTCTGCTCAGAATACTTGAAGTATAAACTACAGGTGGGTCCTGAAGGTGTGAATATATGCAAAGGTGCTGGTGCGTGTATCTACAAAACAAGTATTGGATAACCAGCAATCTTATATACCATCTGTAGACAGGCCTGTTTCGCTGTATCACAGCTCTTCAGTGCGGCAAGATTAACTGTTTTGCCTCAAGCCAGTATTGTAACCCCGACTGATTTGACAGCAGTCGGATATTCACCGACTAGACCATAGGCGCAACATCAGGCCGATTTCATAGCGTTTAAATGTATATTTACCTAATGTAAACTACGCCAATAGCGAGTGTTTTATCCAATAACCGCTTCGAACGGGCGTTCTGCATGGCAACTAGCTTTCTCTCTCTCTCTCTCTCTCTCTCTCTCTCTCACACACACACACGCACACACACACACACACACACACACACACACACACATATATATATATATATATTTATATTTATATATATATATATATGGGTGTCTGTTTAAGTTCGGTTCACGTTTTTCACTTTATATTTGTACCAGAGGCGGATACACAACAACAGTTAATAGGAATAGTTATTCAAATGTTTTAGAAGAAAGCCAACTGTTGTCTGCCATATCTTTTTGTCTCTTTGCACTCTGTAACTGGCCTTGACAAAAGCAAAAAGGTGTTTCTTCTTTTGCTCTTTATCCTTGCGCTGCCATTCAAATAAGTGTGGTGTTTTGTAGCCTTGTGAAATGAAAATATTGCGAAGTGAAATACAAAGCCAAAAGTTAATCATAATAAAAAAAAAGGCGACAAACTAAAAATTTATAGACATAATCTTCAAATCATATCAGCTTTTCGTGTGAACATAAGGGAAAGTTGAATAAAGAACTTTTCGGTTCCTCTTGGCATTATTGACAAGAATGGCACCGTCTCGTTCAATATGATAAACTTTATTTTCTTCTTTGCATTCACTATAATTATTCATCTTACCTTAGTCTGACACAAGGATCGACTGGTGAGTTCTCTTGTCAGCAGCGACCTTACAACGATAGCAATGATCTAACTGATTAGCTTCCGAAGCATAGCTTTCAGAGCAGTTACTCACTTGCGGATGTGCATTGTGGTGTAGTAGATATCGACTCGGAACGACAAATCGGGGAGCCGCGTTCGGATTCCAGTTGAATCAGGTTGCATTCATTTACGCTCAAATACCCTTCTCTCTCCAACTATGGGTTACATAACAGGGCAGTTTTGATTCTATAGCCCTGGTTCATAACCAGTGTAAATAATGGCAACCTAATGCGCAAATATCGTTGGCCCAGTCAATCGTTTTTATTTCGTGACATGATTGCCCAAACGTTTATGGCATTTAACTGACTCAATTGCTATTTGTTTAGGCCAACATAGATTCAGTGTTTCCCAGTTTGGGCTCTAGCTACCCACCGTGGAGTTTGTTAAGTTAAAAAAAGGCACTAGGACATTTTATTTCATTTGGATGACGGTCAACATAATCAGGAGTCGGGGGACATTTGTCATATTTTTGTTTTTCAAAGTATTCATTATTGACAACTAAAGGAAATTTTTGAAATGTATCAACAGACGTGGGGGAAACTGTCAAACTTTTATTGTTTGCTTTTCCAACTACCTCATGTCTGAATGTAGTTTCAATGGAGTTACACATTTTTACGAAACAAAGAAGCCTGCAAATTACAAAATGAGCAGATTTACGATTAATTCTAAGCAGCATGGTATTTATAGTAAAAGCCTCAGCCAGTAATCACCAAAGTCAACCATCGCATTGAAAACATTGAGAAAAACTATCAGATAAAAAAATAGTATTTTGAATATCAGTATTTATAATTTAAATCAAAACAATGTTAATTTTTTTCGCACTAATACCTAAGTTATATCTTGCTATGAAAAATGAATTCGGTATAATATTCGAAATTTAACTTGACAGGGAGGGTGTGTTAACAAACAGGTCGGGGTCGCCGGCTGAAAAAAGGAGTTGGAAAACATTGGTCTAGAACAAGGATATAGTTGTAGACTTCTTGGAATCGAAATCAATACATCTTCATGAAGGACGTTGCGAGATGAAGTTTCATACTTATGCTCACGGAGACAACAAATATACATTAGGAACAATAACATCGTTGGAAGAGCTATTCAACTACAAAACGTTTGTTGTATTGCGGAAAGTGCGACCAAGCGGGTGGCTGCATCATGGATTTTGCTACACACTCTATTAGAAAGAAATACTTAGAAACGAGCAGTCAGTCATTGTTGTAGTTTGAGACGCTGAGAAAACATGAATTCAAACAGGCTTCGAGGAAGTATCGCGATTAGTTCACGATGGCGAAGAGATGAGATTGTCGAACATCGTACGAGAAGAATATCTTTCCGCTTCACCACAGAGTTGACGAATATCAGAAAATCTATTAAATATGCAATAATATTGTTGTATATAAAATAGTTCAATAACAACGTTAAAAGACATTATTGGAAAATTGCAGAATAACAACGTTGAAAGACATTATTATTTAATAGCACAATAACATTGGTGGAAAATTTTGGAGTAAATAAAAAAAAGCCCGGCAACACAAATTAATAAGGCAATGCATTATAAATAAAGAACCTAAATAGAGTTCAGTGGCAGTGTTCTAGAGACTACGAAATTGTCAGGCTCTGTTTATAGGTGGAGATTCTGATGAGAAAAATAAACAAGGCAAAATTTATAGACTAAATATATAGAATAAAATATTTCATTTTGCATGTTAAAGTAACATTTTATTAACTAAACAGAATAACGAAATTGTAAGAAGAAAATGTTCAAATAGAAAATGTATGTAGTTAATTAATTTGTAAGTGTTAAATATTCAGCCAGAAAAATGTACGTAGTTAAATGTTTTAGAGAAATGGTAGTAAGGAGTTAAGTCAATCCAGGGCTTATAGTTGCTAGTAGCATTATCGTTGATAGAACATTAACAGGTTACTAATAAAGTCTGTGTTCCGTTCCTTTTTATGATAGGCGAGAGAGTGAAAAGGAAGGTGAAGCAATAAAGGAAACTTTACTTATCCGACTTTAGTTTTTAGGAGTAAATTGTTGTTATTGTTGTTGTTGTCGTCGTCTTCTTCTTTGTTGACCGCGAGAATGTTGAGAATGCAGAAGAAGAGGTAAAAAGATGAGTGAAGATGGAGAAAGAATATGTGACGCGACTTTACGTCCTGGTCAGACTTGATGTTTCCTTTGTTACCTTTTAGCGTGTCGTCTCTCTCTGCTCCCATTTGATTCACTGCTTCGACTTTTTTTCTGTTCTTATAGCCATTTAGTTTTTTACACTGGGTTGCTAACGTTTCTCTCAGTTTTTTTTAAAATCACTTCCTTCCATTGGTTCGAAAATAAATTTGACATCAGATCGAAAAATTTGGCTTTGTCTTTTTATTTCAGTAAGGAGTCAATCCTTTTCCTATTTGTCAAAATTAAATTTTACACTAGATTGTGAGTTTTTGCTTTGGTCTGGGTTTTTCCAAAATATTTTCAGTCATTCTGATCTAATTTTGCGGGTGCGTAATTTTACTTTTTGCTTTTCAGTTAATTGTTAGATGATACAAAATTTGTATCCTATACTCTGCATCAGTGGACCCAGTTTTTCTCGCACTCATTACAGGTTCCTAATCCGAAGTAGGCGACTATTCCAAGATCTCTCAATTTGACTACTTTGATATTCAAGTCTTCCATGCAATTATTTGCAATTTATTGAGTATTAGTTTTGTCTAGCGCACAGTAACATATTTCGATGTCTTCTTCTGTACTTTGTACTGTCAGTGCATATACTACTATGATGGATGTACTGTAAAACTTTCCTTTCAGTTTAACGACCATTGTTCTTTTAGAAAGCTGATAATATCTCAAAACACATAACTTCACTAATCGAGATCAGAAATAAATTATTAAATGCGTTCTTACGCCAAATCCAAGCAAGTACAAAAATGTTAATACCTAGAGATCCGAAGGCGAATTGGCATGGCAAAGGACGCGTTTTAGAAGCTGAGTATAGTACTAACACACAGGAAAATTTCACTCGAAACAAAGAAAGGAGTGCTGGGTTGCTATGTGATGTCAGTTCTTCAATACGGCAGTGAATGCTGGACAATATTATCGAAACTGAGGACAAAACTTGAAGCAGCGGAAATGTGGTTCTACAGAAGGATGCTGCGGATATCGTGGACTGAGCATGCAAGCAACGATGAGGTGTTGGAAAGAATGGCATCAAAAAGGAAATTAATACTGAGCATCAGGAAGAGACAACTGACAACGGGACATGCAATAAGTAAGGAGAGGTTGGCGAACATGATACTGACAGGCTAAATAGAAGGAAAAAGAGACAGAGGAAGGCAACGGATAACATATTTGCAGGGCCTGATCAGGTGGATGACGGAACGGGGGTTGCGAGGTGTAACAGGAGCAAACACTAAGAGCCACAATGGATAGGGAGACGTGGAGAATCATGATCTCCTACGTCCTGAAGGGACAGGGCACATAGAAGAAGGAGAAGATATCTTTCAAAATATGATCAAATTTATTATATCTTTAAAAAATCAGCAATGAGTTTATTTATTGGTTATCACATGCCTTAATCTTCCTGGAATACTTGTGAAATAACCTATTCCTTGAATCTATTTTCTCACTGGATCATCAGCATCTGATCAGGGTGTGGTCGTAGGGTCTCTACACAGATAAGCGCTTAACCATTTCCCTCAACGCATCTGGGTTTAAACTGAAGTATATATTGATGGGTAGTGTTTGTTGGGAAAGGAAGCCAGGTGAAACCAAGGCCTAAAGGCTAGTATTGGCCACGGACAGGTGGTTGTTGATTTCATTGACAGAACCTGCAGCCTTGGCCGTTGAATTTAGCCTGCGAAGCTATACACGCCTTTTATATTTTTATTGTTTTGCATGCTCGTTGTTGCTATTTTGTCGACTGCAGACTATACTATTGGGTACGGACAAGTGTTTTCTTTTTAATCAATTGACATAACCCACCGCCATAGCTGTTGAATTTAATCTGGAAAGCCTTACACACATAGCAGTTTGCCAAGAAAGTGCTTCACAAAAAACTAGAGCGAGATAAGTCAATAAAAAAGTTATATTTTGACAAACTCCAAAATTCCACAGAACATAATTTATCGGAATCAGAGTGTCACATAAATGTATTAAATTATTACCAGATATTATATTTATATTCTACATAAACGTTAATCATACATTATATTATTATAATCATGATAATATTATAATATTATAATATTATATATTATTATAATATTATTATTATAATCATTATATATTATAATCATACATTATATTATTACCAGATATTATATTTATATTCTACATAAACGTTAATCATACATTATATTATTATAATCATTATAATATTATAATATTATAATATTATATATTATTATAATATTATTATTATAATCATTATATATTATAATCATACATTATAATATTACCAGATATTATATTTATATTCTACATAAACGTTAATCATACATTCTAAACAAATTTCAGTTTTAAGTTTGTGTTATCCTAGAGTTACCCTTGGGAAAGGTATTAATCCGTCTCTTCCTTCCAGTTATGGGTTAAATAACAGTACAGATTGGGTTCTATAGCCTTGGTCGTCAACCAGTCTACCGCAGAAAGCAATGGCAACCTACTGCGGGATAATCTTCTACCCAGTCAGTCCTGTCTCTTTCGAGACATGCTCGCCCAAGCGTGTATCACGTATGGCACTTAACTGATTGACTGATCCTAGAGTTATGTTGTATCGTGGAATGAAGAGATACACAGTGAAGTGTAAATAAACTACTTAATTACCAGAGTGGCACAACCAAGAGGTATATACAATATCTACAGCCTCTTGCAGTAGTAGGTGTTACTTCACGAAGTCCGTGATAATGACAACTCCTCGTGCTAAATGCACATTGTCTTTTATAGATCCGGTCGCCTGGATGTCAAATGGTACGAACCATAACACTACAAGTTAGAATATGATACTTATTTCGGTTACAATGGTAAATAGTGGCCATTTTATATTTCTAATTTTGCTCAGGCGTGTTAGGCTAAGTTTGGCACCGTCTGTGAGAAAAAGAGCAACAGGCCACAGTTCACTCCACCAGAAATCTGGAAACTACATGCCGTACCGCTTGACATTCGCGTCAAAAGTTCTAATACGAACATTTCAGGGTATTTGGGTGCCAATCTGATGAGAGTGCAGATGATTCAGAAAGAGTTGGATGAGTCGAATAGTGATTTTTTTAATCATTTCACCCGAGCAAGGCAGATGATGATGAGCGGGGGGGGGGGGGCTACATAACTGTAAAAAGATTAATTAGAAAAGAGTGAGGAGTACAAACTAGTTAGAAAGGAGCAATAGAAAGCTGAGAATGCAGGTGCGATGACAGATACATAGGTGAAGAGAAAGGGAAGGATATACGGAGGTGGGGAGAGAGCTAGAGTCCAGTGGTTTTATGAAAGTATTTGTGTGATCACTAGTGGTGGAAACGTTATGCTTTCATTCGTCTTCTTAGAGGGCTTCAAACACAATACGAAGGCCTACATCAAGTGCCTTGAGGAGACAGTGCTGCCATGGGTCAAGATAGTGGCTCCTCGAAACCCTATGTTTCTATACAACATGACTGCACTATGCCACAAAAGCAGGAAAACTCAATCATTGCCAGATAATTTCTGCGACCACATCACACCTTACACCTGGCCACCTAACTCCCCAAAATGCACCCCCTTGATTATTATGTGTTGGGCGAAGATCTTCCAGTAGATTTGAAGAAGATTAGAAATCGTCTGAAGGCCGTGACTCAAGGCAATGGCGAGCTTATAGAATAAATTTACTCTTTACTATTTCAAAAGATTTTTTGCAATTTTGGTAAATATATCTGTTAAATGGAGCTGTTAGTCTTAAGCTTTTTGTAAACTAGACGAAATAATAAATATTCAAGAGGCAGTATAACATCAGCATACTAAAGTTAAAATGTATTCGAAATTACCACTTATTTACATGTTTATTTTAAATTGTTTAATTAATTGTATATCCATTTATTTCATATACTTGCTTTCCTGACGGCTACAACCTTTAGAAAATTAAATTCTTTGTCAATTCCCATCTTCTATCCACTTGACTCCAGTCCTTTCTACATCATCCCGTATATCTTGTTCTTTTTCTTTCTCTCTACCTTCGCAACTCTCTTCACTCCTGTGTTCCCATCCTTCTCTTACCCTTTCCCTGACAATTCCCTGTAACTGGTTCGGCTTTCTCTTCAATATATTCCTGCCTAAAGCTTTAACTCTCTTATGTAGCCCCCTGCGCATCAGTGGCAGTACTGCCTTGCTTGTGGCGAAACGATAAAAAAAATTTCTTGCTAAATTAACATATACTAGGGAGTTGATCACTTCCGCAGTCGGTACTTGGATAGTTTTTGCAGTGTACAACAGCAGAATCAGAACTGAGACAAGACGAAAATATTGCGGGTGTGTCAAAGATACCGAAACAAGGAATGCAATATTTACGCTCAGAATGTTATAAGAAAGACCAACACAAATGCAGAAAGTCGGGTACATCTGTTTTATAGATTACGTAAATGTGTTCGATAAAGTACGCAACAAAGATCTGTTAGAGCTGGTTAGCCACTTTGATATTTTCCAAAAATAAAAGGAATAATCAATAATTTATACGAACAGAGAATGGGTTCAGCAGTAATATAAAAACAGAAAGGGATGTAAGACATGGATGTATCTTTTCGCCGGATTTATTCAAACTAAACAGTGAGACATTTAGAAGTCCTACCAGAATTCATAATTGGCGGCCACGATCTTAACAATATAAAAAATGCAGATGACATCTGGCTAAAAAAAAAACACACACACCAAAAAAACTACAAAAGCTTCTACAGAAACTAATGAAAGAAAGCGGTAAGAAAGGACTAAGTATAAATTACAAGAAAACAGAACACATGTTTATTAGCAAAGGAATTGGCCGAAAATGTAAATTAAATATCAAAGATAGTAAAATCAAACAGATTTAAAAAAATTAAATATTTGGTAATTGTTCTAACAGAAGATGTAGAGTACGATACTGAGATCCGATGGAGTATTGGGATGGCTAACGAAGCATTCCAAAGATAATCAGAGTATTAAAAGACAGAAAAATAATCGTAACAAATAAAGAAAATGGTACTGCAATATTACGTAATATCTATGGCAGCTAATGCTGGACAATTTCCTCAAAGATGAAGAAAAGACTTGAAGCAACAGAAAGATGTTGAAGATACTATGGACCCAACATGTGAGCAACAACGAGATTTTGGAGAAAATGGAAACGAAAAAGAAAATTATATTTAATATCAAGAAAAGGCAGCCAAAACTTCCGAGGCACATAATGAGAAACGAGGGTTTGGAAAAACCGATACTCGCAGGACAGATGCAGGAGGGAATGAGGAAGAGAGGAAAGCAGCAGGTGACATGCATAGTGGGATTAAGCAAATGAATTGTAACAAGACAGGAAGACAGAGAGCCATGATCACCTTCGTCCTGCAGACAATACATAAAAGAAGAATAGTTTAGCTACGTGATCTTTTTACTCCTCAAATAGCTAGTTCTTCGATTCTAATAACTTTTTGTCTCGTATTTCTCAGCTGTGGAACCTTTTTCCATTTCTTGTTTTCTTAAAATCTTCAAATGTTTAAATGTCACGCCAATGATCATTTTCTGTTTTCCTGACCACTTTTTTATTGTACTTTTTCCTCACTAAAGTCTATTCATTCATTTCCACACACATTAAACTCTTACGCCTTAGTGGCCTTGCTTGTGATGAAATAATGAAAGCAATCATCGTTCTCCAAAGTTTTGATTTCTTTATTATCTGCGGATATTCCTGATTTTCTAGAAAAAAGAAAGTGGAACCGTTTCTCTTTGTCATGTGTACAGTTTTGATTTCACAATTCTTCTTCTTTTATGCGCCATATCCTTTCAGAACGTAGGCGATCATGACCTTCCACATCTCCCTATATCCAGTGGCTCTTAGTACGTTTTCTCGTGTTGCACCATGGAACCCTCGTTCCACCTGATCAGGTCTTTCAAATAAGTTATCCGCTGCTTTCCCCTGTCTCTTTTCCCTCTGTCTGACCGGTTAGTACCAGGTTCTCCAAGAACTCCTTCTACATTGCATGTTCCAGAAACTTTAGCTGTCTCCTCCTGATGCTCAATATTAATTTTCTTTTTGTTTCCACTCTGTCCAAAACATCGTCATTGCTCACATGCTCGGCCCATGATATCCCCAGCATCCTTCTGTAGAACCACATTTCAGCTACTTCAAGTTTTTCCTTCATCTCCGAGGATATTGTCCAACATTCACTGCCATATCAAAGAACCGACATCACATAGCAATCTAGTACTCTTCTCTTTGTTTTTAGCAAAATTGTCCTGTTTCTTAATACTTTACTCAACTTCTGTAATGCTTCCATACCAATCCGCCTTGGGATCTCCGTGTCGCACTTTCCGTAATTCAAAATAGACTCTTCCAACCAAAACTAAAGAGTCCTGTTTACCCGACATTGAACCCATTGCTGGGGGAGAAGATAGATTCGTGTCTTCCCTAAGCAGCATCAATGAAAGCAACATCTTTTCTTTTGTTTTTTTCTCACATTTTGGCGTTCATGCTTCATCTGGAAAAAAAAAGTTTGGGATTTTTATTTATTTATTTATTCTGTTATGCGAAGCTATCCTGGCCAAGGTATCAGCAGCCACTTGTTACCCCTCCCCGCTATGGTCTGTTCTTTGAATTCAAATTTACCAAGCAGCTTAACTCGATGTTGATTTTTGGGAAAAGCAAGAATTGAAGAGTGAAACTTTCTTAATTCAAATTGCCTGTGTTAAACTGTGAGGTATGTTACGAATTGTTTCTTAAATCTGTATTTTTCGTTTGTTTGTTTTTTTTCCTAACTTTTTGGCGTTCATGCATCATTTGGACTTTAACAAGTTAAAACTTAGTTAACTCGCCACTTTTGGAAGTTTGTGTTTTGTGTGTGTTTTTTTTTGTTTTTTTTTAAATAGGAGTAGATAGGTCACACTATCGCCCGGTCCATACTCCTCCCACGTCTATTGAACTGGAGTAGAGGCTTGCCCCTTGTTTCCTGTTTAGGATGTGGTTTCCGGTTTTCTCTTCTCTCTCTTCAGACCTTGGTATTGGTGCTTCCATGCGTTTCCTGTAATCTGGCCGGTTGGTGGCAACGGCTCATCACTGTGAGGGTACCGGGTTGGCAGTTTCCTGGTTGCTGCTTCCAACTGGTAGTTACGAGCCCTAACTCTTGCGTAGCGTCAAGAGCGGCTGCTCTGATCAACAGTTGTATAATATCGGGGTTCTTGTAGTGCCATGTCGCGCATGGATAGGTGTCCCTGCAAGCGCTTTCGGTGGGCAACCCCGAGGCCACACCTTGTTGCAGCCCTAGCCAGTTTCCCTCCCAGCACAGATCGTAGATAATGACCGCCAGTATCCTCGACTCTAGGTCCCTTTCTACAAACAGAATCATGACTAAACAAATCAGAAATGACCCTAAACCAGTTAAATCCAAACCACCTAAACCCATTAACCTTTCCTTCACTAATATCCGGGGATTTTGTACTAACTTTCCTAGTGTAGAAGCGTTCCTGCATTAAAAGTCCCCTGACATCCTTGAGCTCTGCGAAACTAACCTCAACTCAGCTAATCCCTCCTCTGACCTCTCCATCCCTGGTTATCTTCCCCTTTTAAGAAAGGATTACACCGTCCACATGCATGGGCTGGGTGTTTATGTCAGCGAACACCTCCCCATAGCTAGGGTGACTTCACTCGAATCTACTGAACACCAATACATTTGTCTCCGCCTGTCTCTCCTCAGTTCGGTTAGTTACCTATTCTTTCTTTACCGTTCTCCCTCCTCTCCTGACTGCTCCCTACTAGATAGCATTGCTGACGACAGAGATAAGGCTATTTCCTATCACCCATTCGCCCACATATTTGTATTTGGAAACCTCAATGCCCATCACTCTGAGTGGCTTGAAAACGCGGTTACTGATCCAGCGGGCATTCACGCCATGAACTATGCTATTTCCCAATCCTTTACGCAAGTGGTGGACTTCCCCACTCGCTTCCCAAGCACTCTCTCGGGTCATTCCTCACTGCTAGATATATATTTTACCTTTGCGCCTGACGCCTGTCAAGTCTCGCAGCTTTGCCTTCTCGGCAACTCCGACCACGCTGTAGTCTCTCTCAGTATTTCTTTCCAATCTCACTCCCCCCAGGAGCCCCCTACCTATAGGACCTCCTACCTCTACCAAAAAGCTGACTGGGATGCCTTTCGCGATTTCCTCTGCGACGTCCCTTGGCTAAAAGTGTTCGACCTATCAGTTGATGACTGTGCCTCTGAGGTCTCGTCATGGGTGAAAGCTGGCATTGATGCCTTCATACCCACCAGGAAGTATTGCTTAAAACCTCATTCCTCTCCGTGGTTTTCTCCGGCCTGCTCAGCCGCCATTGCCCACAGGAACCATTATTCCGTCTATTCCGGAGACAGTCAACTGATCACAATAGGTGCCTGTTCGCAATGAGTGAAAGAGAACCCTAAATGACGCCAAACAGTTGTTTGCTGAGAGAATGCGACAGCACATAGATGACCTCAACTTCGGCTCCAAGGACTATTGGAGGATTTGTAAACGAGTGCTCAACAATAGGAAATCCTCAATACCTCCTTTAATCCATGGATTTGAGGTTCTCACGTCATCTGCGGACAAAGCTAAGTGCTTTGCCCACAGATTCTCATCCAACTCCACATTCGACTCGTCCGGAGTACACCCACCCGACTTCCCTATTAGAACTGAGGCCAAACTGCACGAGGTATATATTACCCCGACAGTAGTATCCAGAGTAATTTCAAAACTCGACCCCCATAAGGCATGTGGAGACGATGGAATCCCGGTGATAGTCCTTAAGAGGTGTGCCCCTGAACTTTCCCCTGTCCTGTCAAAACTATTTAACTACTGCCTTTCTGCTTCCTGCTTTCCTGCATGCTGGAAGTTCTCTTGAGTCGTTCCTGTATTTAAGAATTGTGGTGAACCCTGGGACCCATCCAACTATCGCCCTATCAGTCTTCTACCGATATTCAGTAAAGTATACGAGGCTATAATCAATGCTGAAATAGTTTATCATCTCACCGCTCACAAACAGTTCTCCGACAGGCAATATGGATTCCGCTTTGCCAGGTCCACGGCCGACCTGCTAACAACCGTAACGGAGTACAAGCTACAGGCCCTTGATGAGTCTGACGAGGCTCGCGCGGTTGCTCTGGACATCTCCAAGGCTTTCGACAGGGTTTGGAACTCTGGCCTCCTATGCAAACTACGCGGTTATGGTATTACCGGTCGCCTGCTTGACCTAATCCAATCTTTCTTAAATAACAGCAAAATGAAGGTCGTTCTGAATGGGCGTGCCTCTTCGTCCTACAGCACGAATGCTCGTGTCCCACAGGGCTCTATCCTTGGCCCGACGCTCTTCCTTATTTTCATCAACGACCTTGCAGATGAGATCAAGTCCCAAGTAGGCATCTACGCAGATGACACTACAATATACTCCTGCACCAGTAAGAAACCTGTCGAGGCGGACAGACATAATCTCGCTGCTGACCTTGAACGGGATCTTCACTCTGTGGTGAACTGGGGCAAGAAGTGGCTTGTCAACTTCAATTCATCTAAGACCAAGCTGTTGTCTGTCAACCATTACAGGCAACCTCTCCTGCCTCCCATAAGCATGGACCAAGTGATTATCTCGGAGAGTAATACACTACGCCTCCTCGGACTTACTCTGTCTTCAGACCTCAAATGGAACCACTATACTGAATCCATAGCAAAATCTACTGCTAAGAAGGTTGGCTCACTATGTCGATCCAGGATGTTTTTTTCCACCTGAATCCATCCTGCATATATACACGTCAACTATCCGTCTGTGCATGGAGTACTGATGCCATTTATGGTCAGGTGCCCCTGCCGTTCTCCTCAGTGTTCTTGACAGGCTCCAAAGGAGAGTCTGTAATGTGATAGGTACTGATCTGGCGGCTCGAGTGCAGCCACTTCCCCATGGTCGAAATGTGGCCTCCCTTTGTCTGTTCTATAAATACTTTCATGGCTTCTGCTCAGACGAACTTAAGTCACTGATGCCTCCTCAACAGGTGTTTACTCGTGCAACCAGACTGGCAACTGGGTCCCACCCATTCACTGTCAGGTTAGCCAAATGTAGACGACAATTCTACTCCTGCAGCTTCTTCTCTCGCACTTCCCGCCCGTGGAACTCGCTCCCGTATTCTTGCTTTCCTGGCGGCTACAACCTCCAGAAATTTAAATGCAAAGTCAATACTCATCTACTTACCACTGGACTCTAGCTCTCTCTCTCCACCCCCCTATAACCTTCCCTTTCTCTCCACTTATGTATCTGTCATCGCACCTGCTTTCTCAGCTTTCTATTGTTCCTTTCTAACTAGTTTGTACTCCTCACTCTTTTCTAATTAATCTTTTTACATTTATGTAGCCCCCTGCACATCAGTGGCGTTTCCGCCTTGCTCGGGGTGAAATGATTAAAATATATATATATATATATATATGTATGTATATATATATATATATATATATATATATATATATATATATATATATATACAACTGTTGAGTTCAGCACCAATCATTGTCGCGTGTTTCCGTTCTGATTTCATCGTAATTTTGAGATTTACCAATTCACACAACGTATTATGATGCAAAAGTTTAGGAAATCGTTTGAGAGAGCATTTGCCTTTCATTTCAAAAGCGAGCAACAATACTATGGTCTTATAGACATAAAAAGATTTGTAAATAGAGCAATGTTTTCATTAATTGGATGTGCATTGTGGTGCAGTGGATATCGGCTCGGGAAATCGGAGAGCAGAGTTCGAATTCCAGTTAAATTCATTGCCTTCACTTACGTACGAATACCTTTACGAAAAGTATTAAGCCCTCTGTTTATCTTCCAGCAGAACAGATTGGGTGCTAAATCCTTGGTTGGCAACTAGTCTACTGCAGAAGGTAATGACAACCTACTGCGGGAAAATAATCTTTACAGTCAGTCATGTCTGTTTCGAGACATGATCGCCGAAGCGTCTATCACTTATGGCACTTAACTGATTTACTGACTTAATTAAAATGCTATATAGGAGAAAGTAATCCTATATTTATATATATTACATAGATTTATTAATGTTTTTCATTTTTTAACTCTTTAATTTCCTCTTTTATCTGTTATTCTTCCGTTGTTTTCTTCATTTATGTTATCTAGAATATAAATATTTTGTTTATTGGACCACTAAAAGCCCTGAAAACTGATTCAAACTTTGACATTCCCAATAACAGGGTTATATTTCTTACTAGTTTTATTCAAAATATATAACGAAGCAATTCTGAGAGAGCTAGATATCCTACTAGGATCCATCACTAGCGGCCACAATCTTAACAATGTGAGGTATGCAAATGAGCAGACACAGAAAGCAAACTACGAAATCCCCTTCAGAATGTAACAAAAGAAAGCGAGAAGAAAAGATTAAACATAAACTACAGGAAGGGAGAATTCATGGTCATCAGTAAAAAGAAAAGTTCAAAATGCCAATTATAGTTTAGAGATACTTAATCAAGCTGATACAGAAATGTAAATACGTGTGGACAGAGGGCGGAAAGTGCGATCTGAAGACGTATTGGGATGGACAAAGAATCATTAAAAAAGTTAAGCAGAATGATAAGAGACAGGAAAATTTCGTTGGAAACAAAGAAAAGAGTACTGAACTGTTACCTGATATGCACTACCGGCCATTATTATTAGGCCACCCTAGTGTTTTAACAGAAGACGGAAAGTGCGACACGGAGATCCGAAGGCGAATTGGCATGGCGAAGGAA
Organism: Ascarosepion bandense; assembly: GCA_037127315.1. Taxonomy (NCBI): domain Eukaryota; kingdom Metazoa; phylum Mollusca; class Cephalopoda; order Sepiida; family Sepiidae; genus Ascarosepion; species Ascarosepion bandense. The sequence continues at coordinate 634,236 of JBBBDQ010001395.1, read as the reverse complement.
GCATACCAGAAGTTGAGTAAAGTTTTAAGAAACCAAACAATTACGCTAGAAACAAAGAAGAGAGTACTAGATGGCCATGTGATGTCAGTTCTTCAATATGGCAGTGAATGCTGGAAAATATAATCAAAGATGAAGGAAAAACTTGAAGCAACTGAAACGTGGTTCTTCAAAAGGATGCTGCGGATATCATGGGTCGAGCATGTGAGCAATGATGAGGTTTTGGAAAGGATGAAAGCGAAAAGGAAATTAATGCTGAGCATCAGGAAGAGACATCTGAAGTTCCTGGGACTTGCAATGATGACGGAGGTGCTTGGAGAACCTGATACTAACAGGCCAGATAAAGGGGAAAAGAGACAGGTGGAAGCAGCGGATAACATATTTGAAGGACCTAATCAGGTGGATGATGTAACGAGGGCTGCGTGATGTAACAGGTGAGGCATGCTAAGAGCTACCAGTGATAGGGAGACGTGGAAAACCATGATCGCCTACGCCCTGAAGGGACAAGGCTCATAAAAGAAAAAGTGTTTAAAAAATGATGTATTTCATACTATATTTTAGTATTTAATATAGAATAGAATGGTACTTTTGTTAATAATGCACAATAACATGTACATTCAATTTTTAATAATTACCTATATTGCAGTTTCATCAATGAAAACAATGAAGAAAATTTAGGGTGATTCAAACGAGTTCATCTTTGATTCCTTACCTTGTAAAATTTTGGAAACATAAGAACCATTCTATTTTCATTTGGTAATAAATATTAAAAATAGTATGAAATACATAATTTTTTTAAAAACTGGGGTTGCCTAATAATTATGGACGGTAGTGTATGTTCTCCATCGAATGCTGGACAATCTCCTCAGCAATAAAGAAGCGACCCAAGGCAACAGAAATGTTATTCTACGGAAGGATACCGCTAATAACATGGGCCAAACATGCGAGAAATAAGGAAATTTTGTAGAAAATGGAAAGAAAAAAGAAAAGTTATACTTAACATCAGAAAGAACTGATGAAATTTCTGGGACACGTAATGAGGAAGAATGGCTTGGGGAATTTGGAACTCATAAGCGGTATATGAGGAAAAGAGTGGCAAGGGGAAGGCAGCAAATTGACATATTTACTGGGCTTGATCAAATGAATTGGAGAACAGGGTTTGGATGAAACAACTGAAAAAAAAACTTAATTAGAGCTACAAGGAACAGGAAGATATGAAGGGTCATGATCGCCTACGTCCTGAAGTGACGCGAGTAATAAAAGAATATATATATAGATAGATAGATAGGTGTGAGTTTGTAACCCTGGGTTTCACGCTTTTGCTATCGTCAGACAAACTGATTAATTTTAAAAAAAAAATTGGTTATATTCGTGTATTTTTGTGGAAGTGGGGGAAAAAATCTGTCAGACGCAGACATACACATATATACATTTGTACACCCATCAACGCGCGCAAGGACACACACACACACACACACACACACACACACACACGCGTACGCGCGTTCGATCACTGAGGCTTGCATAAACATACACATGCGAATCGTGCGGGGTTCGGTTATGCAAGCCTCAGTGACCGAACGCGCGTACGTGTGTGTGTGTGTCCTTGCGCGCGTTGATGGGTGTACAAATGTATATATGTGTATGTCTGCGTCTGTCCTGACGACAGATTTTTTCCACCACTTCCACAAAAATACACGAATATAACCAATTTAAAAAAAATGGTCAATTTGTCTGACGATCGCAAAAGCGTGAAACCCAGGGTTACAAACTCACACCTATCTATATGAATATGTTTGCTCTATCACTGATATTGAGCGCTTTTAAATAAGTACCACGTATATATAATATGTAAACAATATAATATATATAACAAATTACATATTTATATATATATATATATGTATATATATTGATATTTATAATTATATAGATACACTTTTCACACACACACACACACACACACACACATATATATATATATACACAAATGATTAAGAACGAAGAAATTAATTAAAACGTTCAAAACATTATTAAAAACAGTGCTCAGTATAAAAATAGAATAATGAATATTTATTTATTATTAATTATTACGTTAAAAGATATAAAAAAAACTACTAAAATGTGTATATTTTGTTTCAACATATCTCATCAGGTAGTCAACAATGATGGTAATATATGTTTTTCTATTATAAAGTATTCATTTAAGAACAAAACTAGTCTTTATTTATGAAATATTTTTTGTTCCGTACGAGGTAATAATATATTAATTACACTGATGATTTAGCAAAAATAATTAAATTAATTATATAAAATCAAATACTGACATTACATAACAATAACAACAGTAATATTATTACCGATTTTAATTTGCTAATTGTAGAAATCCCGATCAATGCTCTTTATCTAACAAGTGTTTAACTAAATCCCTTGTTTAGATGTGTTCTATCTCATCAGTAGAAAATCCATGGTTTACGAAAATTTATATTGGTAATTCAATGAACTATTCTAAAAACGTTTTTACAATCATCTCTCGTCATTTGCTAATAAGGACAAACAAAATATGACTTTACTTTCTAAATATTTCTGGAAGTTAGAGGAGAAGGATAAAACACCTAAAGTTAGATGGAAATTTTTCAAACAAGCTAGAATCACTATATCGGTTAACGAAACATGTTTCCTCTGTTTTCAAGAGAAAACGGAAATTATAAATTACATGAAAAGTGACGTAATATTAAAACAAATGCATGAAAATACAGTAAATTGTAAACATTAAAAAATTAAACTTTCAAAACTGCTTGTATTACTAAATCTGAAGTATGAAACTATAGCAGTTATAATTATGTTTTAGTATTAAAAGACATTTCTATCTTGATAATTTCCTCCAACTAAATAAGCGTTCTTCTCGTATTATTTTATCTTTATTTTCTATTACAATTTGTAATCGATTTATTAATTTAAGTATTTTTATTGCACTCGATAATTACTGTTAGGATGTTTAATCATTTATTAGCTTATGTTAATTTTATTTCTTGGTTTTATATCTATTATTATTATTATTATTATTATTATTATTATTATTATTATTATCATGTCATTTTTCATCATATTTCGATTTCTGCATTGGTCTCACTACCAACCAAGTCTGCGGGGAGACCTAAGGCAGGTCGTGGCGTGTTGTTATGGCTCCATTTCATGTTTTTCTATCTTCCCTATCATCCCCAGCATTACATAGATAACGTTTTCCTTAGTGTGTGGGCTGTACTTAATAAGACAATTTTTTGTATATCTCTTAAGCTGGGGTTTCCAAGGATTCTTTCAATGTGTTGTTTTGTTCCGTTTTTATCATTCCAAGTGCACCTACTATCACTGGCACAACTCTTGTTTTCAATTTCCACATTTTTTCTATTTCAATTTCCAGGTCTTTATATTTTGACAGTTTTTGAAATTCCTTGGTTGCTATGTTACAATCCGCTGGACAAGCCATATCAATTAATAGACAAGTTTTCTCCTTCTGGTTTTTAACAATAATGTCTGACCTGTTTGCTTCAATTATTATTATTATTATTATTATTATTATTATTATTATTATTATTATGTTATATATTATGTATTTTACATTTATTATTATTATTATTATTATTACTATTATTATTCTATTATTATTTTAATATTGTTTATTTATTTTATGTTTGTTTTATTTATATTTTCTCTTTATTTTAATTAAATTTTATTTTAATGTATTTTATTTTAATTTTAATTTTTATTATTTTTTTATAATTTATAATATTAGGTGTAATGAATTTATATGTTCGTATTGTTTTTATATATATATATATATATATATATATATATATATATATATATAAATTTTAACTTTTATGAATAATTTTGTCGGGATTTTATCATAATAAAATATGCCAAAAGATTTTTGCTGCAACATTGTAACCGATTTCAATATCTGTCTGCTATCCACTTAAGGCCCAAATTAATATCTCACTCTTTTAACCATTTTCATTGGCTCTTCCCTCTCCACATTTCCCATCTATTTTTCTTTTCACTTTCTATTTCTTCTATAATCTTTTTTCCTCGTCCTTTTTATTTTCCTGATTTCTCTTTTCTTTCTCTTTTCTTTCTTTTTTAATATAATTTTACCTATAATTGATTGTTAATATTTCTGCGTTGTATGGTATTTATTTATACTATTGACATTGTTTGGACTGTTGTCCTGTTTCTTGTTGCCATATCAACCTTCAATATCTATCTATATTTCTGAGATGAGATATCGTAATTATTTACACTATTTACATTGTTCGGACTGTTGTACTGTTTCTTGTTGACATATTAACGACGTTTCAGCCGTTGTACTCTCCGTCTTCATTCAGGTGATTAAAATTTCAAAGCGAACACTTCTTTCATCCCTCGGGGTAGATAGTTTTAGCTCCATGTGTTTTGGATCTTCCAGATTTGTCAGTATTAGTTATCTAACTTTTACTCAGCCCTCCAAGTTTTTGGCCTCACATTGAACACAACTCTTTTGGTCAAATCACTAGATTCAAAAAACGCTTTTAGCCTAAGGGTTACGTGTCTTTGGCCTTGTTTAGTTCTTTTTTCTTTTTCTTTTGCTTATTTTACTATTATTTATGTTTTTATATTTTGCTTCCTGTTTTCTTTTAATTTTTTGCAGCTTTTTGTCTTCATAATATTTTATTTTTTTCATTTCATTTTTTCTTTAATTTTTATACTTTCTTCCTTTTTATTTTTTTTCTCTAACGAAGCAGTGTGAGAAAAACATAATCTCACATAAATGCGCATGAAATCGTCGGTTATATCAGTTTATTTTCCACATGCTGCTGCTGATTCTATCAACTTCGTTACCATTACTTAAATTACTCAAGATTACCGTTATCATCTGATTGTAATTTAAGGGATCATCATCAATATTATCTGTTATACAGTTAATTCACTTGCCATAATGAAGAACGCGTATTATATTTCCACAATACACAGGAAAACATTAAATAAAAAGGCCTGCGAAAACGAGGTAAACACGGAAACGCTTATGGCCGGCTGTAGTGCATTTTTATGAAGACGCACTTTTCTATTCAGAAGTAGAAAGAACCGTCAAGAAAATACGGTGGGTGAGTTAGCGATTGAGTTTCTTCCCTCAAACATTGGCACTTCGGAATAGATCAAAAAGAAGAGATAACAATAAAACTGACATCAATGCAACAAAAGCGTCTGCGATAGCACCGTCGTGAATAGCCGTGGAATGCTTCCAAAACGCTGTACGAAAAACCAATACATATTTCTCACCAAGACAACGGGACAAATACGACGAAGCGCAAAGCCCCAGTCAAAGACATGTCAAGGAATCTATTGAGATCAAACACATCGTCGAATCATTAGCTTCCGGCTGGACAAAACTCAAAAACAAAAAGTGTATGAAGCTTTGCATAAGACATCATATTGTGATCCAAGGAAGAAAATATACTGGACAAAGTAAATTTGTTTTTGTAGATAGGGACAGACGGAGTGAACTAGAGAGCACGTATAACTTACTAAATGGAAGATGAAAAACTTGAAATGCGTTGGGTTAACATTTTGCTTTATACGAGGCACTATGCAGATTGCTTTTATATGTATGTTATTAAAAATAGAAAGCTCAAATTTTGTTAGTGGGTCCACTAAGAGCAGAGTAACTCAATTCAATCTATTATGCTCCCAATAATAAGGTTATATATATATATAATGTTCTAACGTAATAAATCCTTATTGCTCTATTTTTATATTGAGCAATGATTTAAACTAATGTTCTGAACGTTGCAATTATTTTCTTCGTTCTTATTCATTTTTATATATATATATATATATATATATATATATATAAATATAAAAGCAATCGGAGTCTAACCGTACTGATGAGCTGTGATACGGCGAAACAAATCTGTCTGCGGATGACAATATATATATATATATATTTGTGTATTTAGACAGCACAATGTTTTTAGGTATGTCAAATTAAATAAATTATAAACATTTTGTCTGCTTATTTTTATTAAATTCCGTTCGTACTCACGGATAATCTTTCACGGAATTGAAAGATGGAAGAAATGGGCTGTAACTTTGACAGATGGTTTTATTATCCATTTCTCGATGTTCCTATGTACTTTCAATATCCTTCCGAGATAATCTTCAAGGGTGTAAGTTATGCTAACAAAAAATAACGTCAAAAGTGTGTTGCTAAAAATGATTATACATTTTCTTCTTGCTTCAAATGTGACTGTTGAAAATATTGTTCTTTAGAACATGAAAATTATACACAAATTGGATTTTTTTATGTTGTAATGCTATGGTCATGCACGGAATAAAAAATGAAAAAAACGTTATTTTTTATAAACAATTTATTGCATTATTACACTATTCATAATTGATTCTAATTAATTGACGGCTTTGTTCATATTATATACCGTCCTTTTGTCGCTAATAAGAATTTGTGTAAAATTGTGTATGTCTTTGTATTTGTCGATGATATATTTTAGTAGAGCTGTTGCTAGAAAAGTAACACTTGACAGAGCCATAGTAAAGAATCTAATGTATATATTTGCATCGTTATTTGAAAAGCATTAATCTAACACTTGAATAAATAAAAGAAAATAGATTTTTGGAGTTTTAATATTTTATCCAGTTGGTGGTTGCAGTTTATTTAATTCCTGGAATAGAGTTTATTTTTTATTTTTTATTTCTTCTAATGTTAGTTTATTTTGTTTATACATACATACAGACATACACACATATATATATATATATATATATATATATATATATATATATATATATAGTGTGATATGTATATAGTTTGCTATAGTTTATATATATATATAATATGAGATATATATATATATATATATATATATATATATATATATATATATATATAACTATTCTGTTGTTACAAAAATAATAGTGTATTTCAGAAAAATAATTTTATTCTTGAAAAATGAACTGTATAATGCTGAAATTAGTCAAAATACGAACCTTGAGAATCTAATTCACCTCTGCCATCGATCGACAAGATTATTTATTCTTTGATGATAGAAAGTTATTGGCTGTGATGCAACGAAATCATCAGAATCTAATTCCACCTCTGGTTTAGACCTGAAAGATTTAATTGTTAAACACGTGTTTTGAAAATGATAATCAGTGAGTGAAAGATCAGGAGTATATGAAGAAGGTAGCAAACTCTCGTATACTAAGTCTGAGTTTTTGCAGCGTCATTCATGTGGCAAGTTAAAAGTTCTTAAACAGTATTCATTATTTATTATTAATACCATAATTCACATAATATATCTATTAAATTGACTTTTCAAAATACAACCTCATATTTCATTATTCTATCATTTTATTTACTTATTAAATCTATTCTATCATATATATATATATATATATATATATAGGAAAGAATATTAATAAAAAGTTTTGAATTTAAAAACGTACTTTTTTAAAAAGTATTTGTTTATTTTTTTTTTAAAAAGTACGTTTTTAAATTCAAAACTTTTTATTAATATTCTTTCCTATACATATTAAGACAGTATACGTGGATGATCATCACTATCTATATCTATATATATATATATATATATATTATTTTGAACATTATTTTTACCGATACTCGTATGTAATAGGGGTCGCAGGTTCGAATCCTGCTGGATAGCACACATTTACGTAATAAAAATTTATCGTAAATAATCAGCCCGGTAGATATAAATATAAAAATACTGTTTAATTAAAAACAGAATATCTACTTAAATACGAAGTATCGGTAAAAATAATGTTCAAAATAATTCATTACATTATATTGCTTATAACCAAGTTTCGTTAAAATTCGTTAATTTCCGTAACATGTTTATATATATATATATATATATATATATATATATATATATAGGTATAGTTGTCGGTCCGTAAACGGTGAGGATAATCTTATATTAACTTAAATCCACATATATACACCACATTACGGGGACGCACGGAAGCCCTATGCTTATGAAAAGTATATATGTATGAGTATGAAAAAGCTTAAACCTAAAAAGATAAAAAGAGAAATCAGTGGATATGTAAAATTAAACAAAATCACAGCGTAAGTATATGTGGATTTAAGTGAATATAAGAGGGTTGACCTGATGAGGTCAAATTGGTTTCTTTCAGAGGTCATACCATCTAAAACAGTCAAATAACTTCCAACGGATACTACCCATATTTGGAACTGGACTATATATCTCTTTCTCTCATTCCCTCCCGTTCCTTCATTTATTTCTTTCCTCCTTCCCCTCACAAATATTGTCATTTAATTATTTGTTTGCAATTTTAGGTTTATTATTATTATTTTTATTATGTTCCCTCTTCATTATAAGAAAAACCCATTCCAGCAGAAATTTTATGCCAGATGGAGGAATATTGTAAAATGGTCTAATGGGATGAGTTGTTTAAGCTCATTGAAATGAACTATAGTTTATAACTAACATGATGTGTTGAGGTTTCCTTTATAAAGTATATATATATATATATATATATATATATATATATATATACTGTTAAATTAGAACCAACTTTTATCCAAATGTTTAAGAATTTATGTCTTTATTTTTACCTGACATTAAAGCCAAAATACGATTTTTAGTACGGGTCAAGATTAAACATAATAAACATTCATTGTTCATTGTCTCTTTATTTAACAGTATATGCTTAGAAAATTATCTGGTGCCTTGATGCACTATATATATATATATATATATATATATATATATATATATATATATGTGTGTGTGTGTGTGTGTGTGTGTGTGTGTGTGTGTTAGTTGCTCTTCAGTAACGAATTGAATTCTTTCGATGACTGGCATGTGTACACAATGCGTATATACAACATGTTACAATTTCCCATCTCTGTTTCCATGCGCCTTTGGCTTCGTTGGGTAGCGACTCCGAATGACACCAAATCGGTCGAGTTTCTATTCTGGCCAGGAGCAGGTAGATGTGTTTAACCACACCAATGAGCAGAGATACAGCGAAACAGGCTTGTATGTGGATAATTAATATATATATATATATATATATATATATATATATATATATATATATAAAATTTACATTAATTAACAACATCAGCTATAATTATATAAAAAGATTGAGTAATATCCGATCGTTTTTCGAACACACAGACATTGTATATATTTTTCAAATAATTATTTTTTTAACTATTCGAATATATTCGGCTATTGTGGCTATCACCAAAGTAGTTATCAAGTTTTGCGTGTTAAGGATTTGCGTGTTATTATAGTTTAGCAAGTTTCTGCTTTTCAAAGCCCGCTGGAATCAATTTCAAGACACTTAAAGGCAACATCATCTTCAACGGTCAAACTGAATTTATAAGTGCATTTTTACTTAAAAAAAAATTCATACGCACTCTAATGTACGATATCCTATGGAGAAATATATCTTATTTAATGTTGGCTTCTTCCCTTGCATTACAAGGGCTACCCGATTTATGAATCTTTCTTTACTTTCTGCTGATATCTTTGAGTACTCCATTAAAATTTACCTTATTTTAATTATTTCAATTATTTAATAATTTGATATCTACTTGCGATGTTTATACATATATATCTATATCTATCTATATCTATCTATATCTATATATATATATATATATATATATATATATATGCGCGAATTACACCAAAACCTGAGAAGTGACGAGTCAACCTACATGCGTAAACATTATATATGTAAATATTATATATATATATATATATATATATATTATACTGGGTTATAGGAACGTCTTCAAGTATTATGCAATCATCATGTGCATTTTATGAACTGAAGGCTTTTTTATTTGAATTAGGTATTAGCGTTTCTTAGGTTAAAGTCGTTACGGATAGTAAATTCGGATGTACGAATATTTTCATTTAGAACTGAGCACTGTTTTATTAATACTTGATTTTATTAACACTGTTCTATTAACACCTATTTTTATTTAGCAGTGAGCGATGTTCTATTAACACCTGATTAATATTTATATATTGATGTATATTTGCACGGATACATGTATAGACTTATTTACATCCATACCTATATTAGTACAAGGAGTTCGTCTCTTCAATAGAGCAAATTCGTGCTGGCGCTCTATCTACAAGCTAATATCGAGTAGTTTATGATTCATGGCTGAGACTAAGAACTACAATTATACCTACTTAGAGCCAAACGCGAAGCAAAAACTAAAATAAAAGGGCTGAAAAAAATACAAACATACAGGCAGATAAACAGACACACACACACAAACAGCTTGCCTTTTATATATATATATATATATATATATATATATATATATATATATATATATCACAGAAAGCAATGTCAACCTACTGCGGGATAATCATCTGCTCAGTCAGTTATGTCTCATTCGAGACAGGATCGCCCAAGCGTTTATCACGTTTAGCACTTAACTGATATATATATATATATACTATCGATTTTCTGCACTACTGTAAGAACTGCAACCTGAATCTTCTGGATATCGTTTTTTATGTCTTTTTCTATGAGTGTATCAAATTTGATTAAAATCGGACCACTCCTTCTATGACTCACTTTTTTCGATTATCAATTTTCGATACTTATCGGGAGTACCTCCACACAAAACCTAGATAAGAACACTCGCAGACGCTTATAGTACAACTGTGTAAATTATCAAGAAAATCGGTTCAGCCGTTTCGGAGTCTATAGGTAACGGATACACACAACAGACACATACACAGAGACAAAGTTCCATTTATAAATAACTAGATTTTCTATATATTAAAAAATTACATGCTTGATTTGAATATCTCCAATTCGTAACTTGTACCAAGGCCTCTGTTTTCTTGTTTGCAATCATATACACCGTATGAATACACAACACTATAAATCTGATGATTAAACTTACGCAAGAAGTGCTGAAATGCACTTACCACAAACAAGAGGAAAATAAATAACAGCCGGTTTGGCGGTGAGAGGCAGCGTAGCTGTTTACATGCACAAATCGAGAAAGTTTTAGCTCGTTTTCAAATTTTTTAATTGAATTTTCTGATGAAAAGCGGGGTTCGCGTAGGGCCAACTACTAAAAATTTGGCAGTCTGATCACAGTTCGTCGGCTCATGCACTGTTCTCGTAAGTGACTATAAGTAAGTTAATACACGCGTCACTGCAAATCCTGATGTCAGCTGGGCTCTCACAAAATATAGGGAAACTAAATTAGAATTTCAAATGAAAGTGCTTGTTTTCTTTTTGCCATAATCTCCTTAAGAATGGCATATCTACACATAATACATAAATATTTTTGAGACATTTGGACAAGCAATGATGAGCAAAGTTATCTCAGTTGTACTATAAGCGTCTGCGAGTGTTCTTAGCTAGGTTTTGTGTCGAGTACCCCGATAAATATCGAAAATCTTATATGTGGATCAGTGATAGGTTTGAATACAGATTAATTGACGAACGTTCTTTATTAACTAATAACAAATGCTGGTTTCTAATACACGTTATATATACTCGATTTCTGATAGATGTTAGTTATCGTGATTTTCATTGTTATTTTGGGCGGAGATCTTTATGAATTTGAAGAGTTGACTTTCCGTTTATGTCAGTTTTCAAATATATGAAATATTTTATGCAGTTCAATTGGGAGTTTTTATAGTTTCAAGTTTGATTATTTTACGAACTTGTGGTCCAATGGATCTCGGCTCGGAACGAGAAATCGGGGAGGCGAGTTCGAATTCCAGTTGAATTCATTGCATTCACTTACGCGCAAATATCCTTGGGAAAGGTATTAATCTGTCTCTTCCTTCCAGTTATGGGTTAAATAACAGGACAGATTGGGTCCTATAGCCTTGGCTGGCAACCAATCTACTGCGGGATAATCTTCTACCCATGTTTCTTTCGAGACATGATCGGCCAAGCGTTTACCACTTATGGCACTTAACTGACTCTTTCTCTCTTGTTTTCCTCTTTGCTATTTATTTCCTCTGTGTCTTTCTATTTATTCTTTCTTTCATTTTTTTATTTCTCTTTTTGCTTTTCCAACTTTTGTACCTCTTTTGTTTGTTCTCCTCTTTTTTAATAACCTCTTACTTCGAACAAAAAATTTCCAAAAATAAAAGGAAGTGAGTTTAAGTAACTTTTCTTTTAAAAAATTACGTTTATTACCATCATTAACTACCTGATGAGACATTGTTCTTTCAATGTCGAAACAAATTATACAAGTTTTTAGTGGATTGTAGTTTGTACATGTTCTAAACTATAATTTATAACAAATATATATAGTGCTGTGATGATTGATTTATTTTTTTAATGGTTTACTGATAAAAGATATTTTTGCAAGCAGATATTTTGCCGTAAAGTGCTCGATATCGAGATGGAACATTAATAGGATTAATGCTGAGAAGTTTGTCATTTAACTAGGCAGAATGATGAAATTTATTGAAGGTACCATTATGATGTACTCACTTCTCAGGCATTTTTTCAGTGTAAGTGACAAGCTTCTCCCCATTAATCAATGCGTCATTATGCCAAACAAACACGATCCAAAAGTTGATCTTTGCTTAAATAAACCTATAGTGGTTGAAAGGCTTTTAAGCCTAAACAAAACCAATCTATTTATTTAACTTTTGAAATAAGTTTGAATATTAAAAGAAGCACAGGAAAAAGACCTTAAAGAAATACTTGAATGGAAGTAAGTCAGACAACATGCATCCTTTCAACTTTTGATGAAGCCGGTTTTTAAAGGTCCTGTAGAAAAGGCTATTCTCCAAATGAAAAATATTGAATTTACTTGAGAAATAAACATTTGCTCTGTAAATTGAATTGATCTCTCTCTCTCTCTCTCTCTCTCTCTGAGATCAGTTTTAATATTTAAAATACTAGTAGGATCCATTTGGATTATTTAACAAATATTTTCTTTAATGTATTACCGCTATATATATATATATATATAATGGTTTCATCAGAATAAAAAACAAAAAAATAATGAAACCTGGAAAAGTGAAACACGTAATCAAATCTAGTTTTAATAAAACGGTTTAACATCATATTTCTTCAAAAGCTGCATTCTATGTACTATTTTATACACACACACACACACACACACATACACACACACACACACACACACACACACAGTTACAATCTTCAAAATTTTAAATGCCTCTTCTAGCTCTTTGATTCCAATTTCTGTTTTGGTGAACTAACTCTATGTAAATACATGTGATGATATGCATTTAACGAGTAACATGTAATGACATGTTTTTAACGAGTAACATTTATTGACATGCATTTAACGAGTCATACGAACATTTACTCGTGCTACTAAAGTGGGATCAATCTAGTAGCAAAAAACATTTAACTGGATGGTAAAAATACCGTCCGAACAGTTAAATGTAACCGCTTTTTTTCATCCAACATTTTTTTTTCTTGCATCTCGCATTTGTGGCACTCCCTTTCATTTGCTCCCTTCCCGGTAGCTACAATCTCTAAAAGTTTAAACGCAACGTTAGTTACTATCTTCTATGTACTTAATTCCCACCCATCATATATATATATATATATATATATATATATATATATACGAGTGGGTATAGACTGAGGAGAGAAAAAAGAAACATTTTTCCGTCCAAAATATTAATTTAAAACAGTGCTCGATATATGATGTATAGAGTTGTGAATATTTATTATAAATTATGTTTTAGAACATGTACATAATTTCTTCTATATATGTCCTCTTCTCTACAATCATATGGCTGTTTCAGTGTTTGGATTCAAACACATCATCGGGAGAAATAAAGGTTTGGAATCATTCTCTGTTTATATTTGGTTCGTTGTTGTCGTGGTGGTTGGTTGGTGTTATTAGTAATTAAGTGAATGTGTTTATTGTTTTGACCGTTAGACTTTCGTAGAATCTGGTGTGTAAGTGTGAAATTGTGAATTAATGGTATAATCTGTTGGAATGTACGTTTTATCGGTTGGGTATATCTTTTGGATAGAGTTTCTAAGACGGCGGCGTGTTGAGTTGTCCTTTTTATGGTTGGCTATCGTTTAATTGATTCATGTCCGCTGTTAGTGGACCTAATTCATGTATTTACTTTGATCCTGTGTCTAGGTTTTCACTTTTTCACTTTCGGATCTAACCGGATTATTCTTACTGTACAACTTACCTGCACATAAGAAAATATAAACGAGCAGAATAGGACTGTATAGGGACGACTGACTGATGATAATTGATAAATCAACTGGCGGTAAGGTTGATAAAACCAAAAAATTAATCCATGATGTTTTTAAATCCTTTGGCCTTAACGTAGTAATTAACCACAATATCAAACAAGTAGACTTCCTGCATTAGACCTAGTATCGAACACTTTCCAACCTTACATGAAAAACAACGCTAACCCAATATATATAAACCCCAACTCTAATCACCCACCATCCATTATTAAACACATCGCATCATCAGTTGAACGTCGCATTAACACACACTCATCCAACAAAGAGATATTTAATAAGCACAAGGTAATTTATAATAGAATCCTTAATGAAAGCGTGTATAAATAATCAAAAATCAGTTTTGTGGACAAATTCAAAAGTTCAAAAAGCAAAAATAGAAGCAGGAAAATAATATGGTATAAACCACCATTCAACCAATCAGTCAATTTCACGCTAGGATATACATTTCTTAAATTAGTAGAGAAGCACTTTCCCAAAAATAACCCCCTGAGCAAAATCTTTAATATAAATACCATAAAATTAAGCTATAGGTGTTCCAATAATTTAGAAAAAATAATCAAAATGCATAACACTAAAATATTAAAAATACACAGTAAAAATAAATCCAACGCTAATACAAGTTCGTCCCATGATAACAACCTCTGTAACTGTAGAAACCCCAACCAATGCCCCATGCCCAATAAATGTCTGAGGAAATCTCTGATATATATGTGTTCGATTTCATCCTTAGAAAATCTTAAAGATGAAAAAATATATATTGGGAATACCATGGATATATTGAAAAAGCGCTTTTAAAATTACCTCTAATCCTTCAATAACAAAGAAAAACAAAACATGACATCTCTCTCCAAACACTTTTGGAAATTAAAAAACGAAAATAAAACACCTAAGGTCAAATGGAAAATTCTCAAAAAAGCAAGAACAATTAGAGTAGATAGATCTATCTATCGCTCGGTTCACACTCCACCCACGTCTATTGAATAGGTTAAGAGGCTCATCCCTTGTTCCCTGTTTAGGATGTTGTTTCCGGGTTTCTCTTTTCCAATCTTCTCACTTTGGTTTCTTTGTTTTCAATTGGAGTAGATAGATCTATCTATCGCCCGGTTCACACTCCACCCACGTCTATTGAACAGGTTAAGAGGCTCATCCCTTTTTCCCTGCTTAGGATGTTGTTTTCGGCTTTCTCTTTTTCAATCTTTTCACTATTACGTAGCCCCCTGCAAATCAGTGGCGTTACCGCCTTGCTCGGGGTGATACGATTAACCCCCCCCCCAAAAAAAAAACCCCAGCAATATCTATAAAAGAACCATGCTTTCTTTGCCTTCAAGAAAAAATAGAGATCCTTAAATATATAGATAGTAACAAGCTCTTAAATCAGGCACACAAAACCACAGTAAACTGCAAGCACATTGGGACCTAACCCTAAAATCATGCTAAGAAATACTAAGAGTTTGATTAGATATTCTCATTATAAAAGATAAAAAATGCTATAGAAAAATCGATCCAATAAATCCTTAAAGGAAGGTCTATCACTAAAGCCTACACCAATAATCTTACGTAACACAATAACTTTAATTAAATACAAAAATATTCCGTACTAAAAAAAAATCAAAAATTAAACAAATAGCTCTCAAAATTGAAAAAGAATCAAAATTCATATCTTCAAAATCATGATTAAAAATATACTACTTCAGAATAATTATATCATACACAAAAATAAACTGTAATCACACGTAAGATCTAACCCTACAATCACAATAAAAACTACTGGAAATTTAAATAGAAATTTTTTATTATTAAAAAAGATAAAAGATAAAAAATGCTATAGAAAAAATCGATGTAATAAAAACTTAAAGTAAGATCTAATGCGCGCAAAAATATCTAAATAAATAAAATATATAAAAAATTAAAAGAAATAAATCGGATTCCAAACGATAATTTATAGAAAAAAGAATATAAAAAAAATTAAAAGAAAAAACCGACCCTCTAAACTTAAAATTAAGATAAAACATACAATTTTATACAAAAGAGCTGGTAAAACGCTAATTTGCATTTACTTCCTAAAAAATACAAATTGAGATTTCTTGAAATAACTAAATACAAAAATACTCCAAACTTGGGTATAAAATATTTAAAAAATATATTAAAAAAAAAACCTATAAAATAAAAAATATTCCATACCGAAAAAATCAAAATTGGAAAGAAATAACACCCCACACCTATCACATCTATCTAAGAAACCCCAAAGTTAAAACCTAGATACAGGATCAAAGTAAATACATGAATTAAGTCCACTAACAGCAGACATAAAAAGGACAACTCAACAGGCAGCCCTCTTAGAAACTCTATCCAAAAGATATACCCAACCGATAAAACGTACATTCCAACATTAATCCACAATTTCACACTTACACACCAGATTCTTCGAAAGTCTAACGGTCAAAACAAGAAACACATTCACTTAATTACTAATAACCCCAACCAACCCCCACGACAACAACGAACCAAATATAAACAGAGAATGATTCCAAACCATTATTTCTCCCGATGATGTGTTTGAATCCAAACACTGAAACAGCCATATAATTGTAGAGAAGAGGACATATATAGAAGAAATTATGTACATTTTCTAAAACATAATTTATAATAAATATTCACAACTCTATACATCATATATCGAGCACTGTTTTAAATTAATGTTTTGGACGGAAAAATGTTTCTTTTTTTCTCTCCTCAGTCTATACCCACTCGTATATATATATATATATATATATATATATATATATATATATATATATGATGGGTGGGAATTAAGTACATAGAAGATAGTAACTAACGTTGCGTTTAAACTTTTAGAGATTGTAGCTACCGTGAAGGGAGCAAATGAAAGGGAGTGCCACAAATGCGATATGCAAGAAAAAAAAATGTTGGATGAAAAAAAGCGGTTACATTTAACTGTTCGGACGGTATTTTTACCATCCAGTTTAATGTTTTTTGCTACTAGATTGATTCCACTTTAGATTTATTTTTATTTATTAGATTCTATATTTTCGCTGTTCGATCATTTTGTAAATAGGAAAATTTATTGAATAAACTTCGAAGCGAAAGATCATTTGAAAATCCAATTTTTCTCTTCTAAATTCTAACACAAATCACAACTGAGATTTATTTAAAACTTCTGCAAAAACAAAGTACTAAACTTGTTTCTCTAATTAATAAACAACGGAGAAAAAATGCAAATTTACCATTGGTTAATTAACAGAAAGAATATCTCTTTGGAAAGAGAAAATGATAAAATATTAATTTAAGTTTCGGTTTGCATATCTATTTTTCTGTAGGGTCCTATTATTTGCAATGTAAACAAATTAATATTTACCCGTTGGAAAACATATTCTTAAGTTCATTAAAATACGTGCCTCTGTAATTATTAATGAAAGTAGTTTAAAAATCTATTCCTTCCATATATTCACTTAATTTGTAGTTCAAAAGCGTCTCATGCACTAGACATGAGATAGTAAATTAAAGATTTCATCTTTGCTTAAGAAAATTGCCATTTACTTTCAAGGTGTAGATGAACATACTACAACACAATTCTCTTTTTATTTATCTGTGAATTGTCAATTAATTGTCGCGTAAGATTGTAAAGTGAAATCCCGTTGACTTCTACACGGTTTTTAATTCACTATTTCCTTTCTCGTAGACTGGTTGCACCCAACGCTAGGGAGCCCATATCTAGCCCTTTGCCCATAGCGGCTATGAAAGTATAAGTCTTCTACCTTTAATTTTATAAAGCTATTTTTATTATTACATGCTTGATTATTATTATAAACTTTATTTTTAATGCGTACACGTGTGTTTGATTTGCTATCTGTTGTGGGATCTCCCCTTTTTCTATAATAATGGACTCGACAGGAGTATACATATACTCCTGCCATAATGAGTCATGGGGGTTACCAGAGAGTTATCGTAGAGATCCGTTAGAGTTATCGGACAGTACCGGAACTGATATGTAAGTTACCGATAGATACCGAAGTTACTCAGAGATTACCGCATCAGAAGTCGGAATAGCTCTAAACTCCACTCAGCTAGAATAAGATACAAGGCTATACTATTTCCAACGACTTGACTTCAAGACTTGTATATAATTATTTCTTACTAATATTATTCCTGGATTACTAACCTGCGTTCAAGTTTGTATATTACGTTCAATATAACGTATTTTTCTATCTCAATATCTGTTTTGTTCATTATTTTGTGCGGTTCCTCACCGGGAATCCACAACACTATCCCTGAATTTTTATAGTTTTTTAAACAGTGCAATTAATAACTTGTTTCTAAGAAGCACTGTTATTTCTTTGATATATGTCAATGTCACTTCATGAAGTAAAATGCGTTTATCCTTTGAGGCCTTTGATTAAATGTATTTTGTGGGCCAATATCATCCCTTTGTTGATAAAACTCACATTCAAGATTTCTGACTTATTTTACACTTGAACCAAAGGCAGGTCGCGACTGGTCTAATCGCGGGTGGCCTAACATTGATGAAAGGAGGCCACATGCCAAGTTTTATTTTTTAACGTCTAAATGCTGGAGAGCCTATAAAACACAAGCAATAGACTTACAAACAGAAATACGCAATTATATATATAAATATAAATATATATATATATAAAGAAAGAGAGAGAGAGAGAGAGAAAGAGAGAGAGATAAATGCTTGATTCAAAAATTGATTTGAGAAGTGTATATATTTTGGTAAAATACGTAGCAAGTCTATTATTCTAACAATTGTTTGTGAAGAGGTTTAGAATAAACTTCAGCAAGAATTTCCGTTAACATATATTCTTAATACACACCAATACATACACCCACGCACACATTTATATATATATAAACACATCCGTCCCTTTCTTAGACGTCATGATAAAATGAAACAAACATACACTTTCCACCAGTCTATAAAACAAACCCACAAACCAACATAAATTCCTACACTTTGACAGTTGTAATCCCCTTAAATTAAAAAAAATCTATCGTATACAGCTCATTTCTAAGAATCAAACGCATATGCTCAGACCATCCAGATTTTCTAAACATTAACAACCTAACAAAGCAATTTCTAAAATGTAAATACCTAATAAAAATAATAAAAGAAGCACTAAATAAAACCATCCACATAAATCGTAACACACTTCTCACAAACAAGAAAAGAAAAAACAACAACCGAATTCCCATGGTTTTTAACCAGAATCAACATTTACACCACCCATAAATGCAATGAAACAAACACCCAACCTATCAACTATCCTCACTTCTAACAAATATCTAAAAAACACAAACGTATCAGGGAATTTAAAATGTCAGAAACGCAGGTGCCTAATTTGTAAACATTTGGTAAACGACACAATATTCTCTGTACCCAACACCAAAATCAAATTGCACCCACCACACTTGTGACAGCGAAAACATTATATACTTCCTCTTCTGTTCAATATGTCCCAATAGTGGAAATATTGGCGAATCCGGTAATAGCTTTAGATTTCGCTTCAATAATTATGAACTTAATATACGCCAAAATAATCAATATTCCCCAGTAGGAGCACATTTCAATCAACCGGGTCACACCTTAGAAAATGGCAAATGTTTACTAATAGACTCCAGTTTTAGTTCTACATACACACGCAGAAAGAAAGAAAAATACTGGATTTTAAAATTAAATACACACAAGCTAGGGTTAAATAGAGACTTAGGTGCTTTGAATCTTTACAAATACTTCAATAACTAAACTTTTTTAGATACATTTAAAAATATTTTTTAAACTTTTTTAGATACATTTAAAACATTTTTTATCTAAAACAAATTTACAAGCATTATTAAAGATAAGTTTACGTTTACAAACATAATTTTAAAAAAATCTGTCGTTTTCAACGTTACTTCATGTAAAAACAAAAACTCTCTCCACAAACGCGTCACGTGATGTAAACAAACTTTTCACTGACGCTCTCGCGAAATCTCGCAAAATACGTTACTAATTCAAATTTTAAAATCATTTGTTTCTGATGAAGGACCGAGGGCGGTCTGAAATATAAAAAATATAATAGTAGAAATAAACAAATACTGTCAAAAAAACATATTTTAAAACTCAAAACGTGTTAATATTCAATATATATATTGTGTGCATGTGTGTGTGTGTGTGTGTGTGTTTGTATTTCAGATTTAATTTTGGAATCGCAATTTTGATTAGTAGGCGTGCTCATTTGTCATGGAATTTGTGAAGTAATGGAAATTATCAATATGATAAACCTTCACCTAGATACGCATGAACGCTTATCGTTTTCGTCTTTAGAGAAGTATCCACTTTTCTGCAATATTTTAGAGTAATAATTCTGCAATATTTTGGTTGAAAAACGTTCATGAATTTCGAATTGTGTGTCAGCAAAAATCGGTCTCAATATGCAATATTCTTCTAACTTGTAAACGCATCATTTTTCTAATTTCATTTTAATTTTCAGCTTCCGTTTTTCCCGGCGTCGAAGAAAATTAGTCAACAAAAGTAAATTTTCGTGGAAAATATCAAAGTGCTTCCGTTATAATTGAGTATAAAGTAAGCCTGGAAGAAACGAAATATTCGAATACAGTGTTACTGGGTAAGATTCTCAGCTTTACTTTTGAAAAACATAAACTGAATTTAACAAGGGAAACATGGTATTTAGTCTGCAATTGATTTGGAAGAAAATTAAGCCAAGAACACCAGCAAATAAACTGAAATCTCACAAAACATTTGCTATTGTACAATATGTGATACTGGGAAAAATTGCAGCGAGTTTTAACATTATTATATTTTCAGAAAATTTCTTGAAAAGTTTATCGGTAGGTTAGAAATTGAAATATCACTCTATAAGTAATAGAGTGCGTCTGAGTGACTTAACCTTGCTTGGGAAGAAATATAGTTCTCCACTTTCCCATCGTCGAAATGTGGCCTCCCTCTGTCTCTTCTATAAATACTTTCATGGCTTCTGCTCGGATGAGCTAAAGTCACTGATGCCTCCTCAACAGGTGTTTACCCGTGCAACCAGACTGGCAACTGGGTCCCACCCATTCACAGTCAGGTTAGCCAAATGCAGACGACAATTCTACTCCTGCAGCTTCCTCTCTCGCACTTCCCGCCTGTGGAACTCACTCCCGTATTCTTGCTTTCCTGACGGCTACAACCTCCAGAAATTTAAATGCAAAGTTAATACTCATCTACTAACCACTGGACTCTAGCTCTCTCCCCTCCCCTGTATAACCTTCCCTTTCTCTCCACCTATGTATCTGTCATCGCACCTGCTTTCTCAACTTTCTATTGTTCCTTTCTAACTAGCTTGTACTCCTCACTCTTTTCTAATTAATCTTTTTACATTTATGTATCCCCCTGCACATCAGTGGCGTTTCTGCCCTGATCGGGGTGAAATGATTAAAAAAAAAAATGTACACTACCGGTCACAATTACTAGGTAACCCCATATTTTTAAAAAGAAATGATGTATTTGATACTATTTTTAGTATTTATTGCCAAATGAAAATAGAATGGTTCTTTTGTTATTAAAACTTTGCAAAATTTTACAAGTCGTAGAAGCAAAAATGAACTCGTCCGAATCACCCTAAATTTTCTTCATTCTTTCATTGATGAAGCTGCAATATAGTTAATTATTAAATATTTATAAATGCATTTGATGTAAATGTTATTGTGCAGTATTAAAAAAGGAACCATTCTATTTTCATTTACAAGTATTCACAGCAAAATGGTATGGAATACATCATTATTTTTAAAACACTGTTGTCGCCTAATAATTATGGCCGGTTGTGTAACTATACATGCTTTTGACTAGTACGTCTTATCAACACTTCATAAGTTATTAATATTTTGGATCGTTGAGGGCTTTTTACTGTACCCCCATCTAAGTACTCTAACTAGGCTCAATATTGCTTCATTTTAATAATTAAACGAAAGTCAGGGTTTTCAGAGCGATTTGGTTGTAAGCCTCTATAAATCTATCTATGCGTTGTATATTGAGTAGCCAAAACGTATTTTACTACGTTCACATGGTTGAATCAGCCTAATTCACTGACCATTCGTTTGGTAAGGTTAATAGGGAAAACAGACTCTCACGTGAATGCTTTCTCCACCAATAGAATCTCAGACTCTTCAGTCATTATATATGCATAATATCCTCACAATAGTTAATTCCTACGCGCTCCTTATATCACAGACCTCATTCAGTAACTCTCTATCTAGAGCTAGAGTTGTTCTTTCGTTTGTATTAGGTGAATTTTAACAAAAAAATAGATATTTTGAGTGCAGTATACCAATTATCGATGTGAAAGTAGAATAAAGTCTAAATTTCCCGCTTAGATGGGTTGCACTTAGCTTCGCAATATTCACTTGCAAAAGATATGACTCTATCCATTCTACCCCAGCTCTGGGTTAAATAGTACATTAGACAGTGTGCTCTACTATATTCTGAATTATAAAACATAGAGATGAAAAAACCGAAAAATATTTCTTTGTCTTTCGCAAAATCCCATGAAAATTCACATAAAAATCAGTGGAATATATGGAGAACCATAAACGCCCGTGTCCTCAATAGATATGATATTTAGTGCGATACTTGCTATTCACTTTTGTGCAATTCCAATCATTTCTTTTCAAGTAATGCCTTAAATTTACTAACATAGGTTACAGAATGTTAGAGATTATGAGAAAAACACTAAGGAATTAATATGATAACAATTTACTGTATTGTAATTTCTACGTACGTTTTAGTATTCACTGTATTTACATTTTTTGAATGTTAAAGTTTAAGAAGCCGTAAGTGATCGATATATAAACATCGGAAGCTTTGATATGCACGTTTATCACAAAGTTATTACCTTGTCGTAAGGCTATTATTATTGTGTTGAAAGTATTTCTAGAAAATTTCCTTATAGCTGGAGTTTCCTGAAGGAATATTTTCGATGAAATGTTCTAACTTTACAGACAATTATTCAAGCATTATATTGCTGCGAATCACATCGTATTTTATGAGTATTATTAATATCATATCTGCATCACCGGAAGACTGCATGAACTCTTCCAACAATTATTTATACCTCCCCTCACAAGAAGTGAGAGGGAGTAGCATGAGAAGAACGCTCCCAGAGCGGCTCGAAATCAGCCGAGAGTCGGTCTACGAACACTGCTACCTTAACGACCATTACGATTCCCAGTTCTAAGGCCGGGGGTCGAATTATAGTATTACACACTAACTCGTATTATCGTTCCTACTAAACAAGTTCCAAGTATTGTATCCTTTCCGTATTTAATATATATTCCTGTTTTCCTATTTGGTTGTTTTTGCGTTATTCTTGCTGGACCTTTAACCGGGTCTACGACAATTAAACTGAACAATTCTGAAAATATACAATATGCATTAAACCAGACTGTAAATTGCCTCCTCACGTTTGTTTTTGCATCTGAAAGTTCATCATATCGTCATAGCAAATGTTAATGTAAGAAATCAGAAAGCCAGTGTTTGAGAAGATCAACTGAAACCATTTGAATATATTCTTTATTTTCCCAGACCGCTTGATTATGTATTAATATACAACACCGAACGGTGGGAATGCTGATATCGTAAGCAACGAAGAAAACATTGGACTATTTGACAGTTGTTAATTTTCAATCACTGAATCCCTTACAAAAGTGGTGCATTTTCTCAACGCGTTTCCCCCATAACCAAAGTGCACCTGACTCACTGCTAGATCTCGGCTTCACATCTATCATTGACTCTTGCCATATCATGTAGCTTTACTCTCTTGGCAACTCTGATCATGCTGTGGTTTCCGTTAATATCACTTTCCACACACTCTTCTCCCAACAAAATCCAACCAGAAGAATATCCTACCACTACGAAAGAGCAGTTTGGGAGTCGTTCCGCGATTTCCTGTGTGACGTCCCTTGCAACAAAGTTTTTAGTCTTCCGGTTGAAGAATGTGCATCCGAGGACTCCTCCTGGGTTAAAGCTAGCATCAATGATTTCATCCAAGCCAGGGACATCCGATTTACACCTAATTCGTTAACCTGGTTCAACGCTGCTTGCTCGCAGAAATCATTCCGATCGGCTTTATCGGAGTCATGCGTCTGACCATAATAGACGCCTTATTTCCTCAGCTCGTAATGTATGCAAGAAGATCCTAAATTATGCTAAGCTATTGTTTGCTGACAGAATGAAGCAGCATATAGCATTCCACTAGTTGGGCTCCAAAGACTATTTGCAGTTCTCTAAAAATGTGTTAAACAACAAGAAGCCCTCAATCCCTCCTTTAATCAACAAATTTGAGGCCAGCGTACCTTCAGCGGACAAGGCCGAGTGCTTTCCTTGCATATTCTCTAACAATTCAACATTTGATTCGTTTGGGGTATCAGTCCCCGATTTCCCACCTAGAACTGAGGCTCGCTGGTTTCTAACATAACTACAAAGCTTAACCTCATAAGGCGATCAGAGGTGACAGAATCCCAATCATCATTTTGAAGAAATGTGCTCCGAACTCTCCTCTGTTCTCTCCAAACCCTACAACTACTGCGTCTTTGCTTCTTGCCTGCCTGCCTGCTGGAATTCGTCCTCTGTGGTTCCTGTATTTAAGAACTCTGGAGAACCCTCAGACCACTCTAATTATTGTACTATCAGCCTCCTGCCGATTTTTGGCAATGTGTTCGAGGCTAATAGCAATGCTGAAGTGGTTCAACATCTCACAGTTTACAACCTATTCTCCGAAAAACAGTATCGTTCACGCTTCACCAGGTTTACTGCTGATATGCTAAAGACCATCACACAGTATATATACCAGGCTCTCGATAAGAACGGCGTAGCTCGTAGTATTGCCCTAGATATCTCCAAAGCATTTGGCAGTGTCTGGCATGCTAACATTCTGTGAAAGCTACAGGGCTATGGTATAATTGGAAGTTCCTTTCAAATCACGTAAGTAGTATTGAACGGGCATACTTCCATGTCCTATCATACGAAAGCAGGTGTTTCTCAAGGCTCTATTTAGGCCCTACGCCTTATCTGATTTTCATCAATGATCTCCCTGATGCAATCAGATCTCACGTAGCTATCTAGACTGACGACCATAGAATTTACTCCCGCCTCGATAAGAAATCTGCTACACTTCGCTTCTGATCTTGAATATGACTTCCAATCTATGGTGGACTGGAGCAAGAAATGGCTTGTAAATTTTAATGATTTCAAAACGAAGCTGCTGTCTATTAACCACCATAGACAATCTTTACTACCCACATCGGCATGAATTCGGCTAGTTTCCCTGAAATCAATACATTGCGCTTTCTCGGCCTGTCTCTCAACCGACCTAAAGTGGAACGACTACATTGAATCGATATCTAAATCTGCTGCTAGGAAGATCTCACCACTGTGTACTGACAAGGAGTTTTTCTCGTCTGATTCCATCTTGCACATATATAAATCTAACATCCGCCCTTGCAGTGGATTCTGCTGTCACATCTAGTCGGGTGACACTGCTATTCATCTCGAGGAAAATCTGCAAAATAGAAGCTGCAAAGTAATCGATCACTTTCTCACCGACATAATAGGGCTTCCTTCAATCTCGTCTAAAATACGTTCACGGCTTTTGCTCCAAGGAGTTAGCGCCATGTTACCACTTCTGCATGAATTTACTCGAGCTGCTAGACTATTATCTAGGTCTCAGTCTTTTACAACCTCTACTCAGGCAGATTCTTTTCTCGCACTTCCTTCCGTACGTATATGTGTTTGCCTGCAATCTCCAATGATTTAAGTGCAACGTCAGTTGCCATCTCATATCTTCTTGACTGGCATGCTTTCCATGAAAACCCTTCTATCTTGTTCTTCACCCTTTACAATCTACTCTTACGCAGCTCTCTTCAGACCAGTGTTCTCTTACCCATTCTCCGACACCTCCTGTGACCTGTTCCTCTTTTTTATCACTCTCCTGTTATGTAACTCCCTGCGCACCAGTGACAGTACTGCCTTGCTTGTGAGGAAATGATTAAAAAAAAATATAATTGTAACGTATGAATATGTTGATACATGCGATTTGACTGGTAAAGCAATGACTTCCCCGGTTGTCAGCTGTTAAAAGTTATTTCATATTAAAAAAAATATTTAGATACCTCTAATTGCATAGAATTATCTTATCACTTAACGTGAAAGGATTTGTAAAAGAATGATGTAAGATCGATAATTTTTAGCTTTTTTTTTTTTTTAATCATATCACTCCGAGCAAGACGGTAAGGCCACTGGTGAGCAAGGGGCTAAGTAAGAGCGAAAAGATTGGAAAAAAGAAAGCCGGAAACCACATCCTAAACAGGGAACAAAAGATGAGTCTCTACACCTGTTCAATAGACATGGGTGGAGTGTGAACCGGGCGATAGTTCAGTCTATCTACTCCAATTGAAAAAAAAAATTAAACAAAAAGGAAAAGTGAAAAGATTGGAAAAGAGAAAGTCGGAAACCACATCGTAAACAGGGAACAAGGGATGACCCTTTTCACCTGTTCAATAGACGTAGGTGGAGTGTGAACCGGGCGATAGTTCAGTCTATGTACTCCAATTAAAAAAACAAATAAACAAAAGGAAAAATTGAAAAGATTGGAAAAGAGAAAGCCGGAAACCACATCCTAAACAGGGAACAAGGGATGAGCCTCTACACCCTTTCAATAGACGTGGGTGTAGTGTGAACCGGGTGATAGTTCAGTCTATCTACTCCAATTGAAAAAAAAAAACAAATAAACAAAAAGGAAAAGTGAAAAGATTGGAAAAGAGAAAGCCTGGAATGTCGATAGTTATAACCAGGATATATATTGTCTCCATAAATGTCAAATAAAAGAACCTGATATCAATATTCAAGTTTGCACAAAACAATAGCTTTGGAAACAGTAAATATAACGGAAATGGCTTTGACATTAATACCAGAAGAAAAAATAAAATCCTTAGATAATTGGAAAAATAATCATCGACTATAAAGATATTAAAACTATTGCACTATCAATAAAAATCAATTATTCACCTTTTAATTTTGAAGAACTTAGAAGACATGAAGACTTTGCATGAGTTAGAAAAAGGAGGAGGAGGTTTGAAGAGGACATATATGAGATATTTTCAAAGTTTCTGAAAATGAGAAATTATATTTGCCCTTAACAATATATATATATATGTGTGTGTGTGTGTGTGTGTGTGTGTGTGTGTGTGTGTGTGTGTGTGTGTGTGTGTGCGAGTGTGTGTGTGTTTGTGTAAGTGTGTGTATGCGTTTGTGTGTCTGTGGTGGGTGTATGTTTGAGTCTGTATCATATACTAGAGAAACAGGCCCCTGTACACTCACCAGCAAAAATGTACATATATATGTATATATAACCCCTACACATTTTTGCGTGTATGTCTATGTTTATGCATGTTTAATATAATATACATATATATATAATTTTCATTGATATATGTGTACATTTTAAAATAAATATAGGTATTATATATATATATATATATATATATATATGACATACCACAAAAAACATCCATATATCTATGCATTGAAAATTCCTAAGAGTTTAGGTGACAGTTCTCGGAACTAACAAAACTTTGAACACGTATGCATTGAGAACTTCGGAAAAAAACACCTCGTACTCATGCAAAGAAAAAAATACTAAGCGAAAGCACATTGTCGGTCTTGTTCAATGATACATATTTTAAAAATGTTTGCTGCCTAAATACAGAACGTATATACATACAAGCATATATATATATATATATATATATATATATATATATATGAGTTGAATATATAGATTAAATCCGATATGATTATTGAATAAGTCAAGAAATATTCCTACCTTATTCTATCGCTTGCACACACACACACACACACACACACACACACACACACACACACACATATATATATATATATATAAACCTTTTGATCGAAGAATAAATTTAATTTATTTAAAGCTTATTTTGTTTACTCGCTGATACTTCATCGTAAGAAGGCAAAATTCACACTGCTCGTCACCCCTGTAAGCATCAAAAGTTCTCATTTGGAAAACTGAATTTTACATGGACGCGATCACCTACTGCTAATGCTTAAGGAACATTTTTGATGCAGAAAGACCTGATATTTTTTTGATTACATCCATATAGCAACAATTTGGTTTAATATTATCTGATTTTATTTATAAATATATTCCAATCCTGAAGTCGATTCCTCGGGATGTCTTAAATCACATTTAGCGATTTTAAGCTACATTGGTGAGTGGGGAACTGCAGATGCTGGAAGTAAAGTATGTCCCCTACGTCTTTTAAGTGCATCACTTGGCATTAAATAGTGCTGTAATCTGAAGGAAGTATTTATTTTGGAAACATTCCAGTCATTGAGAGTCGTAGAATTGAATGAGAGCTTCGGAGAGTACGTCAAATAAGTTACAGATGGAATATGTTTATCAACTTTGTCTCACAGAAGGAGATCTTATAGTCGGCATGTTCACGGGATAATTATGTGACAGCTATAACAGAATAAAGGCAATACTTCTAAAATTCGCCCCATAATTTAAATATATGTCATGATTACATACTTTTGAAAACAGGAACAAGAGTCAGCATCAAAGTATCAGACAGTTAAGTGCCATACGTGATACATGCTTTGGGCGATCATGTCTCGAAAGAGACATGACTAACTGGGCAAAAGATTATCCCGCAGTAGGTTACCATTACTTTCTACGGCAGACTGGTTGCCAGCCAAGGCTATAGAGCCAAATTTATTTATTATTAAACCCATAACTGTAGGGAAGAGACGGATTAATACCTTTGTTAAGGGTATTTGTGCATAATTAAATGCAAGGAATTTAACTGGAATTCGAACTCGGCATCAAAGTATAACCATTTATATCCAGAGAACTTTTGAACAGAATTTGTTTGTACATTTATTTACGAACGATTCCATTGTTCATGTACACACTCCAGTTGGGGAATCGAAGAGACGAGTTCAAATTCCAGTCGAATCCATTACATTCGCTTACTAGTAAATAATACCCTTGGAAAATGTATGAATCAATATTTTCTCCATCCAGCTACGGGTAAATAACATGACAGAAAGCGTTTTATAGGCTTGGTTGGCAACCAGTCAACAGCAGTAACAACTTAATACCTATTACGGTAAAATCATCGTACCTTATGCGTTTGGGAACCGATTGGGGAGGCAAAAAGTCCCATGAAACTTCTTGTAGAGAAGAAGCTGACTCAATCCACCCAGATTACCTCAAGACGTAGGCGGCCATGCTCCTCTGTGTCTAATTTTGAATGTTTTGCTATGTTTCTACAGAAAGAAAATACCTGGTTTCAATGCCTTATTCAAGGTATGATATTAAGAAATTCCTTTTGTAACCCGAGAGTTCTGCGCACCTCACTATTAATCCCATGCCTAGAAGAAATATAAACATTTTCAAGTACTCATATTGATATGATAAATATAGCATGGTATTTACATTTATGTGATTTTTATAAGGAATATTTACAACAACTTATTTGGTGGTGTGAAATTTCATTATTCCGTCAACTCTTGTTTTTCATATTTAAAAGATATTTATGTGGCAGTCTAGTTATTAATATTTTTTTACGAATATAAAGATTATCATGGGTCATATGAGGAAAAGAAGATATTATAGGGTTGCTAAGTTTTTGAGAACATGCCTTTTACTATCTCTACTTTTTATTGAAGTTGTGTTCATTAACATTACGGTAAACTGAATCCGGCAGCAAGGCCTCTGACTGGAAAGTTGTGAGAAGCATGGAACCACCTCTTAATTGCTGTTGTTCCCAGGTTCACCCTGACCCGGAGTGGTAGCACCTGTTAGGGTTTCAGCTATGGGTAAATAGTTAACCCTAAACTGGGGTCAAAACACTATGAAATTATAAAAATAGACTTATATAGAAATATATACATTTTTGAAAGAAAAATATTACCAACAATAATTTTCAGATGGAAAAAATTATTACCATAACACATTTCTGAAGAAAAAATTATTACTAACAATATATTTTTGAATACAGACTAGAAGCCATCTTCAGTTTTATAAAATAAAAAGATAAAAAAAAAACTTTTCATCAAAATCAACCTCACTATAATCGAATATTTTAGAAAGTACCTTAGAACCCTAACTTTTTGGCATTAAATAACCCACAGAAGTTGATATGCTATTAAAAAACTCAACATCAAATTCATTGTCATGAAAACTGACAAACGTCTAGCTAATTCAGCAAATAAAAAGACACGTTGTAAACGATTGACTTAAATGGGGAGAATAAGGATTTATATATTGCTGGCTTCCTGAAAGTTGGATCATCGTTTGTCTGCAAAGAACTGGAAGCCGCTAACGGATATTATACATCAGGAGCCAAACAGTAATCGTCTGCTAAGGTTTCTAATACTATCAGAACGCTAGGTTTTGTACGAAAGATACATAAAATTATAATTAAGAACCCAAGAAAGTCAACAAACAACATTTCTAAGAAGCTCAGGGTTTCAAAACATTCTATAGGAATAATTGTTCATGAAGTCATTCAGTACAACTCATATATGAAGCTAGAAGGCTAATCTATTTCTGCATTGACAAAAGATGGTCTGATCTACGCAAAACGCTTCTTGAGAACATTCAAACATCAAGATCCTGAAATGATTTGTCCTTTCTCCGATAAAAATGATCAGGGTCATAAGGTTAACAAGTGGAACAAAAGATGGTATTACAGAAATGCTTAGGGCGTTTCAATAGCCTTGCATTTAAAGATTCTGGGAGCAGTGATTGTTTTGAGAGTTGTGAGCAACAAATCACGTTATAATCCTTTTTCTCAAAGCTTAAAGGTCAATTCTTTTGACTATGAAACGGTGTTGGAAAGTGATGTGAGGCATCAGGTAAAAAGCGGGATCAAATGAAGACTCTACACCAACGAAAATGTTATTGCCACCTCATAAGGTCAAAACCTGAATTACAATCCTCAAGATAACATCAGCCAAAACATATAGCCTCTTAACTCTCCGGATCTGAATCTGTTGGATTATTTCATATGTCGCGTAGTCGAGAGTAAAGCCATACTACTATAAAATCTCTGATGTCTTCAATAACTATGAAAATGTCCAAAACACATTAAGCTAATCTGATTCGGGAATATAAACATCTCAGGCACCGTATTTCATCAATAATCGTTGCAATCGAGGTATTCATTAAGTAGATATGTCAAGAAGAATCTCAATATTATTCATGCCAACCTTTCTCAAATAAAGCTTTTTATTCGTGACTTTTTTTTCTAAATTCAGGCAAATAACTTTAAATAACTGAGCAAACTTGTAATAAATTTATTGGGTGATTAAAAGACAACTTGAAAATTTGGGATAATGCAGATCAGAGATTAAAGAACTTTCAAAGACGTAGCATTATCATTTTAATTTAAATAATATGTTGGTCGTGAAAATGTCACAAACAGATTTGAGAAAAAGCGAAAAAGAAATGAATAAGTACATTCATACGCAAATAACTAACTGAACAGCTGCTAATGAGAATGTAAAAAGACTTAGAATAATACAATTTTTATTTACTGAAACGGAAACCATAAAAATATTAAATTTACTTTAGCAACATAAAAAGAGTGAGACAAATTATATGAAAACCGATTTTTAGCGATGAATGTAGAGTTACATTAGAGGAGCCTGATAATTGCGCTTGACAATGGAATGTGTTAGATAGAGTAATTTATTTGGCTAGTATTCTAGTAGGCAAAACTAAATAAAATGTGGTTCTTTAGAAGAATTTTGAAGATACCATTAGGCAAACATGTGAGCAACAACTGTGTTTTGTAGCGGATGCGCATGAAAAGAAAAGAGAGCTGAGGTTTCTGGGACATGTAATGAGGAAGATGGGTTTAAAGAATCTAATACACATAGAACAGACAGATGGAAAGAGAAACTGGAGAAAGCAGCGCAAGAACAGTAATTTTCATTATGAATCCCAGAAAGTCAACAGAAGACATCTAAGGATCTCAGAATTTCAAGACATTGTATCGGAATAATTGTGCATGAAGGCATTCAGTACAAGTCATGTATTTTTCACTCAAGGAACTAGATTGGCAACAAGGTTCCACCATTTTACAGATGAAGCAACCAAATGCAGCCGGCACTTCTACTCTCTTATCTTCTTTTTCTCGCTGGTCCTGGGTATAACTGTAAACTGCATCCGGCAGCAAAACCTCTAATTAGGAGGTTGCGAGGACCATGGAAACACTCCTTAATTGCTGTTGTTTTCAGGTTCACCCTGACTCGAGCCGTTAGCATCTGTTAGGGTCCCAGCTATGGGCAAATAGTTAACCCCCAACTTGAGGTAAAAACATTATGAAAATATAAAAATAGACTTTTACAGAAATATATACATTTTTGAAAGAAACATATTACCAACAATACAGTTTTGAAGAAAAGAATTATTGCCATAATACGTTTTTGAAAGAAAAAGAAATTATTACCAGCAATACATTTCGACTAAAGAACTAGATGTCTTCAGTTATTAAAATAACAAAAAGCAATCATCAAAATCTGACTAAATCAACCTTCTCACTATAACTGAACATTAAAAATACCTTAAAAACACTACCTTTTCGGATTAAATAACCCACGGAAGTTGATATGCCGTTAAACAAAACTCAAACTCGAACTTTTTTTGTCACACTTCTCGTTTGTAAAACCCCTTCCCGTATACTGGCTTTCCTAATTTTGTTATTTTTTATCCTATCGCTTCAAATTATTATCATCGGATGCTGGCACACAAATGAGACATGATTCGAAAAGGAATATATTAAGACCTTCTCTAAATTCTCGCTGATTTTTCATGAAAAGTAATGTCTTTCTTACAAAAATTAGTAATGAAGATATCACTGAAACCATTGTATATCGCTAACCAGTACTTTTTTACAAGCGAGTTTTGAAAGAGATAACAACAGGAAAAGTGTTGAGAGCGACAAGGGATAAGGGCAAGTAGAAGCTCTAGATCGCCTACGTCCTGAATGAACGCGGCGCATAAAGAATGAATCTTCTTAAGCCTCAACCTCTCAGACGACTTCCATTGGAACGACTACATCGAATCGATAGCTAAATCTACTGCGTCGGGTACTGTGTCGTACCAGAATGTTTTTCTCACCTGAATCTGTCTTACCCATATGCAAATCAACCATCCTCTTATGTATTGAATATTATTGTTGTATCTGGTCGGGCGCCCCAGCTATTCATCTCGAGGTTCTCTATAAAATCCAGAGTAGAATCTGCAATGTAATCGATCACGACCTGGCAGTTTGACTCCAGTCACTTTCTCACCTCCGAGATGTGTTTTCTCTCTGTCACTTCTAGAAATATTTTTACAACTTCTGCTCCGAGGAGTTTAGCTCTCCGGTAACCTCACTGTACGAATTTATTTTTAGACTGAAAAAAGGCCCCATCCTTTGATAGTCAAAACAACCAAATGCACCCGCCAATTCTACCCTACAGTCTTTTTTCTAGCACTTCTCGTTTGTAGAACCCCTTTCCGTATACTTGCTTCCCTGATAGCTACAATCTCCATGAGTTTAAATGCAACGTTAACTGCCATCTCTTATCCTTTGATTCCCATCCTTCTCTTATTCTTTCCCTAACGCCTTTATATCTTGTTTTACTTTCTTTTTACTCAACTCTCACATTTACTCCTCAGCTTCTTTTCTGGTACTTCCTGCCTGTGGAATTTCATTTCACATACTTGCTTCCCCGACAACTACAATCTCCAGGAATTTAAATGTAATGTCAATAGACACCTCTTAACACACTAACTTGCATCCATTCTCACAAACACTCTTCCCATTTGTCCAACCCTCATCCTCGGTATCCATCACCCTCCTTCTGACATTTCCTATATCTAACCACTCTTTCTCATCAATTTCCCCTATGTAACCCCCTGTGCAATAGTGGCAGTGGAATGCCTTGCCTGGGGTGAAATGATTAAAAAAAACCCCAAAAAACAATCTTGTGCAGAATAGACTGCACTTTGTTGATGAGCTGAATACATAAAACTGTTGAAAATGTGCCACAAGCCACTGAAATGAGTCTCCTCGTGTTCTTAATTCAGAACTGTCCTTGGGGTGAAATGATTAAAAAAAAACTCTCTTCACATCAGTATTTATCCTTTTCTTACCCATTCTCTGATACCCCCTGTAACCTGTTCTGCTTTCTCTTCGCTATTCTCTCATGTAATCTTTCGCTTTCCTATGTCGTCCCATGCACACCAATGGCAGTACTGCCTTCCTTGGGGTGAAACGATTAAAAAACTTTATCGACAAGAAAAGAAAATATTCCATACATAATGAATTATGTTTCATGCTCAAAATGCAAAACATTTAAGTACATTTGAAAGTTAAAATAAAGGGAATTATATGCCCCTAAGGACATTATATACAGATGAAGGCATGTCAGCAACAAGGTACCATATTGAAATCAAGGCATATCTTAATAGTTGTTTTTAAGAGGTCGATGTAACGATCAACCTTCGGGTGTGGTTCAAAAAGAATATTCAAACAAAACGTATTTATGCATGATAATATTCAGAACAATGGGTGTTGCAACAATAAAATAATTTAGATAATTAGGGTTTTAATAGAATTGACCGACAAATGGAATGGCTCCCGGGATTGTCAGATCTGAACATTTATTGATGTATAGATAAATGATGACTTTATCCTGGCGCCAAACAATTTTCATCTAAGAATGCATTTAGGGAAGCAATTACAATAGTTTTTGAATCTATAATTTCTGAAGAATTTCTGAATTGAAAGATTTCAATAGACAATAGAAGGCTTCGAACTGATAAGATTAGAAAAAGAGTTCATATCAGCTGATAATATTGATTGTCTTTCTTATTTGACGTAAATGTTCGTTTGTATTCTACATCATTTGTTTGAAAAAAATGTGTTGTGTTTCGTAATTTTATATCCTATCGCTTCAAAATATTATTTTCTGATGCTGGCACACAAGTGAGGCATGATTCGAAAATGATTATATTAGGACATTGAAGTAATGTTTTAGTATGTGCGTTGTGGTACAGTGGATATCGGCTCAGAACGAGAAATCAGGGAGCCGAGTTCGAATTCCAGTTGAATTCATTGTATTCACTTACGCGCAAGTACCCTTGGGAAAGGTATTAATCCGTCTCTTACTTCCAGTT
Organism: Ascarosepion bandense; assembly: GCA_037127315.1. Classification (NCBI taxonomy): domain Eukaryota; kingdom Metazoa; phylum Mollusca; class Cephalopoda; order Sepiida; family Sepiidae; genus Ascarosepion; species Ascarosepion bandense. The sequence continues at coordinate 598,648 of JBBBDQ010001395.1, read as the reverse complement.
ATGGGTTAAATAGCAGGACAGATTGGGTTCTATAGCCTTGGTTGGCGACCAGTCTACTGCAGAAAGCAATGGCAACCTACTGCGGGATAATCTTCTGCCCAGTCAGTCATGCCTCTTTCGAGACATAATCGCCCAAGCGTGTATCACGTATGGCACTTAACTGACTGTTTTATTTACAAACATTAGTAAATATATCACTGAAAGTATTGTTTATCGCTAGCTATTACTTTTCCCCATATTTATTGCAGCATGTGAATACCACGTCGGAAAAACGACACGTTTTTTGAGGTTTTTACCTACTAGTCAACCCACTTTGTTGCATCTTCATAAGATGAAAGTGATGGTCTGCCTGGCAACGTGCCATCGATTTGAACATTTAATAATCAGACGAGGCAATATCTGGGAATAATGTGGGTGGGTAGGACTTCCCATTTAAGCGTTTCTAATTAGGTTTTCACCCGTTTTACAACATGTAGTCTCGCGTTGTCATGCTGCAAAATGACTTTGTTCTGTTTCTGCTCGTATATGTCGTTTTTTCTTCAGTGCTCGACTTAAACGCTTCAATTGTAGCCGATAGCGATCTCCCGTTATGGCTTCGGTCGGTTTTAGCAGCTTATCATAAACTACACCCAACTGATCCCAACAAATCCAGAGTAGAAGCGTCGAACTATGGATATTCGGTTTTACCACTGATGTTGATGCAAAGCCGGGATTACCCCACGATCTTCTACGCTTAGAATTATCATAGTGTATCAACTTTTCATCGCCGGTCACGATATGATGAAAACCTTTTCTGAAGTTGAAGCAGCTGTTCACAACGTGGCAAGACGCCGTTAGACATCTCACGGATTCAACTCGTATTGCACCCAATGTCTATGTTTTTAAATCATTTCTAATGCTTTCAAACCTTTCTAAACTGTTGTGTGATGAATCCCTAATGTTTCTGCTTACGCCTGACATGTCTTCATGAAATAATACCCCCAGTTCTTCGTCTTCAAACATTTTCTATGTGCCAGATGATTTTTATCTTCAACATGAAAATCGTTACTTTTGAAGCGTCTGAACTAATCTCTGCATGTTGTTTGCGACAGAGCATGGTCACCGCAAGTCTCAACAAGAATTCTGTTTGCTTCAGATGCAAATTGCTTTTTTATAAAGTTGTGCAGTAAAATATCCCGCAAATGCGATTTTTTGGCACAAAATCCGATATCCTTAACGCTATAAGAAGCAAAGTTACTTACACTTCGGCAAAATGACATACACTGAATTTCAAGTTTGCTTATACTATTTACTTATAGATGCGTTACGATATGAAACTACGCACGCGCAGTTCTCAGAACGCCATTTGTTAGAAAACGGAAACTCAATGTCCTAATATATTCTATACATCTCAGGGTAAATTAAAGTGCATATGAAGACATATTGGATTTCGTGATAGTCCACGCAACTATGATGCGTTAGTTTCATCATTCCGATGATTTTATTGTTTCTCATATTTAAAGTGGGACACATTTTATCATATTCTTCTTCCAGTTTCTTAGATATCTTGTGCTTTAAACCGTGTCCCCTCCAAGAATAACAGACCATTGTATTTTGAGTGCCATGAAAGATGGAGGAAATGAATATGCCAGATAAAATATTTGGTTTTAAAAATAAATAATAATGATGATGATGATGATGATGATGATGATGATGATGATTTCTAAGACAAGACAGTTCCTTTCTAAGCATACGATGCACCATCCAAAGGCTGATATAGACCGTCTATGCATACCCAGTAAAGAATTTAGAAGAGGTCTTATTCAGCTAGAATTTTCATACAAGAGAGCAACTATTGGCTTACTAACATACATAGGAACAACAAAGGACTGGATGATACAATTTGTCAAACAACATGAAAACAGAAAGACAAATATTCAATAATGAAAGAAGGCAGTAAATACAAATAAGATTTACATTTAGTAGATTCGGCAGAAAAGCAAAACAGAAGCCAAGAACCAACAATTGTGGCCAAAAGTATGAAAAAGAAGGCCAAGGAACTTGAACAGAAGAAACAACGCTGGCAAGACAAACCTCTACATGGCCAAAATCCATAACGTGCTAATACACCCAATGGTGATTATGTTGATAATCGATAGTTACGTGCATCAGGATTAAATTCTGAAACTTTTCATTAGGAACTTTCAGGCAAATATTATACATAATAATGTGGATCCAAAATGCAAGTTCTGAGATAAATACCAAGAGACATGACAATCTAATCTAAATATGTTCTGTACTTGCCTCAAAAGAATATAAAAATCGTCACGATAGAATGGGGCAATATTTACACTGGTCAATGTGCCAGCCATAGGGAAAATATGTAAACAAACACTGGTATGAACATCATCAAGGACCGGTTACAGAAATAGAAAATGTCACCATTCTATGGGATTGCACCATCTACACAGACAGGAAAACTGAAGCAAATAGGCCGGACATTATTGTTGAAAACCAATAAGGAAAACAACTTGCCTATTAATTGATTGTAACATAGCAACCAAGGAATTCGAAAAACTATGAAAATATAAAGACTTGGAAACTGAAATAGAAAAAATGTGGAAATTGAAAACAAGAATCGTACTAGTTATAGTAGGTGCACTTGGGATGATTACAAATTAAACAAAACAACACATTGAAAGATTCCCTGGAAACCCCACCTTAAGAGATATACAAAAATTGTCTTGTTAAGTACAGCCCACACACTAAAGAGAACTTTGTCTATGCAATGCTAGGGATGTCATAGGAGATAGAAAAACATAAAATGGAGCCATAACAACCCACCACAACCTGCCTTAGGTGTTTCCGCAGATTTGGTAGGTAGTACGACCATAGCAGAAATCCAATTATGATGAAAAAATGACATAGTAATAACGATTATAAATGCTGGTTGTGTGAACAATACCAGAGCTATATTTAAATTGAACAATGTGCAAACACTTTGAAAAATACGTAAACTAACACTGGTATGAACATCGCCCAGCAACGGTTACAGAAATAGAAGATGTCAACATTCTATCGGATCACACCATCTACATCGAGAGGAAAATTGAAAAAAATAGGGCTGGAAATTATTGTTATAAAACCAAAAAGAAAAAACTTGCTTACTAATTGATATGGCTTGTCCAGTAGATTGTAACACAACAACCAAGGAATTTGAGAAACTATCAAAATATAAAGACCTGGAAATTGAAAAAGAAAAAAAATGTAGAAATTGAAAACAAAAATATGGCCAGTTATAGTAGGTGCGCTTAGAATGATAAAAAAAGGAACAAAACAACACATTGAAAACATCACTGAAAATCCCAGCGTAATAGATATACATAAAGTTTTCTTGATAAATACAACCCATAAACTAAGAAGAATTTATCAATGTATTGCTAATGACGTTATGGGAGCTAGAAAAACAAATGAAATGTAGTCATATCACTACTTGCCTTAGGTTTTTCTGCAGGCGTGGTAGGTAGTGTTGCCATAGCAGAAATCAAATTATGTTTAAAATGACACAACAATAAAAATTAGTTTGTCTTTTCTTTTTTACAAACATCCTCAGTGAAAAATGTCATGATTCCATTTCTAACTTTTTTTGGCTGGAACTCTGAAGAAAATGAAGAATACAACAGAAATTGATAGAAATAATAATAATAATAATAATAATAATAATAATAATAATAATGCAGCACTGAAATCAATACTGGATGAAGACCCGAATACAAATCTTAACGAAGTAATATATGCATCAGCAACAGCAGCAACAAAAAAAATTAAACATCAAAATAAAAACAAGGCAGTCACGCAGACGTGAAGATCCACCTTGGAAAAGAAAAATCGAAAAAGAAATCGAACAACTAAGAAGTGAACTGTCAGTACTGGATGAACTGAGTAGAGGAATAAATGTAAGAACTAGGAAAAGAAGAAGAGCCGAAAAAAAATATAACATCAGGAATGAAAATGACGTCTTATCAAATAAAGAAAAAATAAAGCAAAAAATCCAACTGAAGGCTCAAAGAATAAGACGCTATGAAAAAAGAGCAAAATTTTACAGACAAAACAAGATCTTTCAGACTGATACAAAGAGATTTTACAGGGAAATAGGTAAAAAAAGAATTGAAGTGACAGTACCCCCCAGAATGGAAGAAGTCACACAGTTCTGGGAAAAGATATGGGCTTGCCCTAAACAACCTAGCAAGGAAGTACATTGGATTACGCAGGAGATAGAACGAATGAAGAATAAACCCGAACAGACATGGTCTGGAATTACAGAAGATGATGTTAAATTTGCACTAAAAAAAGCACACAATTGGAAAACTCCAGGTATAGATAAAATTCCTAACTTTTGGCTATATTATTTAAATGCAGCACATAAAAAAATAGCCAAAGAACTCCAAGAAATGGTTGACGATCCCACTAAAATTCCTGCATGGATGACAAAAGGAATTACATTTCTTCTACCCAAGAATGGTGACACAAACAACCCGAAAAACTACAGACCAATTACATGTCTTCCGACAACATATAAACTACTAACATCTATTTTAACAAAACAAACATATTTATTCTTAGAAAGAAATGACATGATACCGCTTGAACAAAAAGGGTGCAAACGTGGCTGTTATGGCTGTAAAGACCAATTGCTAATTAACAAAATGATCCCGGAAAACTGCTACAAGACAAAGAAAAATCTTAGTACTGCCTGGATAGACTACCGAAAGGCATTCGATAGTGTGCCACATGACTGGATTTTAAAGACTTTAAATATATACAAGATATCGCCCGTCATCATCAATTTCATCAAACAGTGCATGTCTATATGGAAAACAACCCTTTACCTCAATCATATAAATGGAACCTATAAGTCTGATGAAATAAACATCAAAAGAGGTATATTTCAAGGTGATTCTTTATCTCCCTTACTATTCTGCATATCATTAATAGCACTAACCAGTCAACTTAATAAGACAGAATGTGGTTATAAAATAGGCCAAAAGAAAATAAGCCATCTATTTTACATGGATGACTTAAAGTTATATGCTAAGAATGATAATGAGCTGGAAGGTCTTCTGCAAACTGTAAAATGCTTCAGCGAAGACATTGGTATGAAATTTAATTTGAATAAATGTGCTAAAGCTACAATTTTACGTGGATCAATACAAGAAACATCCTCAATTAGCCTAGACCCTGCTGTAACAATAAAAGAATTGAAACCAGAAGAAGCTTATAAATACCTAGGTGTAAATGAGAGCGAAAACATTCACCATAAAAAATGAAAGAAATAGTGCGTAAAGAGTACTATAGAAGGCTACGAATGATATTAAAAACTGAATTAAATTCACAGAATAGAGTTATGGCCATTAATAGCCTTGCAATCCCAGTTGTCCAATATAGCTTCAACATCTTAAACTGGACTCTAAACGACATCAGGCGAATGGATGCTAAAACAAGAAAGCTTCTTTCTAAGCATAGGATGCATCACCCAAAGGCTGATGTAGACCGTCTATACATACCCCGTAAAGAAGGTGGAAGGGGTCTTATTCAGCTGGAATTGTCATACAAGACAACAACTATTGGCTTACTAACATACATAGAAACAACAAAGGATTGGATGATAAAATTAGTAAGGCAACATGAAGAAAGAAAGAAAAAATATTCAATAATAAAAGAAGGCAGTAAATACAAACAAGAATTACAGTTAGTAGATTCTGTAGAAAAGCAAAACAGTAGCCAAGAACCAACTATTGCGGCAAAAAATATGAAAATGAAAGCCAAAGATAAAGCTCTTGAAAAGATGAAACAGCGCTGGCAAGACAAACCTCTGCATGGCCAATATCCAGTACGTGCCAATAAATCCAATGTTGACAAAGTTAATACTCATCGATGGTTACGTGCATCTGGATTAAAGTCTGAAACTGAAGGCTTTATACTTGCAGCACAAGACCAAAGTCTTTTCACGAGAAACTTTCAGGCAAATATTATGCATAATAATATGGATCCAAAATGCAGGTTTTGTGATAAACACCAAGAAACAATAGACCACCTAATCTCAGGCTGTTCTGTGCTTGCCCCAAACGAATATAAAAATCGCCACGATAGAGTTGGGCAATATTTACATTGGGCAATGTGCAAACATTATGGAAAAGCTGTAAACAAACACTGGTATGAACATCATCCAGCACCGGTTACAGAAATAGAAGATGTAACCATTCTATGGGATTACACCATCTACACAGACAGAAAAATTGAAGCAAACAGGCCAGACATTATTGTTAAAAACCAGAAGGAGAAAACTTGTCTATTAATTGATATGGCTTGTCCAGCGGATTGTAACATAGCAACCAAGGAATTTGAAAAACTGTCAAAATATAAAGACCTGGAAATTGAAATAGAAAAAATGTGGAAATTGAAAACAAGAGTTGTGCCAGTGATAGTAGGTGCACTTGGAATGATAAAAAATGGAACAAAACAACACATTGAAAGAATCCCTGGAAACCCCAGCTTAAGAGATATACAAAAAATTGTCTTATTAAGTACAGCCCACACACTAAGGAAAACGTTATCTTTGTAATGCTGGGGATGATAGGGAAGATAGAAAAACATGAAATGGAGTCATAACAACACGCCACTACCTGCCTTAGGTCTCCCCGCAGACTTGGTTGGTAGTGAGACCAATGCAGAAATCGAAATATGATGAAAAATGACATAATAATAAAAGGAAGAAGCAAAAAACAAAGAAAGAAATCGTAGACGAGGAGATGACGTTTTCAAGTATTTAACGTCTGCTTCAGTGAAATGGTAAACCATATCAATTTTGGATTTGGATTTTCTCCTCTTACTTAATTGAATAAATATCTGCATTTGTGCTTTTGATCTCAATTGCAATGTTCTCTTAAATTTCTTTAGCGCTAAAGGAGAATTTTCAGACGAAATATATTGTTGGGAAATTCAAAAAGGGCGTATTCCTTCATTAGATTAAGAATTACGGTACATCCGATATTCAAGTGCGAAAACCGAGCGATATTCAAGGGTATCTTTAACTTTAAATATATTTGTGCATTGAAAAAAATGATAAATAAATACATTAATATTTTTATTTATAATCCAATATCGGCATTGATATACCAGGAATTGGAAAATTTTCGTGTAAATTAAACATAAATGAAAATAATACTGAAATCTCATTTTAAAAAATTTATTGGTCAAAACTACATAAAACAAAAACTTAAAATAATCAAGAGTAAATTTATATAATCAAAACACCAGTAGCTTTAGTAGCGGCCCCAGAAGACTTCGGAATCTTCTGCATCTCTTCTGGATGGTCTCCTTGTTTAAGTTATTGAATGCTGGTATAAATATTGCCTTCACTTAATCATTGATGTTACAATGACTTTTGGTGGTCTCTAGCTCAACTTCATCCCACTCATAATAATCAAGTATGTTACAATCTGGAGAGTTAGGCGGCTAGATGTAAGGTGCGACGTGGTTGCAGAAGTTTTCTGACAGCCATGACTGGGCACTCCTTCTTGTGTGACATGGTGCAGATTCTTGTTGCTAGAGACAGGGTTTACAGCAACCACCCTCTTGACTCAGGGTAGCACTCCCTCCTCAAATCATTGATGTAGGCCTCTGTGTTGAGCCTTCCCTGTGGGAAGATGAATGGATACATAATGTTCCTATCACTAGTGATCGCTCTGAACACCTTCGTAATCACCATTAGACTCATTGAAATCTTTTCGAACTATTGTCCTCAAATTGAAACCGGAACGCTCTGTAATTTTCGTATTTGAGATTTGGACGCGAATGCCAAGCAGAATAGCATGCGTTTTTTTTAAATTTTTGGCTGAGTGAATTGCGCCATGCTGTTCTTTTTTTTCACGGACAGCACCAATATATTAAACTTAGCAGTTGATAAAATCAGAAACAATTAATCCGCACAAGGGGATTGAAAAATATAATATGGCGACAATTTACCGATCGCAATCTGTATTTTAATAAGGACTGGAAATAAACTGCAAGAAAACTGAATGTGTGGTCATCAGCAAAAAGAGCAGCACAAAATGACAAATACAGGTCGGGGATACTAAAATCAAGCAGGTACAAAAATTTAAATACCTAGTAAGTGTTTTAACAGAAGACGGAAAACACGACACAAAGATCCGAAGGCGAATTGGCATAGCGAAGGACGCGTTTTAGAAGTTGAGTAGAGTATTAAGAGACAGTAAAATTTCGCTAGAAAAAGAAAAGAGTACTGGATTGCTATGTGATGTCAGTTTTTTAATATAGTAGTGAATGTTGGACAATATCATCAAAGATGAAGGAAAGACTTGAAGCAATTGAAATGTGGCTCTACAGAAGGATATGTGAATATCATGAATCGAGCATTTGGGCAATGGTGAAGTTTTGGAAAGAATGGAAATGAAAAGAAAATTACTATTCAGCATCAGGAAAAGACAGCTAAAGTCCCAGGGAAATAGAATGAGGAGAGAGAAGGCTTGCAGAACCTGATACTAACAGGTCAGATTGAGGGAAAATGAGACAAGAGGAAACAACGGATAACATATTTAAAGGAAATGAGGTGGTGGACGACAGAACGAGGGTTATGTTGTGTAACAGGAGAAACAATACATTTCATAGCAAAATGACCAACAATACATTTTATTCTAAATTGAAGTCATGCAATTGCGTTTAAAATATATTTAGCTGAAGCCATAAATCAAATATTTAGATTTTGGCATAGAGTTTGATGCGACGCTCAATGATCAATCAAGCAAGCAATATGAAATAATTCTTTCAAAACATTAATCCATATATCCTAAAATTATTTAAAGAAATCAAACTATAAATACAACTTCAACAAAACTACAGCATTAAACACACATATCACCGCCTCTAGTAAACATGTCTACAGCACACAAGCATGAAAAGCACAAAAGCTGAGTATCAGCTACCACGTATTCAACTGTGAAAGCAGAATAACATATAAGAAATTTGTATTACTTCAAATGTCCGCAAGAAAATCTATCCCAAAGCTCTCTTCAGCACTAAGGCGACCACTGCTCTTCTTAGAGTATTATTATTATTATTATTATTATTATTATTATTATTGCTGTTGTTGTTATTATTATTATTATGTCATTTTTCATCATATTTCGATTTCTACTATGGTCTCACTACCAACCAAGTCTGCGGGGAGACCTAAGGCAGGTAGTGGCGTGTTGTTATGGCTCCATTTCATGTTTTTCTATCTTCCCTATCATCTCCAGCATTACATAGATAAAGTTTTCCTTAGTGTGTGGGCTGTACTTAATAAGACAATTTTTTGTATATCTCTTAAGCTGGGGTTTCCAGGGATTCTTTCAATGTGTTGTTTTGTTCCATTTTTTATCATTCCAAGTGCACCTACTATCACTGGCACAACTCTTGTTTTCAATTTCCACATTTTTTCTATTTCAATTTCCAGGTCTTTATATTTTGACAGTTTTTCAAATTCCTTGATTGCTATGTTACAATCCGCTGGACAAGCCATATCAATTAATAGACAAGTTTTCTCCTTCTGGTTTTTAACAATAATGTCTGGCCTGTTTGCTTCAATTTTTCTGTCTGTGTAGATGGTGTAATCCCATAGAATGGTTACATCTTCTATTTCTGTAACCGGTGCTGGGTGATGTTCATACCAGTGTTTGCCTACAGCTTTTCCATAATGTTTGCATATTGCCCAATGTAAATATTGCCCAACTCTATCGTGGCGATTTTTATATTCATTTGGGGCAAGCACAGAACAGCCTGAGATTAGGTGGTCTATTGTTTCTTGGTGTTTATCACAAAACCTGCATTTTGGATCCATATTATTATGCATAATATTTGCCTGAAAGTTTCTCGTGAAAAGACTTTGGTCTTGTGCTGCAAGAATAAAGCCTTCAGTTTCAGACTTTAATCGAGATGCACGTAACCATCGATGAGTATTAACTTTGTCAACATTGGATTTATTGGCACGTACTGGATATTGGCCATGCGGAGGTTTGTCTTGCCAGCGCTGTTTCATCTTTTCAAGAGCTTTATCTTTGGCTTTCATTTTCATATTCTTTGCCGCAATAGCCGGCTCTTGGCTTCCGTTCTGCTTTTCTACAGAAACTACTAATTGTAAATCTTGTTTGAAGTTACTGCCTTCTTTTATTATTGAATATTTTTTCTTTCTTTCTTCATGTTGCCTTACTAATTGTATCATCCAATCCTTTGTTGTTTCTATGTATGTTAATAAGCCAATAGTTGTTGTCTTGTATGACAATTCCAGCTGAATAAGGCCTCTTCCACCTTCTTTACGGGGTATGTATAGACGGTCTACATCAGCCTTTGGATGATGCATCTTATGCTTAGAAAGAAGCTTTCTTGTTTTAGCATCCATTCGCCTGATGTCGTTTAGATTCCAGTTTAAGATGTTAAAGCTATATTGGACAACTGGGATTGCAAGGCTATTAATGGCCATAACTCTGTTCTATTTCTTTCATTTTTTTATGGTGAATGTTTTCGCTCTCATTTACACCTAGGTATTTATAAGCTTCTTCTGGTTTCAATTCTTTTATTGTTACAGCAGGGTCTAGGCTAATTGAGGATGTTTCTTGTATTGATCCACGTAAAATTGTAGCTTTAGCACATTTATTCAAATTAAATTTCATTCCAATGTCTTCGCTGGAAGTTTTCAGAAGACCTTCCAGTTCATTATCATTCTTAGCATATAACTTCAAGTCATCCATGTAAAATAGATGGCTTATTTTCTTTTGTCCTATTTTATAACCACATTCTGTCTTATTAAGTTGACTGGTTAGTGCTATTAATGATATGCAGAATAGTAAGGGAGATAAAGAATCATCTTGAAATATACCTCTTTTGATGTTTATTTCATCAGACTTACAGGTTCCATTTATATGATTGTGGTAAAGGGTTGTTTTCCATATAGACATGCACTGTTTGATGAAATTGATGATGACGGGCGATATCTTGTATATATTTAAAGTCTTTAAAATCCAGTCATGTGGCACACTATCGAATGCCTTTCGGATAGTCTATCCAGGATGTACTAAGATTTTTCTTTGTACTGTAGCAGTTTTCCAGGATCATTTTGTTAATCAGCAATTGGTCTTTACAACCATAACAGCCACGTTTGCACCCTTTTTGTTCAAGCGGTATCATGTCATTTCTTTCTAAGAATAAATATGTTTCTGTTTTGTTAAAATAGATGTTAATAGTTTATATGTTGTCGGAAGACATGTAATTGGTCTGTAGTTTTTCGGGTTGTTTGTGTCACCATTCTTGGGTAGAAGAAATGTAATTCCTTTTGTCATCCATGCAGGAATTTTAGTGGGATCGTCAACCATTTCTTGGAGTTCTTTGGCTAATTTTTTATGTGCTGCATTTAAATAATATAGCCAAAAGTTAGGAATTTTATCTATACTTATTATTATTATTATTATTATTATTATTATTATTATTATTATTATTATTATTATTATTATTATCTTTGAATTGCTGTGCTACATTGATTGAGTTGTGGTTTCCCGTTCATTTCTCAACAGTGGAAAAATTCTTCCTATAGGAAGACTGTAATCCAACTTTAGATAGCGCAGTCTACTCTACTATTTGAAGCATGGCTGAGGACGAATTGATGGTGGCGTTTCATAAGAACAGATGAGCTAAAGTTAACGCAACATACCTAAAGGGAATTTGGACTGGGCATGCGTATTACATTTTCCGTGCTGATAACCGTTACGCTACCCATCCGATCTCTGATTGCCATGAGCATTTAAATAACACCTATATGCGTTTTATCAATACCTTCTATATTCTATGACGTAGATAATTACGACTCTACATGGATACACACTTTGGTTTAACCTAAATTGCTGTGCCATCTTGCGAAAGATAGAGTCCTGGTTTCTCGTTGTATTACTCCGTCTCTTAGAATCGCGTTCGTTCAATTTTAGAGAGTGCAATCTGTACAGCTATCTAATTTTATGAGTGGAAGAATTTGTGAATCCAGTCGCATAAGTGCATAGGTATTAATAACATTATCGATAATTAAAAAAGAAACCTCTATTTCCTTCCATTGAGACCACGCATTTAAAGGTATCTGAAAAGGTGAGCCGAAATTAATTTTCTGAAGAATTCTTAGAAAGATTACCAGCATTTCTTGAAAGAATATTTTCATTATGAGTGGGCCCATGCCGTCAAAAATAACGGCAAATTATTTATATCAATAAGCCGTCTAAAATAACGGCAACAGATAAATTGAAGTACCTACTGTTGTGTATTTTACATTGACATAAAACATCCAAACACCTGCACGTAATAGGAGGGTTATATATATATATATATATATATATATATATATATATATGTGTGTGTGTGTGTGTGTGTATGTGTGCGTGTGTGTGTGTGTGTGTGTATGTGTATATTCTTCACTAGTTGACGACATAATTATTGCAAACAAAATAAGACAATAAGCCACTGTTAATGAGCAAATTCGCGGAAAGAGCTTTCATTCCTGGTAGTAAACTTTAATAACAGGTTTTTATAAAAATGAACCGAGCTGACGCTGTCTGACAACTGTATCTCTAATAGACTGACCCGACGCTAACTCGCTATTGTCGCTTTCTTCATGAGCGTGACAGGATATATATATATATATATATATATATATATATATATATATGGTTTTTATTATAAAAGAGAGGATTAATTATATATGGTTTTTATTATAAAAGAGAGGATTAATTATATATGGTTTTTATTATAAAAGAGAGGATTAATTTTTAATGATACAATGGAGTCGTTTTTAACATTTCACCAACCAGACAATAAAACACGTCATTCGTATCGGTATGCACAATATCGGTTAAGTTCTGGTACACGCTCGTAAAAAATATATATATATGTATATATATTAAAACAAAACAAAGCCGAAAGGTGAAAACACACGTCATAGCGAGGAATAAAGGACTTGAACTCGTTCAATAATTTTGTTGCTTATTTTAGGCATTTTCTTGTGCGCTCTAGGTATTTAGGTAGTTAGGTATTTAGGTAGGTAGGTAGGTAGGTATTTAGGTGGGTAGGTATTTCGGTAGGTAGGTATTTAGGTGGGTAGGTATTTCGATAGGTAGGTAGGTAGGTAGGAAGGTAGGTAGGTGACATTAAGGGACAACTGATATCTCAGATCAATATTGGAAAAGATAGGTTAATTCCTTCACTCTATGCTTTTAGCCAGTAAGCTGATTTTTATCTCTCGTTTTTCTAATAATTGTATGAAGGCTTACAAGCAACTGCGCTTCTAATATATCAGGCATGCAAGTGTCCATTGTGTCTCAGCCGATAGCGTCCTTAACGCGTCGAGTAATCTTAATTTTCTCATAACACTGTAAAAGAAAAGAACTTATGTAAGAGCAGCACTTTACCCCTGCCTATGGGTAGATGTCATAATAAAAGTGACTTCAGGGTAGGCCTTCGGCAATGTCCGGATTGGATCGACATCATGGCATTCCTGCTAAGTTAGCAGGGCTAATATCCGGCATAGTTGCTTGCTGCCGTCGCGACATAACTTGTACAAGCTTTTTGTGCTTTTCAAAATTTCCAAGTAAATTCATCACTGCTGATTTGAAACTATTACCTTTCGTGTCGTTCTCAGGAATTAAGATCCTGCGTATGCCAAAATATTAAGCAGTCGGCAATTGGGTGATAATTACGCCAATTCTAGACTTGGTCGGAAGTTACTTATTGGAAATGTTCCCACGTATCTGGACTTTGAATTAAAGTTATCAAAGTTTCCATTTTCACATTTCCAATCTTAATCATGTAGAGCAAATGAGGTTAGTGATTTCGATGTTATTGGCCAATTAATGATTATTCAGATATAGATTATGATATATAAGTTAAAAGCAAAACTGCATGTAAAATTAAACTGAACGTAGGCTTTTAATCAAATATTACTAGTATACTTAACATCACTCAATCAACTTTCGTAGATATCAATGACGTGTATCGGACCATAGTTATCAGCAAGTTTGATTATGTTACAGTAGTTTACATAGCAAGTAGGTTTTTAAATCAATTCCCAACCAGCTTTCTCATTCACTGTTGGTCTTCTACTAGCTCGTTTGACAATCAAGACTGAAAAGCACACTAATCGCAACCGTTGACTGGGAGAATCGATGAATAACTTTCCCAAAATTACTTTCACGAATGTAAGGAACCCGACTGGAATTCCAGCCAGATTTCTCATTCCGAGCCGCTAACCACTGAACCATTGGCACATCATGCTTAGTTTAAAACGGAAGACCGGGAGCGCTGCACTCACCAAGGCCTTGATTTAATCTTGTTAATCCACAGAAATATGCTGATAGTTTAAAGTTTTCAGCATGAACTATTCACAGAAAATCGGAAGATTGTGAAAGTCAAGAAATTCCGATCATTTTTTTCCAAAATTAATAAAAGGATCAGATAAAAAAAAGGATTGAAATCGCAAAAAATGTATTTCAAATCAAAATTAAAAACAGTTTTCCCCTTCGAAATTATACCCCCAACTCGAGTCTAACGCATGTTTCCAGCCTTCTACATCACACCTCGAAAAACAGATGCCCCTGATGAGCTCACGAAATAATCACATAGTGCTAGGTCGGCTGATTAGGAAGGAAACTTGTTTCTGGACGAAGACGTCATCAAAAGAGTCGTGACGCCACGGATACGGAGAATCTCAGGAGAATCTCAGGAAAATCCTTCCAGAAGTGCATGGATACGTAGCAGGGAAGGATAGCAAAAAGTGTTACAGTCAAGGGGGATAATTTTGAATCGTAAAACTTGTAGCATATAATTTTTATTTGACATAATTATTTTGTGACCTCATTACTGTTTCTTTTCTGCACTAATTCGTATTAGAAGAAAATAATACAGAGTTAAAAACGAAACAGAAGACCAAAGTTACTATTACCATTCATTCAGTCAATTAAGTGCCATACGTGATACACACTTTGGACGATCATGTCTCAAAAGAGACATGACTGACCGGGGAGAAGATTATCCCGTATTAGGTTTGGCATTTGCCAGCCAAGACTACACAACGCAATCTATTATTTAACCCATAACTGAAGGGAAGAGACGGATTAATACCTTTCCCAAGGTTATTTGTACCATTAAGGAGACAAAATTGAAAGAAAGTAAATATAAGTTGTGATTATATCTTCAACTAATAAAACCGTAATTTTCAATGTTTTTTTTTTATATTTTATAAAAAATGAATGAAATGAATCAAAGAAAAATCACAAATACAAATCAGTAGAACCAGGATTTTCGTCTATCATAAAATTGTTCTTTCTTGTCTTGAACATCTACTGGGATTAAAGTTCAATCAAACGCTAAAGAGATTAACGGTTAAGGTTGGGCTTAAAGAGGTTAAGATTACAATTATTAGAGCATCCTCTTGGAAGTTCTTTCAAAACACATACGATCCCTTGCAAAAGTTGCCTGTACCTGATTCCGTCTGCCATGTACTATCGTTACAAAAGTAAAATCAGATAAAAAAAAGAGTATTTCTGCTCTGTCTGGACGGGAGATGCCCAATTTTTAATTTGATACCTTGATAAATTTCAGAGGTATTTACATTGTTTAATTGGCAGTGACTTATTTTCATTGGTGCAACCATATTCACACCGACAAAAGGAACTTCTCAACCTTAACGATAATCCATAGCTATTTCCGTAGAGAATGTTCAGACGAGCTACATTTCTTTATTTCCTCCAGTACAGAGATTTACAGCCAGGAACAGTTGTGCTAATTAATAATAATCCTCAATTCATTCTTATTCAATTGGTAAGGAATATATTCCACTTGGTCAGTGTCTTCATTTGGAACCGCTACTTTGTAGAACATACTATCAAGAGGACGTTCTTTTGATTGGTGCAATCTTAACGTTAATAATAATCTATTCTATATATCATCATAATTTGAACTTTATCCATGAAATTATTCTCTCTATAAACCTCTACTTTGAGTGACTTCTGGGCCTTGGATTGATTGAAACGTTTAGTATAAAAAAGGTTAACTCGTTTCATAGATAAACTTATAGATAAGCTATCATGGCATGAAACCTTTTGATAAGAACAAAATAGTACTGGAAACTCGAACAGAAGTAACGAGTGATATATAAACTGATTAGAGTTTTTTACGGCTTAATAAATTTTCTCATACAAATCTTACTAATTAATCTATTTCACGAGAAGTAAAGATGGATTCATATTTTTCCCAAGTGTTTTTGCGAGTAAGTGAATATAACGAACAGCTCCTGAATTGAAACTCGGCTCTCCGAATTCCATTACATCATCCGCACATTCAAGCTTACAGATGATATTTTCAAACGGCTCATTCCGATATATAGGACTGATAATTTTGTTAGCTACAACAAATTAGACATATTGAGAGATGTTTAATGCTCGTCATGAAGAAAAGAATAAATTAAAATCAATATAACCACCATAACAACGTTTAACGGAAATGTTAGAAAATACTTGGATATTTTGGAAGGAGACACCATCAAACAAAATATGTTAAAAAAGGATTCCCACAATGAAAATTGAAAATGAGTGGGTTCCTCTGTTTTCCACTTCCAGCACGGATATTATTCGGTTGAGTACGTTTATTTCTTTTCAAATAATTTTATCCGGGCTTCGATAACTTGGTTATACCTTTAAGAAACTTTTACAAAAAATTCCTAGTTAAACATTTACTTGAACCAGCACGCATATTCTGTAAGTTGAAAAAGCATGGCTCTTTCATGAAACTCTTGCGTTTTGATTTGAAAATATTGATTCTATGGTTAAGTTTTCTTGAACATTACTTTTAGGACGACATTATGGTGTAATAATCACAGGTTACTCGTTTCCGAACACAGCCGTCTACGAGGGTGACTGGTTAATTCCTACTGCAGACGCCCGCTCAAGCACCTATAGAACTCAAATGCGTTTTACACTGCAACTATGGTGTTCCGGCCTTAGTTACAGTTTATGAGAGTAAGCGCATGGTTTGGAATAATCAACAATTTGAACAAGGCCAGTACGCGAAAACCATCAGACACGATAACATGTAACATGGTGCTGGTTTAAACAGCGATGATTTGAAGACATTTTCCAAGAGTGACGCACCTACATGATGAAATTCGAACCGATGTTAGGTCTCATAATCCGAAAGCGAATGCTCTGATCAGTCAGCTAAGCATCCATATTATTAAATACTAAAGGAAAATGCTACAGCTAACTAGTACTCTCAAACCATTGTTACGAGGGCTTGTAATTTCGTCCTAGCTTCGATGGCTTTCGGACAGTCCCGGCTATTAAATTTCACTCCGGCTTAGTCTGGTTTAAGAATGAGTAGTAGTAGGCAAATGGTTAATTGGCCATGTGTCATACATAACCAAACTCCCTACAACTCAGTATTATTCGATATTATCAGAAGGTTGGAGATTGAAATGTGTAGAAAAATAAAATCATACATTTTGTATGTTTAAATATAAATTTAATAGTAGGAAAGAATAACAATAATTGGGAGAGAAGTTAAATGTTCATTAAGAAACAGTATTAAAAAGTTAAGGTATCAAGAGTTCATTGAAATGTTCGTAGTAGTTCTTGCAAGAGCGAGTTTATACGTACCAAGGTAGGAACGTATGCATGTATGTATCTATAAGCATTTATTGTAGGGAAGGATTGTCTTTGAAGTTATCGCTCAGTGTGAATAGTAAAAAGCAAGGAGATGAGAGGTAAGAGATGAGAGAGAAAGATAGAGACAATAATAATAAAGTTGTGGAGTAGTTTTCGCACTGAAGGTTATAATCGTGTTATATCTGTTGCTAATCGACTTAACGTACCCAAAATGTTAGGAACTTGGTAATCTTTCACTGAAAGCTGAGTCCTTAATATTCGGCTAACTGCCGACTAATATCAACTGCCTAGTAGTTTTGCTGAACTCCAATAGAACTCTAATGAACTCCCATGAACTTCCCGTTAACTCTTATTAATGTAGGAGGGAGAGTCCATTATCGGAGGAATAGTGATGTTTCCCCATAACAAATACGATCACTTGAGGTTTGTCAGGGGACGTGTTGATTACGCTTGTCTCTTAACTCTCTGGCGACGGCTGATTTTGCTCCGTTTTGGGGTCAGAAAAGGTCATCCAAGAATTCACTCTTGGATGTGATTCTGGCCTTTCTATTGGACGACAAACATTTCGTATCGAGGTGTGAAATCTCGCGAGTTTTTTGTGTGTTAAGCAAAATTGTTAAATTCGAGAAAACTCGTTTATTTCTAACAAAATCAATGCATCATTTGAATTTTTTAAATGTAGATCTTGTTTTCTCCACTACATATAAACATGATGAAATTCGAACCAAGGTTTAATGGCGAGAAAGAGAATATTATAACTACTTGGTCCCGTACCAGTTATTATTAAATTGTTAAGCACAAAGACACAACAATAATAAGTATTGTGAGAGTTGAATTGATTCAAGTATTAAATCCAGGTGTGCCAATACCTTACATACAGAGATATAATAAATTAAATTTAATAGAATAAAAACACTATGTGTGGGGTATCCTCTTCTTTTCAAAATTTATATCTCAGTCGTAGTAAAAAACTACCCAATAGTTCATCTATTTTCTTTTGCGAAAGGTAAGGAACTATCTGATGTTTGGATTTGTACTATTAAAAGAAACTATGTTTACCTAATATATTCAGCAGAGTGAGTATATTTTGTCTTAAATAAAGTAAATTTAACTGAAACTTTTATGATTAAATCAATTTCATATCTTTGTGATTCACAACACAAAGTTAAGACATATATCTAGCGAGAAAGTTAAATAGATTCATGTCTTAACTTTATTGCTTACATTGCTTTTAAAAGCTAAAGCCATATTTTTTAAAAATAGACTTTGTAAAAATCTTTGATATAAATTCAAAAAGGAATATTTTCATAGACATAAAATATAATTCTAATAATTCTAATATTTCTTTAGAATTGTTTTATTCGTAAATAAAAGAATCTTGAAGGATTAAATTAATTTCATGTTTTTGTAATTCACAACATATTAAAAACAAAATTGTGAAAGTTTTAAAAAGCTTGAAAATTCATTAAAAACAAACTTTCAAGAAATTTTAGATCTAAATTCGTAAAGAAATATATGCATAAATGCAATTCTAATAGCTTAACAATTTTTTAGAATTGTCTTAGTCATAAAAAGGTTTTTATTTATTATTTTGATTTAAAAATGTAAACATGGTAAAATTTTCTTGTTATTTCTACTTAGTTCGTCACTCATAATCATTTTGTTAAATTAATAAATTAAATAATATTCTTTAAAAATATCAGAGCACTTCAGTTTTCCTAGAATTGTAAGAGATTTTCTCTTACAATTCTAGGAAAACTGAAGTGCTCTGATATTGTAAATTTTTCTTCATATTGTAAATTTTTGCTGACTGATGTTTTTTAGATTTTCGCAAGAATTTAAAATAGGTATGGGTTTAAATATTTTCTAGATATACGAGCTACATCTTTGACTGGAGGACATAAAAGGTGAATGAAAAACAGGTTTTTTGTTTTGCAGTTAGGTTTTAAAAAATAATGGTGTTATCCCTAGAATTCTTTCAATCTGCCCCTCCTACTTATCTTCATTGACCACCTCTAGATAGTCAACAGATTCTAGAATTCGACTGTCGAATTCTGCCCGTAAAAGTGCTTTAGATAAAACTATTACTGATGACTTAGCATATGAAAAGCAGAAAACATCCATAATATTGATGATGTAGAAGGGAAATTAAGTTTTCTTGACAGAAATTACTGGAATGTTGTTAGGCAGCAAGGAACACTTATTATATGCAGCATCATCAAATCTCCATATCCAAAAATAAATCTGTCTTGTAATTGAATCTGATTTTACTATATATGAGTTTTGTAGAAATGTGGAAATGAATTCAATAGGGGACTATAAGGTTCCGAAAAATGTCTCTGATAAAATACTCTTGAAATTCTGATAGAAAACGTGAAGAAAATTGACACATAACAACAGAAATACTAAACCTCAAAATATGATTTTTATATTAAAATTTGTAATGCCATTTCTACTATTGGTGCAGAACGATTAAAATATTTTACTCCAGTGAGATTTATATATGAGCAGTTAAAACAAATGACACTGAATAAGACTGGAATAATGCAACAGAAATGATATTTTATTCATTTTTATATAACTGCTCCACTAAAGGGTACAGATTATTAAGAGAAAGCAAAAATATAATTTTATCAAGCAATTCAACCATTAAATACTAACCTTATCAACATAAATGAATCCTTTGATTGAGCAACATGAGAACAATTCGTTTATCTATATTAAAAATAAAGTTATTTGTGCAGAAGTACACCACAGTAACTTGTTGATGAAATTTATCTAAAACCTTATTTTGATCACAAGGGTGGTAATATCGTTGGCATATCTAACAACAGCAATGATGTGGCAACAAGTGCTTTTATGTTTAGCAGCGTATTCCCACAATATAAAGATATTGTGCATGTTATGCCAAGTAAATGTACTAAAACTGAGAATTTATTTGACATAGTTAAACGTATAATAATTGGTTCAGAGGAGATAGGCTTTCAAGTATCATCAACCATAACAGATAATAATGCCATAAATAAAAAAGTTATATCTCTCTTTTGCAGTCCCTAAAGGGTTCCATTCTATATCCACACCCAGTTATGAAGTTTCGACCTCTTTTTTCTATTCCACTAAATACATATATTAAAATGCATTAGAAACTATTGGCTTGGTCAAAAAGATGCAAGTAAACACATGCTGTTCTCAATATTTTGTCAGAATGGAATTCATGAATAAAATAAGATTCAAAATGCCCCATTTTGTATCTTACAAAAACATTATGCCCTGGAGTCTGAGTGAATTTTGAAATATTGTTATAAATTGATCTCAAAAGCACTTTCTCCTACTCATATTTAAAGGCAAATTTAATTTTTTTTAGTGAATACACAATTCAGGTATTATAGACCTTAGGAAAACAGAAATGTCTGCTTAATTCTGCAGAAGTTGTAGAATATATAAACATTTTTATATTTGGTAGACAATAATGAATGTAAAAACGCCATATAAAGGTTGTCGGTTTAGAAATAAATACCGTAATCCACTTACAGTAAATGAAGAAAAATTGAGATTTCTCTCTCTATTCTGTGACTGGTTAGAGTCTGAAATATTATTTATGGAAGAAATGGTAAATTAACAAAGGAAACTTGCACTGCTTTGCATCATACATCCTATGCATTTCTAGACCTGACCGAGAATTGCAAAGAAGAATTGAAAATGCTATACATATTATCTGGCAAATTTCAAACTGAACACCTTGAGGCAAGGTTTGGTCAGTTCTGGTGATTATTGATGATCAGCATAATATCTCTATGTGACACATGTCTGAGAGTGAAAAACATTTAGAATGCTATCAGTTTTAAAATCGAACTAACTATTTAATCAGCAATGCATTAAAATCGATTTAAAGAATTTACAACAACCAAAATGGGATGAATTGACAGAGGAGGAAAAGTTAGATGTGTATAAATTTAGAATTGATACTAAAGAGGATGATGTTAATAAATGTAGAGAAGTTTTTTCCTGTAATGCTATACTTAGCAGATTATTGCTGTTATGCAGTTTTTTTAAGAAAATGCAGTAGTTGCAAAGATTTAATATCTGGAAGAGATAATGTGGAAGAAATACCTGAAAAAAACTAAAACAAAAACCAAAAAAACAGCTATTTCAGGGGATTAATAGAGGTTCTCTTTTATATCCTAATGGTACAACTAGAAATTTTGTTCTATATAATTATGCAGTCATTAGTAAAAATTCCTTTTTTAATTCAGTAAATCAAAGAAAATTAGCCATTCATATAACATTGGATGTTTTGGCAAAAAGCTTCTTTTTAATGCTGACACTAATGATCGGTGTCAAAATACAAAACATTAGAAAGAATGTTTGTATGAAACTTTACAAATGCACTTTTAAATACTTTTTGTTTGATGGAAAATAATAATATTACAAATAACAAGTTAAACAACAACAAGAAGGCTTCAAACATTCAGCAAATTTTGTATCTGTAAGCTATTTTTCTATAAGTATTATTTTATTTTTAACTCTATTTATTGTTTCCATCTACTTTATTTGATTGTTTACATTCAATTTATTTGTTTTTTATTTATATTCAATTGTTATATTAAATTCATCATTTACTTGAAATTTGTTTGTGTATTTGTTCAATTATTTTTTGTTCCTTAATTTATAATTCAGTTGCTGTATTTGAGTAAAAATCACTTAATAATTACAATATTGTTACTTTACAGAATAATTGCTAAAATTGAAATAAAAACATGCAAAATAAAACAATGCTGATTATAATTTATAAAAAATTGTTTGCAAATTTGAAACAAAATTATGAATAAATTTCAGTCTTTAGATTTTGTATCTGTAGCCTATTATTTCAGAAGTATTATTTGATTTTTAAATCTATTTATTGTTTGTATGTAATTTATTTGCTTCTTATTCATATTCATTTGTTTTATTTTTTAATCATTTACTTGTAATTTGTTTGTCCGTTTATTCAACTATTGTTTGTTCCCCAATTCATAATTCAGTTGTTGCTGATTGACATTGTAACTTTACAGAATAACTGCTAAAATTGAAATGAAAACATGCAAATTAAACCAACGCTGATTAAAATTCTAAAAGAACGTCTTTAAATTTGAGACAATTAAAATAATGAACAAATTTCAGTCTTTAAATTTTAATGAAATGTAACGTAATGTTATGTTTATTTACTTTAACACCGCAATCACCAACAATTTATTATTATTATTAACTATTTAGAAAAGAATGAACATTAAATAAAGTTCTTAGCCTGTTTCTTTTTTCTTTTTAAACGTAATTAAAAAAGGTTTCGAAGACATTTTTTTAGTTTATAATCATTCATTACTGCTGGTCCTTCTAACCTAAAATATGCGTAGGGCCACTTTTGTGACGTCACGTCGCAATAGAATTGGCCTTAACTTTTCGGAGGCTGTGGTTACGTTAGGAAGCATTTTGTATAAATAAAGATAATAACAAAAGATATTGCAAGTATATGGAAGGGAATTCCACAGGCGGGAAATGCGAGAAAAGAAGCTGTTAGAGTAGAAATTGCGGTTACATTTTATCTGTTTCACTGTAAATGTGTGAGACCTAGTTGCTAAACTACTTGAGGTCACGTATGATTTTAAGACACAAAAGTCTCTCAAGGCATAGTGCTTCTCTGTGTGAATATCCATACATCATGACTGGCGATAGTTCGAATCAATTATTTTAATCTGCTCGCAATTTGATGGCAGTCAGAACAAGACAAACCACAAGATAGATACAAAATTTTAAAAACAGATTAAGAATTTCGAAATATACAGTCATGCTTTTAATTCTTCTTCTTCTTCTTCTTCTTCTTCTTCTTCTTCTTCTTCTTCTTCTTCTTCTTGTGCCATGTCACTTTAGGACAAGGGCGATCATGGACTTCCATTTGGCTCTGTCTCTTGTCGCTCTCAATATTTTTCCTCTTGGTATCTCTCCAAAACCCCATTCTTCCATCCATTTGTACAAGCCTGTCAAATATATCTCACTATGCTATTCAATGTTTCTCTTTCCCTATATCCGTCTTGTGAGTATTAGAATATTTTAGGCCCTTTTTCCTAATTACGTGTCCCACGAGCCTCAGTTGTCTTTCCCTGATATTAAGTATGAGTTTTCTTCTTGTTTGCATCCACTTCAACATCTCATTGTTGCTCATGTACTCAGTCCATGATATCCTCAGCATCCTTCTGTAGAACCACATTTCTGCTGTCACAAGCCTCTCCTTGAGTAGAACGTTCAACATTCACTACCATATAGAAGAAATGAAAACATTTCATTCAATATGATTTCTTTGTATTATTGAATTACTGAAATAATTCCCAAACGGGAATAGAATATCTGTATTCACGGATATCAATTCCGTTAGATCCTAATGTTCTTCCTTATCAAGTAATTGTTCGTAGTGTAAGTGTGAAAAATGGCAAATCAATTTATTTTGGCAGCGGATAAGTTTTATAAAATTGGAAACAATTTTAACTATGTGCTCTTCCTCACTTTTAAACCGATCTGAAGTGGAAGAAATATATCAGATCTATAGACGCATCTACTGCTAGAAAGGTTGAATCTTCGTCTCGGACCAGAAAGTTTTTCTCGACAGAATGTATTTTGCACATTTATAAATCTGCCATCCGCCCGTGCTTTGAATAAGGTTGCCATATCTGGGCGGGTGCTCCGGTTATTCATCTCGAGGTTCTCGACAAAATCCCAAAAATATTCTGCAATGTAATCGGTCCTGACTAGGCATCTCGATTCAAAGACTTCCTCTCCCGCGTGATATGGCTTCCCTATGTCTTTTCTAAAATATTTTCATGGCAACTGCTTTGATTTCTTCGATTTTCTGCAACTGTCTTTTATTAGAAATATTTTCATTTACTTTGTGCATCAGGATTTAATATGCAATTTGCGATTTGTTTATGTTGTAGTCTTATATATATATATATATATATATATATATATATATATATATATATATATATTGTCTTATATCGATGACACGACTCAGAGTTTTATTCGTTATATAATCAGGTGCTTATTACAGTCAGTCTGTTATATGCACGTGATAATTGTACAACGCATGAAACTCCGAATCGTGCCACCGAAGTTGGACAATATGTATATTTATTAATATATATGTAATAGCTATGTTCACACTACATCGAGCACTGTTTATTAACACCTGAATAATCTATCTAAACTTATTTATAAATGGAACTTTGTCTGTGTATGTGTGTGTGTGTCCGTTACGTATAGAGTCTGAAACGACTGAACCGATTTTCTTGAAAGTTTACACAGTTGTACTATAAGCGTCTGCGAGTGTTCTTATCTAGGTTTTGTGTGGAGGTACCCCCGATAAATATCGAAAATCGATAATCGAAAAAATCGGGTAATAGAAGGAGTGGTCCGATTTTAATCAAATTTGATACTGATAGACAAATACATAAGAAACGATATTCCATTATTTTAAGGTTGCTGTTCTTACAATAGTGCAGAAATTCGATAATATATATATATATATATATATATATATATATATATATATATAAAATGCAAGATGTTTATGTGTGTGTCTGCTTAACTGTCTGTATGTCCGTTATATAAACTCACAATTTTCACTAAACTTCACACAAATATTCTTTAGGCTGTGTCTGAGTTCCAGGAACATGGATTAGTTTTAAAGCTTTCATTACACCCGAAAAACGCCGGGCTTTACAGCTTGTAATATTATACATGTGTGTACCCTCATATGCTTATTTATTCATTAACACACACACACACACACACACACACAGACACACACACACACACACACACACACACACACACACACACACACACATATATATATATATATATATATATATATATATATATCCTGAACTGCAGGAAATCAGTTATAATCCACAACAACGAACAGTGGACGAAGAACTCAAAGGAGAACTTTGATTTATCCATGGGTGCCCTGGATTCAGCAGAAGCTTCGGATCTAACCGGATTATACTTACTGTACAACTTAACTTCGCATAAGGAAATAGAAACGAGCAGGAAAGGACTGTATAGGGACGACGGACTGATGAAAATTGATAAATCTACTGGAGGTAAGATTGATAAAACCAGAAAATTAATCCATAGAGTCTTTAAATGCATTGGCCTTAACGTAGTGATTAACTACAATATCAAGCAAGTAGACTTCCTAGACATAACATTAGACCAAGTATCGAACACTTTCCAACATTACATGAAAAACAACGCTAACCCAATATATATAAACCCCAACTCTAATCACCCACCATCCATTATTAAGCACATCGCATCATCAGTTGAACGTCGCATTAACACACACTCATCCAACAAAGAGATATTTAATAAGCACAAGGTAATTTATAATAGAATCCTTAATGAAAGCGGGTATAAATCATCCAAAATCAGTTTTGTGAAAAAATTCAAATTGATTCAAAAAAGTCCAAAAGGCAAAAATAGAAGCAGGAAAATAATATGGTATAACACTCCATTCAACCAATCATTTAATTGCAAGCTGGTACATAAATTTCTTAAATTAGTAGAGAAGCACTTTCCCAAAAATAACCCTCTGAGCAAAATCTTTAATAAAAATACCATAAAATTAAGCTATAGCTGTTCCAATAATCTAGAAAAAATAATCAAAATGTATAACACTAAAATATTAAAAATACACAGCAAAAATAAATCCAACGCTAATACAAGTTCGTCCCATGATAACAACCTCTGTAACTGTAGAAACCCCAACCAATGCCCCATGGCCAATAAATGTCTGACGAAATCTCTGATATATATGTGTTCGATTTCATCCTTAGAAAATCCTAAAGATGAAAAAATATATATTGGGAATACCATGAACGTATTTAAAAAACGCTTTTACAATTACCTCTCATCCTTCAATAACAAATAAAAACAAAACATGACATCCTTCTCCAAACACTTTTGGAAATTAAAAGACGAAAATAAAACACCTAAGGTCCAATGGAAAAAATAAGAACAGCAAAATCTATAAAAGAACCACGCTTTCTTTGACTTCAAGAAAAAATAGATCCTTAAATATATAAATAGTAACAAGCTCTTAAATCAGAGACATGAAACCACAGTAAACTGCAAGCACATTACGGACCTAACCCTACAATCATGCTAAGAAATACTAAGAATTTGATTAGATATTCTTATTATAAAAGATAAAAAATGCTATAGGAAAAATCGATCCAATAAATCCTTAAAGGAAGGTCTAATACTCACAAAAACATCTAAATAAATGAAACGTAAAATTAAAGAAATAAAAAAGCTCCCAAAATATTACTAAAGCCTACACCAATAACCTTACTTAATGCAATAACCTTCCTTAAATACAAAAATATTCCGTGCTGGAAAAATAAAAATTAAACAAATGGCTCCCAAACTCGAAAAATAATCAAAATTCATATATTCAAAATTAAGATTAAATAGACTTCAGAATAATTATATCATACACAAAAATAAACTGTAAGCACACGGAAGATCTAACCCTACAATCACACTAAAAAAATACTGGAAATTTGAATAGATATTTTTATTATTATAAAAGATAAAAAATGCTATATAAAAAATCGATGTAATAAATACTTAAAGCAAGATCTAATGCCCGCAAAAATATCTAAATACAGAAAATATTTAAAAAAATTAAGAGAAATAAATAGAATTTCAAACGATAATTTATAGAAAAAAAAAATTAAAAATTAAAAGAAAAAACCGATCCTCTAAACTTAAAATTAAGATTAAACATACAACTTTATATAAAAAACTGATAAAATGCTAATTTTCATTTACTTCCTAAAAAATACAAGTTTAGATTTCTTGAAATAACTTCGCCTAAATACATTAATACTCCAAATTTGAATATAAAATAAAAAATATATTTAAAAAAAAATAACACTATAAAATAAAATATTCCATACCGAAAAAATCAAAATTGGAAAGTAAAAAAAACACTCCACCCCTTTCACGTCTATCTAAGAAACCCCAAAGTGAAGACCTAGCCACAGGATCAAAATAAATACATGAATTAGGTCCGCTAACAACAAATATCAATCAATTAAACGATAGCCAACCATAAAACTGACCACACGCCGCTCACTTAGCTAACCATAAAACTAACCACACGCCACTCTCTTAGAAATTCTAACCAAAAGATATACCCGACCGATAAAACGTACATTCCAACAGATAATACCATTAACCAACAATTTCACACTTACACACCAGGTTCTTCAAAACGAAAGACACTTTCACTTAATTATCAATAACCCCAACCAACCCCCACGATAACAACGAACCAAATATAAACAGAGAATGATTCCAAACTCTTACTATATATATATATATATATATATATATATATATATATATATATATATATATATGGATAGGAAAGAATATTAAAAAGTTTTGAATTTAAAAATGTACTTTTTTGGATTTCTTTATTTTTATTATTGTATTTTATATTTCAGACCGCCCTCGGTCCTTCATCAGAAACAAGTCACTATATTATATATATATATATATATATATATATATATATATACAAAGCATTTGTTTCTTCCATGTCGACTTCGAAGTTTTGTGAGGACACCGTATATATATATATATATATAGCGTATTACACTTGGTATGTAATCCGGGTAAATTCCAAAAGTGACGAACTCGAGAGAACTCAATGCTAAATTCATTTATTTAGCAGAGTAATATTTTATAACGGATTTTTGATTATTAGCGTGGGTGATACATATTTCTTAGCGCGGCTCGTCAGATCCAAAATTAGTGTGACTAGACACATCCACTTGCTTTTGACCGTGATCGAAACTCGTCCGATCTGGTGTTAGACGAAGTCGCTGCAGATATAATGTAATTTTACATCATTATTTATTTAATTTCATGTATTTTTGGAGGTTATTTCCTCAAGAAAGTAAAATGAAAGGAACCCAATTTTAAAAACTGTAAAACACCTAACAAAACAATGAACAAATTCATTGAAAACCTGGCAAGAACAAGAAAAAATAATTTAAAGAATGTGACAAGAAGAGATTAAGAAAAAATTGTATGGGTGGGAAAAGGAAGAGCAGCTAAAAAATGTTTTCTCCAGGGCTTTTAGATTTTATCTCCCTCGGAGCCCGCCACATGACTCATGCGAAGAGCTTTATACGATGAATTGAAGTCAGGCGGAAAGGCTGTCGGCGATCAGTATAAGCGATACAGAAACAACATCAGGGCCGCCTGATAACCTGTAATGTCTTCCTTAGGCAATTAGAAAAGTCGGCTGGTGATCGAGCAAGATGGCGACCTGTTTGCATGGAAGGTGTTCAAACCAGAGTAGCGGTGTTAGTCCGGTAGGCAGACGAACGTCGTGGGAGTTGTAACAAGCAGAATTCTTTCTCTCGTGCCATTCAAGGTTTTGCGGAAAAATTGTGCTGTTCACGTATTGGTCTTGTGAGTTACACGAAAACACATCATAAAAGGAACCGGTTGACTTCAACGGAAAAGTCGGTCTACAACAAGGAAAATATTTTATGGGTGAAAATCGCAAGTTATATTGTTCGTATAAATATATGTATATTCTGAAAATTCTATCAAAATTATTAAAACATTGACTTGAATAATAAGATCAAAAATAGTAGATAACGTTACTGGTTAGGTAGTTAATATCTTTTGATTATTTGATGTGAGTATATAGTAACATTTTGCAACAACGAAAAATATTTTATGGGTAAAAATCACAGGTTATATTGTTTGTATAAATATATGTATATCCTGAACATTCTACCAAAATGATTAAAACATTGACTTGAATAATAAGATTAAACTTTAGATAACGTTACTTGTTAGATTATTTGATGTGAATATATAGCAACATTTTGCTGTAAATATCAAGTCGATATAGAATAGCAAGGTACAAAAGACTTTCATGCTGGTGATAAACATTGTGATTATAATTGTTTTTCCGAAGTTAGAGAAAGATAATTCATCCAGGAGCGTCCGTTCAACCGTGTGCACATGATAATAGTCACTTTGAAAGAATCTGAAAGAGAAACAACAGGACAGAGAAAATGAAAAAAAAAAGTTTGTTTAATATACGAAGAAAAGAAAAATATAAACAAGAAGGAAAAAAAATAGAAAAAAGGAAAAAAGTTAAAAATAAGAAAAGGCAAAATCAATAAAAATTGACAGAAAGAAATGAAAAAAGGAAAAAATTGAAGACAAAAGTGAGAAAAGTTAAAATAAAATAAAAATAACAGATGAAAGACTAAGAGAAAAAGAAATATAAGGGAAGAAAGAATAATAGAGAGAAAAGTATAAAAAAAAGAAAGAAAGAGACAAATTGAAAGAAAAATAAACGAAAGAAAAAAGAACTCTTTTCTGGTAAACAATAAAACATTTACATAGAAAAATTGGTGAAACATTTAGCAAGGAGACTTTCCATAAAATTCATTGAATATATATGCCAAAAGCCTTTTTCAAATCGGGGTTGTACGGGATCGAATCTGTTATAACTTTAAGAAAATACGAAAAACTGACAAAAAAAACATAACATGATTTATCAGTATTCAGTCAGCTAAAGATCAGTGAGTTAAGTGCCAAACGTGATTCAAGCTTGGGCGATCATGTCTTGAAGGAGACATGACTGACTGGGCAGAAGGTTATCCCGCAGTAGGTTGGCATTGCTTTCTGCGGTAGACTGGTTGCCGACCAAGGCTATAGAACCCAGTCTGTCCTGTTATTTAACCCATAACTGGAAGCAATAGACGGTTTAATACCTTTCTCAAGGGTATTTTTGCGTAAGTGAATGCAATGAATTCACCTGGAATTCGAACTAGGCTCTCCGATTTCTCGTTCCGAGCCGATATCCGATGCACCAAAAAGAATTATATGAGGATAGAACATATTGAGTTATTGATTTTTCGGAAGGCTATTCCCATCGGATATAATTGTCTGTATTTCTTTTTGGGTTTTTTTTACCACAACATTCATCATACAGAAAATCCTTTGTAAATATTATCTACGTTTGATAATTATCACGGCTAAACAGTCACAGCTACACTACTTCTTTACATATTATTTTGAATGAATTAAATTTATTTAAAATTTTTATCTAAGGATGTTCAGGTGGTATAATAGCGATTTCGAATTTTGATCAAGTTCATATCATTCACTTTCGCACAAATAACATGGCGAACGATTACGGTAATTTTATCTGCTACATTCTTTTTCGTCATATGTCGTGTCTCTTGAGGACATAAGCAATCATGGACCTATATTAGCGCTGTCATATGTCAATTTTTTTTTCTATCTCACCGAAACGCCGTTCCACCATCCACTTGGTCAAGTATATCAAGTATGTCATGCGCTGTTTACCCCTGCCTCTCTTTTCTTCTAGTGAGTATTACATTCTCCTACCCCTCCTTCCTTATTGCATGTCCCCGGAATTTTATCTGTCGCTTCCTGATGCTAAGTATGAGTTTTCTTCTCGTTTGCATTCTCTCCCACACCTTATCTTTGCTCAAGTTCTCAGTCCATAATATCTTCAGCATCCTTCTGTAAAATCACATTTCTGCTGCCTCAAGCCTCTCCTTTATCTTTGAGGATATCGTCCAACATTCACTGCCATACACAAGGATGAATAACAAATAGGAGTTCAGAACACTTTTAATTGAGCTAGTATCCAGTGCTATATTCAGTCGAAATTTACAAATTCTTCCTCTTAAAACAAATTTTCAGAAAAACAGGTTTCTCAAAGCCGAATTAGGTTATTTATGTTCATAGTATCGATAGAGATTTCCTTCCTAAACTTTTGTTTGAAATAGTCTGCAATATCAACATCTTGGATATGTCATATTCATCAGATTAGCGCAAATGTAATGCAAATTCATGGACATGATATGATACAGTTCAAAGTCTAATAAACAAAAGTGAATAATATTTTATTATATATATATATATATATATATATATATATATATATATATATATCCGCAGACAGATCTGTTTCGCTGTATCACAGCTCATCAGTACGGTTAGACTCCGATTGCTTTTTATGAAATGAATTGTTTGAATAATATTTTTTATCGATACTCGTATTTAAGTAAATATACTGTTTTTAATTAAACAGTATTATACCGGCCTGATTATTTGCGATAATTTTTTATTACGAAAA
Organism: Ascarosepion bandense; assembly: GCA_037127315.1. Lineage (NCBI taxonomy): Eukaryota > Metazoa > Mollusca > Cephalopoda > Sepiida > Sepiidae > Ascarosepion > Ascarosepion bandense. Next base: position 566,674 of record JBBBDQ010001395.1, on the reverse strand, counting down.
TGTGTGTCATTCGGCAGGATTCGAGCCTGCCACCCCTATCCACAAAGGGGAAGCTGCCATGTGATCTGGCACGTCTTAGAGTTCTCCACCACGAATGACCATTAATCTCATTCCTGCCGAATTACACACATTTTCGTAATAAAATTTATCGTAAATAATCAGGCTGGTAGATATAAATATAAAATAGTGTTTAATTAAAAAACAGAATATCTACTTAAATACGAATATCGATAAAAAATAATGTTCAAATAATTCATTTTAAATTGTCGTTTGTTTATAACCAAGAAGTTTCGTTAATCTTCGTTAATTTCCGTAACACACACACACACACACACACACACACACACACACACACACACACACATATATATATATATATATATATATATATATATATATATCTCTGTATATATACATATATATTTGTATTTCCGTTATTTTGAATTGGGAATGATTTATGTTTTATATGTTTTTCGTAGCATGCGGTTATGGATTGAGCCATTTTCTGTTATATATATATATATATATATATATATATATATATATATATATTGTGGTCATGTATATTGGCTTGGGATAGAAGTAATTCTTTTAGGAAAGGATACATCGGGAACAATCATTACCGCAGATTTATATTTTTATAAGATTTTATATTGACAGTTTAGGTCAGTTAATCTCTTTTTTAATAAGTATGGTATTCGATAGATCAATATTGTAGTCGAATTTATTTCTCTTTGCAACTAAGGCATTTGATAAATTGTTGTGTATAAGGTCTCTTTTATGTTCATTGATGCGTTTTAATTTCTGCAAGTTTCTTCGCTATATTGTGAGGAACAATATATATATATATATATATATATATATATATATATATATATATATGGGGGGTGCATGCGTGTGTGCGTGTATTGTCAATAATCATCATGGAATTTTCTTCATACAATTATATAAAATTGTATTAGCAAAATTTCTTTATCATTGACAATATATTTCTTTCTTATTTTTAATACATTTTCTTTGGAAATACTCAGTTTGAGAGATGTTTATTCGCTTATATACTCACTAGTAGAAATACTGAGTTTTGTTAATGCTGACTACTGCCATAATTAAACAGAGAACTGATAGATTACTGCTAACGTCAGTGGGCGGCTATAAAAGAAATTTAAGCTTTGCTTTTGTACACCGGTTTCAAATATAACCAATACTTTTATATAACTTGCTTATTTTTTATCCTTGTTAAATAAAATTCCTAATCAAAATATTTATCATTATTTTTAGTCATTGGTTTTGATGCAATTTTTTTATTTCGTAAATATCATAAGTAGTATATAATTTAATATTTATATACGAATGCAAATATCAGTTGATTGTAAATGCATAGAATATTTTAAATGCTTGTGAGAGATGAAATTACCACTTTCCGTTACGGGGTAAATTTGATAGGTAATAAAACTACGTAGACAATTTTAGAAATTTTTTTTTCTTTTTTTTGATAATGTTCTCGCCGAAGTAAATACGATACACAGAGAAAGTGTGAATGTGTGAATGTGCTGCGGTTTTATTCAGCACAACGTCTAGTGCTAAACGGATATACATAGAACAGTACAACAGTTAAAATGACAGATAAAACAAAATTCACAACACTGATAAGAGGGATTTAGATCGCAATGCTCACAACCAGTCGAATTAAATTCGATTATTATGCCTCGACTTCTACTATAGTTTACTTAAGTTGACCATTTCAGCCCACGGACAATTCCATCATTGAGAGTGTTGCAGGGGTGTCAGCCACTCTATAACAAGTAACGTTATGTATCTTTAGAACGCAGGTGATCGTGAGTTTTTGTTCCATTTATTATTTGTGGATTGGCAAACATTTTAGCGATTTAAATTTTCATTCTCTTAGAATACTTACACCTCAAGGCTAGAGAGTTAATTCCACGATACTATTTAACCCATAACTAAAAAAAACAAACAAACAAAACAGATTCTTGCCTTTCCCATTCATGCAAAAGTGAATGCAACAGAGCAGTTCGGAATAGTTCTTCATTTCTTGATTCTAGTTTCTGCGCTGATATCCGTTACACTACCCACATATTATTTTATATTTTCCAAATCCAAAAGCATCTAACATATTATTACAATAAAATTTTGTAAGTCAAGAGGGATAAGGACTATATATCATCGGTGTATGATTCATTGAATGAACATTTATTGAAACATTTATTGAAATATTATGAAGCATTTCAGGGATCAGATATAACGAAAATAATATTGACCACAGCTTTGATTTCTTAAATTTTTCCTTTATTTAATTTCCTGTTTAAATACTGCTGTGAGCTAAATCGGTGTTTTTTTTATACATGCTGTTCTTGGTGCTAAATGTGTGACAGTGAAATCAGAAATGATTTTCGATTCGGTTCAAAAGATGCCTGCGGAAATGTACAGAGCCGAAGGCAAAAGTGTGCCTCTTGTTGCTTAATTTGATCCCTCATTAAATCGGTTTCTAAAAATCATTGAAATCTTTTGGAATTCAGCTTCCGATATTCAAATGGCCAGAAAATCAATGCCAGCCAAAAGAAAAAAAAATCTTTTCTCTAGTCAATATGTTCATTAAAAACTTTTTCTAACATTAGTATTCAGAGTAAAAAATGAAGTGTAGGTTACGACTGGATCTATGTTTTCTTTGTGCAGATAAGTAATATGCTATTATTATATTGAGAAGAGGTTTCTTTGATTTTATTTTGTTATTCCAATTTATTCACAACCTGAACAACATAAGGTATGCGGACGATACAGTGCTGATTGCGGACACGGAAAGGAAACTACAAGACCTCATACAGAAAGTGGCGGTGGAGAGTGACAAAATGGGACTACAAATAAACTTTAAGAAAACTGAGTGCATGGTCATCAGCGAAAGGTACAACCCAAAATGCCAAATACAGGTGGGAGATATCAGAATCAAGCAAGTACAAAAATTTAAGTACCTAGGTAGTGTTCCAACAGGAGATAGAAATTGCGACACGGAGATCCGAAGTCGAATTGGCATGACAAAGGACGCGTTCCAGAAGATGAGCAAAATACTAACACACAGGAAAATCTCAATAGAAACAAAGAAAAGAATTATGGATTGCTATGGGATGTCCGTTCTTCAATACGGCAACGAATGCTGGACAATATCATCGAAAATGAGGACAAAACTGAAAGCGGCCGAAATGTGGTTCTACAGAAGGATGCTACGGATATCGTGGACTGAGCATGCAAGCAACGATGAGGTGTTGGAAAGAATGGCAACAAAAAGGAAATTGATACTGAGCATCAGGAAGAGACAACTGAAGTTCCTGGGACACGCAATGAGGAAGGAGAGCCTGGAGAACCTGATACTGACTGGTTAGATAGAAGGAAAGAGAGACAGAGAAAGGCAGCGGATAACATATTTGCAGGGTCTGATCAGGTGGATTACGAAACGGGGTTCCCAGGACCAACAGGAGCAAACATACTAAGAGCCACAAGGGATAGGGAGACATGGAGAACCATGATCGCCTACGTCCTGAAGGGACAGGGAACATAGAAAAAGGATTCCAATTTTGCATGGTTGTAGCGAGAGAATGAGTATATCCATTTGTCACATATTCTTCTTCAGTGCCATCATAGTCTCTTACTGTGTCATAACTTTCTCAATATCGCTTTATGGCCCATAACGATAATGATTTTTAGAATATTCTCTCGTAGATGCTAATGGTAAGAACATTGTCCTGGTTGAACCGCGAACGTTGTAATATGTAATATAAAAGAGAAATCACCTACAGCCTCAAAATAAGGGCAGGTTCTATTGTCTTTTCAAATATTAAATCTTATTTGTATTTATTGAAATATTTTCCTCAGATAGAGAGGCCATGATATTTTATGCGTCTTAATACAAGCGAATATGATAGCCAAGCTGAAAACTTATTAAGGAGGCTTGACTTGGTACTTAGAATTTTAGCTTGAGATTGCTGTAGATCAGTTGAACCCATTTAGTGATTTTTACTTTTTTTCTTTTCATCTAATGTTTCCTTTTTTTATATTTCGTTATTCTTACCCTTCTTTCTTTGTTTCTTTTTTCTTTGTTTCTTTCTTTTTTCTTTCTTTCTACATTTCATGTCTGCTAAAATACCTTAGTTTGTTCTTTTTATTTTTGCTGGAATTGTTTGATTTTATTCTATTTTCTTCTGTTCCTTGCCAGAAAGGGATGGAAATATGCATCTCTTCTCAAGAATTGTGTGAGCAGGTGTCCAAATGCTGTGTCGTCTTGTCATGATATGCTAATTGCAAGGAGATGGGGCTCTGTTTGACTTTATAGAACTGAATCGACTAGATAACCATGAAAGTGTCGTAGAACGAATGCCCCAAATGGCTTAGCGAGTCGTTATTTATTGAAAAATGCAAAAGACTTGATAAATTCGCCTGGTGTTCTAAGACTGGTATCGGTATTTTATGACTTAAAATTATTTTAAACACAATAAGGTTCCTTTTTTAAATAAATGTCATTGTTAGCTTTGTTGCAGGTGTATCTTGTGTATACTTTCTTTTATATCTCTCTCGAGTATGTTTGATGCCATCGCAGCTAAATACACAAACAAAAATATAATATGCTATTTTGTTTTTTTAATCTTTTCAGGTATGTGAGAATCCTATTGCATCTTTCAGTTCAAAATATGTATAAATAGGGAGGGAAATACTTGTTAGAATAAATACAAAGTAGGAAAAATGGAGAGAAAGAAGGCTAAGTAGAAAGAAAGCAAAAAAGACGAAGAGAAAAAAGAAAGCAAAGAGAAATATAGGCAACAGATACAGAGAGAGATAGTTCGAAACTTGCTTTATTTTATCTCCTTCTAATACCAACTTACCACAATATCAACGTAAATTGATTGTTGATTGATTTATGAAACTTTTACAGTTATTTAAAAATAGAAAATATTTTTTGATTTCAAACATTTTTTTGTCGATATAATAATGATTTAATGTCACAAGTCATGCTAATTAACCCATAGCATGAGGTAGAAAAAGTGGATTCATACGTTTTCCATGGCTGCTTGTCAGTGAATATAACGAACTCGACTGGAATTGAAACTCAGCTCTCCGAGTTCCAATTTTAAGACGTTATTAATTACATCGTCCGCACATTAAAGATTACAGCACCTGGGTTTCCAAAGGATCACCCATCTAGCAAACCGACTAGGCACGAATTTGCTTAACATCGGTGATCGTAAAAGAACCAATGTTTCAACGTGATTTAACCAAAATTCCATATCAATATGGGGTAAAGAGAATCCGCTTATTCGTGTCCCTTCAAGATGTTGGTGATCATGACACTCAGTAACTTTCTGTATCTTGTAGCCCTTCATGACATTTGCATCTTTGCCAAACCCCCGGCCCCCGTTCCATCACCCATAAATTGTTAATGCTTGTTAATCTCTCTCTAGTTTTGGTTTTATAACATTCAGTGCGTTTGAATATTACGGACTTTTACTGTACGTCAATTTGATCTCAAAGTTGTTTGATGAATTGTCCTTTTATATTTTATATATGTTCAATGAAGGTTTTGAATCTTAATAACGCTTCGTATTCCGTTGGGCAGAGCTTTAGAAGCCCTGTAAGAATTCGTTATTGGCGGACGCACTATAAACAATATAAGACAGGAAAGAAACAAGACCTTCTACAGGATGTAGTTAAAGAAACTGGAAAGAAAGGACAACATAAACTACAAAAAAAGTAAATGCATAGTAATCAGTAAACAGACAAGCCCTAAATGCCAATTACAAATTGGGGATACTAACAGGTGTAGAAATTTAAATACCTGGGAACTGTTTTAAAGGCGAAAGCAAACTGCGATACAGAGAGCCGAGAGTATATTGTCATGGGAATGGATGCATCAAGAAGATGAGTAAGGTATTAAGAGACAGTAAAATTTCGCTGGAACCAAAGAATAGAGTACTACATTGTTATGTGATGCCCGTAGGTCAATATTGCAGCGAGTGCTGGAAAATTTTATCAGAGATAAAAGAAAAAACTTGAAGCAACCGAAATGTGGTTCTGCAAAAGAATCCTGAGGATACCCTGCACGGAACACGCGAGTAACGACAGGGTTCTTGAGAGGATTGACACGCGAAGGAAAAGACATTTGAAGTTTTTGGGACATGTAATGAGAATAATAATAATGCAATGTGCGTTGTGGTGCAGTGAATATTGACTCAGAACGAGAAATGGGTAGCCGAGTTCGAATTCCAGTTGAATTCGTTGCGTTCACTTACGCGCAAATACCCTTGGGAAAGGTATTAATCCGTCTCTTCCCTCCAGTTATGGGTTAAATAACGGAACGAATTGGGTTCTATAGCCTTGGTCGGCAACCTTTCTAACGCAGAAAACAATGGCAACCTACTACGAGATAATCTTCTGTCCAGTCAGTCATGTCTCGAAAGAGACATGATCGCCCAAGCGTGTTTAACGTATGTCACTTAACTGACTGAACTGATAATGATTGTTTTTAGTACCTAATGAGAGTTTTAAAACATTTTTTAACATGCAGATTAAGTCATTATTTATCCTTTTAGGTATCAAGCCATTTTAATTTTTGCCACTCTTGGAAGTCTTCAAGTGATGTGCACGTTTTTATTTGGTAAGGGTCTTGGTTTGTTATTCTGTAGCGCTCGCGTCTGATGAAAGATTGCCATCTTTAAGATCAAAAGGATTCATTTGTTTTATTATTCTCCTTCAAAACGTTTGTATATAGCTAATGCTTAGACAGTTCTGAACGAGTGCGACAACATCAATGCTAATTAAGAATATGATTCAACTTCTCATATTAACACTTTGATTTTGTAGCATTTTAATGTGTTGGACAAACAAATCTCGAGCGCAGCTTATCATATGTGTCACATTTCTTTGTAGGTTTACGACCATATCACATTGGATACACCGTTTCTCGCTCGATCACCGAAGTTAAGCAACGTTGAGCCGGTCAGTACTTAGATGGGTGACCGCTTGGGAATACCAGGTGTTGTAAGCGTTTAGTGACGGATGTGCGTTGTGGATATCGGCGCGGAAAGAGAAATCGGTGAGCCGAGTTTGAATTCCAGTTGAATACCCTACACTCACTTAAGCACTGGTACACTTGGGAAAGATATTAATCCGTCCTTTCCCTCCAGTTATGGGTTAAATAACACGGTAGGACTTGGGGACCCTGACCTTAAAAAACAAATCCTAATGAATCTTGATACTCGAAAAGAAAAAAAAAGTATTAGTAGACACATAACTTATATAAAAACAACAAGAAATTGTTGAAAGAAAAAGGTATTATCAGCAATAAAAAGAGAATCACAAAATGAAACTACACGTTAGGGATACTAAAATCAAAATATTCTAACAGAGAACATAAAGTGCGAAAATGAGATACGAAGGAGAATTGGCATAGTCAAGGATCCATTCCAGAAACTGAGTAAACTATTTATTGACCGGACAATTTCACCGGAAACAAAGAAGAGAATATTAGATTGTTATGTTATGTCTGCTCTTCATCATGGCAGTGAATGCTGGACAATCTCATCAAAGATAAAGAGAAGATTTGAAGCAACCAAAATGTGGTTCTGCAGAAGGATGCTGAGGATGCCATGGACAAAATATGTGAGCAACAATGATGTTTTGGAGAGATAGCAACGAAAAGGAAACTAATACTTAGCATCGGGAGAATTTTAAATTGTGGGGACTTCGGTTGTGTTTGAGGCCCCTATATGTTTAAATTCCTGTGCTTTTTTGATTTTGGTATCTTCAGTTTGTAATTTGCATGTTGGGCAGTTTCTTCTGCTCACAGCCATGCACTTCGACATTTTACAATAAATATTTTTCGCTTTTCTTCACTACTTTTTCTAGGAGCTCTTTTAGTTTCTTTTCTGTGTCTGCTACCAACACTATGTCATCTCCTGATCTCATATTATAAACATTGATGAATCCTAGTAAGACATCTAATTCTCTCAGAATCACATGAATGCTTAGGCTGTTTAAATCCATTGAGAAAATAAATCTTTATTTCATATTCATTTCCGTTTTCGTGTGTTTATTGAATTCATTTTCTATTCATATGCAGGTGATTTGCTGGGAGCAAAGGCTCTGGGTTATTTTAATATCCTCCCCAAATATGTCTCAGGTTCTTCTTTATGCAATGTTTCCTTTTAAAGTGTTTATTATTTATATATTCAACGCCTTGGAAATTAAGTTGTATTTAAGAATAAAACAAATATCTTCTCATACGCTCCACATCTGGAACTTAATTATATTGAATATTTGCATAACTATTGACGAAAAACCTTTTTTATATAGTTAAAAATTGCAAGAATGGATGCGAATATGCAGCTTTTTGTCATTTGTTTCTTTTCCATACCGTAACAAATTCGAATCTGTTCTTTTATGTAAATATTTTCGTTGCAAAGTATTTTTACCTGATTCTGAATGTTCTTTCTATTGCACAGAGGATCAGGAAAGGTCAATAATGAGATCAGAATCCCTAGAATGTACGCATCATATATTAAGTGAGTTAAACACTAGAACATTTAAGAATAGTATTAAAAATAGTGAACTCAAAGTAAAAACAAGTCCTTCCATATTGAAAGTAACCCGGTGAAACTAATGAAATTGTATTCAGGAAAATGAATTTAGTTAGTTTTATAAAAGAAAAAAAGGATACGATTGAAACAGTACGAACCAAAGACAGCATAATAAATAGTGGTAGTTTCAAAATATATTACAAAAAATTATATAAATCTTGCACTCTAACTTTCATTTGTTCAATGTATCAGAAAGTTGTTTTTTTTATCGTTTCATCTCTAGCAAGGTAGGATTTCCACTGGCGCGCATGGAATTACAGTGAGAGAAAAATGTTATATGTGTATTTTCTTTTCTTTTTTTTCCTTTCTTGTTGTGTTTTCGTTGTCTTATTTTTTGTTGTCTTCTTTCTTTCTTTCTTTCTGTCTTATTCAAATATTTTTACTTCTTTTAACTTTTCTATTTGGCTTTCGTTTTATTTATTGAATTTGCTTTCCCTTTACCTACTTTTCGTTTCTTTTTCTTACTTTGTCTTTTAATTTTTATTCATTTTGCTAAAGTTAATTTTATAATCATTTCACTACAAGCAAAGAAAAACTGAGAAAAGTGAAAAGTGAGAGAAAATAATTTATTTCTATTTTCTTTCATTTATTCTTCATTCTTTTTGCTTTTCTTTCTTTCATGTTCAGTTTTTTGATTTCGTTCATCTTTTTTGTTTGGTTCTCTTTTCAGTTAAGTGCCATACGTGAAACACGTTTAGGCGATCATGTCTCGAATAAGTCATGATTGACTGGGCAAAAGATTAGTAGGTTTCCATTACTTTCTGCGGTAGACAGCTTGACAACCAAGGATATAGAACCCAATCTGTCGTGCTACTTAACCCATAACTGGAGGGAAGAGACCATTAATATCATTCCCAAGGGTATTTGCGAGTTATTGAATGCAATGAATTCAACTGGAATTCGAACTCGGCTCCCCGATTTCTCGTTCTGAGCCGATATCCACAACGCAATCTAAAAGACATTGCTTAGACAAACAGAAACACTTCTCAGTCCATTACTTTTGTTGAATCGAAAAATAAGTGGGTTCAGTCAAAAGAGGGTATGTTCTAAATTGTTCAACACATCTAAATATAAATACAAAGAAGAAAAGCTGAAATTTTGAACTATTGTCTCAAATTTCTCTTTTAATCTGAAACCGAAATGTATTCAGTGAAAAACAAAATCAAAGGTATTTGCCTTACCGCTCCGATACTTTTGGAGGGGATGGTATATATATATGTATATGTATAGATTTAAATATAAATGCCAACAAATAAAAGCTGAAATTTTAAACTGTTCTCATATTCCTCTTTTAATCTGAAACCGAAATGTATTCAGAGAACAACAAAAACAAAGGAATTGGCTTTGCTGTCCCAATACTTTTACAGGGGGCAATATATATATATATATATATATATATATATATATATATATATATATATATTAATACAGGTTTCATTGAATAATATAGACAAGTTCTGTCTATTTATCTTGTGTAAGATACTTTCGTATGATCTGATTAGCTTGATAGTGCTGTCATTAAAAGACCACAAGAAATCGCAGTAATTGTTGAGTTTTTTATCGGGTCTGAACTTTCGGCTTAGATAAGCCATTATCAAAAAATGAACATTTAATATATAGTGAACATAAAATATTTAAATTATTAACAGAGTGGAATTAAACAGAAAAAATTAAATCACGGATACAGGTCCATTTTTAGCGTGGCTGATAGCCGCAGGTGGTGACGAACTGGTGATGGTGGGTTCTTGGTCACATGAGGGTATAGTGGCATGAGGGGATTGGTCTCCGAACTGTTACTACTATGGGTAGAGGTGGTAAGCATAGTAACTATGACCTCTCCCGTTGATTATAGGCATTGAAGTATGTTGGTAGAGATGTCGAAATTTATTCTATTTAAGCTAGGTTTAAACTGTTTGATGTAGATAGCTTCATTTGTGTGTGTGTGTGTGTGTGTGTGTGTGTGTGTGTGTGTGTGTATTTCTAAAGAATTTACGGATTTTTATTGCTTGAAACGTAATAAACAGTCAGTTTAGTGCCCTACGTGATACACGCTTGAGCGATCATGTCTCGGAAGAGATATGACTGACTGGGCAGAAGATTATCCCCCGCTAGGTTGCCATTGCTTTCTGCGGTAGGCTGGTTGCCGACCAAGGCTATAGAACCCAATCTGTCCTGCTATTTAACCCATAACTGGAAGGAAGAGACGGATTAATACCTTTCTCAATGGTATTTGTGCGTAAGTGAATACAATGGATTCAACTGGAATAAACTGTCTATATTACAGGTTAGTGTATACACACTGGATAAATCTTAATGAAGAAAGTGGTAATTTCTCCGACGGCGAAAATCAGTTTCTTAATGACGATTTCTTGAAAGCATAAATGGATACATGTAATACGCTCTATTTACAATTAAATCAGGGCATCAGATTAAATAAGGGTATCTACTAAACAAAATTTGATGTAATAAAATATGAAAAAAATCGTATGAGAATATTTGTTTTGGTTTCTGCAATGGAATAAATTAACGATAAATTTACATATGCAACTGGATTACTTTACTATTATCTTTAATGGAATTAATACAAGAAACTTTTGAGTTATTCGTGAGTTGATAATGTATTCTGAAAAAAAAAAACGAAAAAAAAGTTATTTTTAATCGCTTTAACAAATGTAAGATACCAACCAATTTCATCCATATGTACCCTCGTAACAAACTGAATTTAGATGGGTTCACACACACACACACACACACACACACACACACACACACACACACACACACACAGACACACACACACACACACACACACAAACACACACACACACATATATATATATGTATATATAAAATATGTATGAAAAATTGATAAAAAGTTTTCGTGCGACGCCTTTCGTCCTTTAGGAATCCATCGGACGAAATGTGTAACTATCGTGGGACTATGCATGCGCACAAGGGATCCTGTGAAATTATTTTTTATATATAATCTGGTGAATTTTCATGCAATACCGTTATTGATGCTGCAAAGTATATATATATATATATATATATATTTGTTATGGTGCCCTATCTACAAGAATGGACTCTTCCTCCTCCTGAGATCAAAAAACTAATCTGAGTGACTTCCGTGGACGAAACTGTGAGACAGTCAAAAAACAGTCGTAAGTTAATCAAGACGCAGCGTAACTATACCATTCGTACTTAGATTTCTATTTTACTGATTACTAATATTTTACTTTGTATATATTATATGTTCTTGTTATTCTAAAACACGTTTGAACTTAACTTCCTGATTCCGTGTCTTCCTGTCCCAACAGGTCAAAAAATGTTGGCGATTCAGATTCGCCACAACAATATCATATATATATATATATATATATATATATATATATATATTCAGAAAGCAGTCTTTCTTTCCTGCAAGTTTAGTTAAAATTTTAACTACAATACCTTCTGTCATTTTTAACGAAACTTGCATATATATATATATATATATATATATGTTTGCCTACACAGTCATCTGTACGCATGTACATACGTAAAAACATGATTGCCAAGAAACATATTCACCTCCAAATATATATAAATCTCTCTATGTTTGTGTGTGTGTATGTGTTGTAAATTTTCAATCTGATGGCGTTCTTCTGATTCGATGTAGATTATTGCTATCGTTGACTTGTAGCCTGGGGTTAAAACGCTTTTCTTAAGTATCGTTCGCTGACCGCCTTCGATCGCATTTTCGCTGAAAACCTGATTCATAAAATTGCAATGTCTCCAAGAAGCTGCAACAATCAATGGCTTTGCACATTAGCGAGTCGCCCAGAAAAGGCGGGAGAAATGGCAATTTGATCACGAATCCCATCACCCGACTGAAATCTTTGCCGTCGGAAATCTGCAGAACTACCGATAGAATACAGGCTAACACGAATATCTGGATATTCGTGCCAATTGGGTATCTGGCACCTCCACATCGCTTCCATGGGTACTGGGGTGTAAAAAGCTAAAATCACACTCCAGTGCCTGTATCTTATCCAATGAATCAAAGAACTAATAGATTTGTATATGACCTACAGCTAGTCGCCAGTGTTAATAAGAATGTTCATATGTCATGTGATTAGGTCGATGCTTATTTCACGATCACTAGACAACCGTCGACATCTGGGAAGTATGTTCACTACTATTAACATCAAATAAATATTTCAACAGATTAATTTTTAAAGGAAAAAGAATTTAAAAAAAAAATTCCTATAAATAAGTTGTATCATTATTATTATTATTATTTTTAATAATCGTTTCACCCCGAGCAAGGCATATCACTGCCACTATTGCGCAGGGTGTTACATAGAGGAGAAAGTGGTGAGAAAGGATGGTTAGATATAAGAAATGTCAGAAGGAGGGTGGTAGACGGGTAAGGATACCGCGAATGAGGGTTGGGTAGATGGTGAGAGTGTTGGGAGAATAAATGCAAGTTAGTGTGATAGGAGGTGTCTATTCACCTTACATTTAAACTCCTGGAGATTGTAGCTGTCGGGAAAGCAGACATGTGGAAGGGAATTGCACAGGCGGGAAGCGCGAGAAAAGAAGCTGTTGGAGTAGAAATTACGGTTACATCTTATCTGCTTCACTGTAAAATGGTGGGACGTAGTTGCTAATCTAATATCTCGTGTAAATTCGTACCTATGCGGCACCAATGATGTAAGTTCATCGGAGCAGAAGCCGTGAAAGTATTTATAGAAGAGGCATAGGGAAGCCATATCACGCCGGTGAGAGAGTGGTTGCAGCCGGACTGATAAAATAATGGCATTTATGTTTTTATCTTTAGTCGTTAAAAAATGACATAATTTTTTAAATAATCATTTCAGCCCAAGCAAGACAGGAATAGCACTGGTATGCCCGGGTTAGATTGAGATAATAAAAAAGGTACAGTTTATGTCGAAGAAAGGGTAAGAGATTAATGGGAATCAAGTAAATAGAAGATGGTTATTGACATTGCATTTAAACTTTTAGAGGTTGTACTTATTAGAGAAGCAAGCAAAAGGAGGGGAGTTACACAAATGGAAAAGACGAGAAAAGAAGCAACTAGAGTAGAAGTGACTGTTAAATTGAAATATTTCGACGCTAGAAGAGTGGGAGTTTGATGTCAAATTAGTTGCACGCGTGGTCGAGGAACCAGGGAGAAAAGATCGTCAGAGCAGCAACCATGAAAATATTCGTAAAAAAGACAGAGGAAAGCCACATCACATTGATGAATAAGTGAGTTAAGGCATGTTGCCAAATCAGTATCGATTATCTTGCAAATCATCGTTTGGATTTTTTTGAGCACCCGACCGGATATAACAACAGTGTTCATTGCACAGACGAATTGTAGATTTATAAATGTGTAAAATGTATTCTGATTCGTAAAACTTCGTGGCCAGAGTAACCCAACCTTCTTAGCAGTAGATGCAGCTATGGATTTGATATAGTCATTCCACCTGAGGTCGTTTGAGAGTGTGAGGCTAAGGAGGCACAATGTGTTGCTATCCGGAAGACTAGTAACTATCTCTCAAAGCGATGTGTAAGTTAAACTCATAAATCACTTAACTAAAATATATAGTATATTTAATTATTAATAAATCTCTTGATTATAAATGTATCTATTACTCATTAAAAAAATCGCAATTTAAATATTAAAAACTGTTAATTTTCTATCAGAATCTAACGGATGAGGAATTATCATTATTTACAGTATTTATATTCGGGTTATTGTCCTCATCTTTGTTTTTGTTATCCAGACTCTTCGATCGTTGTGCAATCATGCCTTCCTCGGGTTATATCAGTTTACAAAGAATTCTGAACTGAATCCTTTATTTAATCAACTGGGGTAGACTGTTCTCATTCTTCTCTCCATGACTAGATATATCTCGTCTGGTTTGTATTTATTAAATTTCTCATTTATTGACTGCTCAATTCTATAAAGTGCACAGTACCCAACCCAGGTACCGGATGGGACAGTGGTATAATGACTTTTAATTCGTAATTTGTGAATTTTTCATATGGTTAGTGTGAGTTCAATTCTTGGGTCGGACAGTGCTTTCTTCGACTCAGTGGAAATGGAGCGAGGATTCACTGAGTAGTAGTAGCAATAAGAACTAGACGAGATATCCCTAGATATGGGAAGCTAAACATGCAATAAATAAAGAGTTCATTTCAGAATTTTTTGTAGGTTACCTGGATCAACAGACACCCAAGGAAGGCCGGAAAGCTCAACGGCTGAAACGTTGTGGCAACAAAACAAATGACGACGACAGTCCGAATATAGTGTAAATGAGGATTTACCTATATTTCATCACCGCCGTTCAAACAATATTTTTCACTGGTTACAATAAAGACTTACTCTCTTAATGAGTATCTATGTGTTAAACGTCTACTGAGTCTCAACTTCATCCCAGACCTTCTATAGAACTCATATAAAATCTATTGCTAAAAATAGTCAGTTCCTTTTGCCAAACTTTTTTAAATATAAGAGATTTCCACTAAGAAAACTTTTTCTAAGAACTGCCATTGTGTGAAGAAACTTCCGCATGTTGTTTTCTCTGAACACCACGATTTTAACCTCTTCGTATCAAGGGTTAATTTTTATTAATCATCCTTATCTCCATTCATATGACACTCTTCTTTATGAATTACGATTTTAGCAGCAAACCACCAACCATGAGAGGCTCTCGAGACTTATATTGTGTATACCTTTTTTATTAGAAAATAATTGTACATTTATCTATTCGTACTTATACACTCGTTCATTTTTCATTTCATGACGTTGTTTCAATTTTTTGTTTTATTTTCCGTACTTTTCCCGTCTTCTATCATATTAAGTAACATTTAGAAAACTACTTAAAATTCAATAATTCGATCAGAATTCACTCATTTTACTATCCCTTCTAAGGGATATCACTTATCAGTTAATTTGTTTTTTCCCAATGAACTATAGACTGAAAAAAATAGTCAGCATATAAATAGAGGCACCTTCGCAATGACTTATAGTCATCAAATCACTCTTACGAACAGACTATCACATAAGTAAATGTTGGGGTCTTTATCATGTACATTCTATCCTACAAGTGATTATGAAAACCAAGATAATGACATTAACATGACTAAATGAAAGTGTAATAAAGTGACTTATTGTAGACATTCAGTCATTTCGTCTGCAATTTACACAAGGAATCATCATAATTATACGCCATTCAGAACTCTCTAATTAAAAAAAACAATAGGCTTATAAAGTATAAAAAAAATTAATACCACCTAATTATATAATAGTCAGAATGTCATTAACTTTATTTAAAGGGGCGGACAAGCGACATTAACACTTTTGGTTGGTTGTTTTGTTTTTATGGGATATCAACCTCGGCGGGTTATTTATTGCCAACTAAATTTTATGTATATATTGCTGGTAATACCTTTTTCTTTCAACAATTTCTTGTTGTTTTTATATAAGTTTTGTGTCTAGTAATACTTTTTTTCTTTTCAAGTATCAAGATTCATTGGGATTTGTTTTTAAGGGCAGGGTCCACAAGTCCTACCCTATTATTTAACCCATAACTGAAGGGAAGGGACGGGTTAATACCTTTCCCAAGGATGCCAGTGCTTAAGTGAATGCAGGGAATTCAACTAGAATTCGAACTCGGCTCTCGATTTCTCTTTGCGAACCGATATCCACTGCACCATAAAGCACGTCCGTTACTATATGCTTACAACACCTGGTATTTCCAAGCTGTCACCCATCTAAGTACTGACCAGGCTCAACGTTGCTTAACCTCGGTGATCGAGTGAGAACCGGGGTATTCAACGTGATATGGCCGTAAGCCTTAACACTTTTTATGCTATTGTTTGCTAATACAAGGCACATAGAAATATCCTGTGAGGTTTGCGTTTGTAGGAAGGCGTTGTAGGATGTAAAATATCTGATAGCCAAGAAGGTCGTGTAAACGCTTCTGAATCCTCCCTTGCGGATATGGCCGTCATGCACTTTGGTCTCAGATGAGTCTTGTAAATATTGGACAAAGCATGTGGTGCATGCTATTTTCTGGAAAAATAGCTGTGAATATTCCCACCATCCTTAGAAATAAATTGTGTATAACAGTTCTTCCTGAAGTCTTGTGTGAATCTGTGTTCCAATATATGCGTTGTAGCATTGGCTCGGAATGAGAAAACAGAAAGCCGAATTACCGCTGAATTTATTATCACTTAGGCACAAATACCCTTAGAAGGATATGCAACCAGTTTTTCTCCAGCTATAGGTTGAATATTAGAAGAGATTGGGTTCTCTAGCCTTGGTTGGCAACCAGTATACCACAGAAAATGGTAACCTACTGCGGGGAAATCTTCCGCTTAGTCAGCCATGGATCGGAAGAGACATGATCGCCTAAGCGTGTATCACAAATGGCACTGACTGACTGACTAGTAACGGAAGTGCATATTCCCCAAATCCTTATAGGTAAAGTATATATATAACATGTCTTTGATCAACCTGTATCCCAATAGAGTTTCTAAGCTAAAAAACTTTTTCAGAGTGCATCCATTTATACTGACTTATGGGAATTTAGTGATGATGGGAAGGCGTCTTAGTTTTTGAGATTACAATTTCTTTCTAATACAAATTAGAGAACTTTTATACTATTAACATCGTTCGGTCCATTGTCCTGACCTTTATTGCCATATTCACAACATTTCAACCGTTATAGGTTCTGTTCTTCTTCAGATGTTATAAGCTAGAATTTCGAACCGAATTCTCCACGGGGGTGGATTGTTTTAATCCTACGTGCCATGATTTTTGTGGGGATATCTCAGTTTCACTTGATTTAAGTAACTCAACACGCTAAAGTTTTCTTTCTTCTGCTGTAGACAGGTATGAAACACACAACTCTTTGTCTCTGTTTGGATTCCTCAACCAACACTTTTATCGACTGGGTCATTTGGAAATAAAGATAAGGTCAATAGTTCTATTAATATAAATACTTCTGATTTCGCCCAAAAAATTTCCTGTCTTTGTTTGTGCTACCTTAATAAGAAAATCTAATCTAAACTTATTTATAAATTGAACTTTGTGCGTGTGTATGTGAGTGTCTGTGTGTGTGTGTGTGTCCGTTACCTATAGACACCGAAACGGCTGAACCGATTTTCTTGAAAATTTACACAGTTGCACTATAAGCGCCTGCGAGTGTTCTTAGGTAGATTTTTTGTCGAGGTACCCTGATAAATATCGAAAATCGATAATCGAAAAATTCAGGTTATAAAAGGAATGGTCCAATTTTAATCAATTTTGATACACTCATAGACAAAGACATAAGAAACGATATTCAGAAGTTTCAAGGTTTCAGTTATTACAATAGTGCAGAAAATCGATAATATATATATATATATATATATATATATATATATATATATATATATATAAAAGCTAAGATGTTTGTGTGTGTGTCTGTTTATCTGCCTTTATGTGTGTATTTTTTTCAGCCCTTTTATTTTAATTTTTGCTTCGGGTTTGGCTCTAAGTAGATATAAATGTAGTTCTTAGTCTCAGCCAAGATACCATTGAGATTGTGAATTGTTCGGGAATTTTCAAAAGAAATTTGCGATTAAAATCAAAATTCGGGAAGCAGTATTACTGCTTGGGAAGCCATTACTTCTGAAGCAAATCTTGAATTAGCTTCTGCTGTTCGTTGGCTGTTCCAAGCCATTAACAAGGATTACAACTAATAATATTAATCTTATGCTTTTTAGCTAAACCCGATGTGAAAATCGGCTCAAAACGATAAATGAGAGAGCCGAGTTCAAACTTCAGTTACATTCGTTGCCTTCACTTAATTGTAAATAGAGGCTCATCTCTTGTTCCCTGTTTAGGATGTGATTTCCGGCTTTCTCTTTTCCAATCTTTTCACTTTTCTTTTCTTTATTTTTATTTTTATTTTTTTTTCAATTGGAGTAGATAGAATGAACTATCGCCCGGTTCACACTCCACCCACGTCTATTGAACAGGTTAAGAGGCTCATCCCTTGTTCCCTGTTTAGGATGTGATTTCCGGCTTTCTCTTTTCCAATCTTTTCACTTTTCTTTTCTTTATTGTTATTTTTATTTTTTTTTCAATTGGAGTAGATAGACTGAACTGTCGCCCGGTTCACACTCCACCCACGTCTATTGAACAGGTTAAGAGGCTCATCCCTTGTTCCCTGTTCAGGCTGTGATTTCCGGCTTTCTCTTTTCCAATCTTTTCAGTTTTTATTTCTTTATTTTTATTTTTATTTTTTTTTCAATTGGAGTAGATAGACTGAACTATCGCCCGGTTCACACTCCACCCACGTCTATTGAACAGGTGTAGAGGCTCATCCCTTGTTCCCTGTTTAGGATGTGGTTTCCGACTTTCTTTTTTCTAATCTTTTCACTCTTACTTAGCCCCCTGCACACCAGTGGCCTTACCGCCTTGCTTGCGGTGATGTGATTAAAAAAAAAAATTTGGGAAAGGTATGAATCCGTCACTTTTCCCTCCAGCTATGCGTTAAATAGCAGGACAGATTAAGTTCTGTAACTTTGTCGACAACCAGACTTCCGCAAAAAGCAATAGCAATCTATTGCAAGAAAAAACTTTGCCTTGCAATCATGTCTCATTTGAGACATGATCACCCAAGCGAATATGACATATGACACTTACCTGACTGACTGAGATAAACACGTCATTTCTTTGAGTAGATTATTCTTAGGTTAGCCGTTGGTTTTCGATGTGCATAGTTACATAAATTCACATTGGTTTTATGAGAAGATTGCATGAAATTGAAAAAAGTCTGAAATAATTTATTTAAATGTTAACACAATTTTAATTCATGCTGCGTTTTAAGATTTCTAGATATTTCACAAACAGTAGATTTCGTGACTTTTCAAGCATCATGTTTTTAATTTTTTAATTTTTCTTATTTGCATCAAATGTATATGTTGACAAACACACACAAAGACACACACATATTTACACTTAAACGCACATAATACATCACAAAGCCAAATAGCAAAGAAAACAAAACCGTGATGTGGTAATCTTCGGAATTAAATATTATATTTACCTAGAAAATCAGCAAGCAGATCATACGCTTTTATTTGAAGATGAAAGGTTTCACTGTTAGAAGTGCTGAAACGGAAAAAATATAGTGTAACCACCAGGTAGGAATTATTCTCTCTCTCTCTCTCTCACTCTCTCTCTCTCTATATATATGCTCTGCCACACGCATATATATATATATATATATATATATATATATATATATATATATACTTACATACATGCATATATATATGTATATATATAAATAGTTTATACATATATACATACTTACATATATAATATAGAAAAAGAGTGAATAGAAAGAGACAAAAGTTATGTATGTATTCTTTTCTATCTGTTCATATCTTTACTTGTCATTATGTTCATTATCTATCTATCTATCTATCTATCTATCTATCTATCTATCTATCTATCTATCTCAGTCTGTTCATATCTATCTATCTATCATAACTTGAATAGTTGTCAATGTGTACTTGTTCAACCTATAACATTACATCTTTATTTTATGTAAAGTAAGAATCAGTACACTGGTTTTCCAAAATCGGATTACAATAAATAACTCATATTCCTCCAGTAATCATTTCCTTTTCAATTTTTTAATAATTCAAAAAAATATCATTTTATTAAAATTGTCGCGTGTTAAATTGTTGGTATAAATCTACGCAATTGCTACTCAGTGCAACAATAGAAATTCTAATTTTTCTCGCTGTTAATCAAAATTGTGGCAATGAATAAAGTCAAAAAGAAAAAATAAATAGGCAATATTAAATGACGTGAAACTTGTTTACTTATGAACAAAAAGTTTAATTATGAAATCTTGAGATACTGGATGCCAAACACGTGCAACGTTTGTTATTTATGCCAAATATATACAGTTTTGTTTGTAGTTGTCCCTCTCGATAAACCGGTAGTTTCGTACATTTACCAATTCCTTGTCGGGTATAGTGATCTCAAGATATAATTGCAAAGCTACAGTGTTACAAGTTATAAAGGAATGCCAGTGGATGATATTTTTCAAGTGTAGGAAGACAATATACTCTCTGAGCATGAACAGCATCTGCCCTAATGAAGAACCATCCAATACCATTAGATGCTCTTAAGCTGTAGTCGTTACTTTAGATTTGTCCTTCAAGTTGGATGTCTGAACGAAGTCTAAGGTTTCCAACATCCAAGAGCGCCTGCGCTGGATGGTCGTTGATCTCATGATCTGTTTTGACATGTGTTGTTTTGTATCCTGTTGTTTTTATCTCACCACTAAAAAAATATGTGATGGTGTAACTGGTTTAGTCGCAAATAACAATACCATGTGGTTGGCATTACTGGGCTGCATAGAACCTATAGTAATTAGACTTAATTACACACACACACACACACACACACACACACACACACACACACACACACATTCACTTTTAAACTCCTTCTCACTGGCATAATGTGGCGAACTTTATTCCTTGTTACCTCCAGGTCTACCCTTCACTCCTAGGATCCGCCATGTTGTTTATATAGCAGGAAACCGACATCTATGCAAACCACCCACATTTTCATGGTATTCAATTGGCGATAAGTAAGTTTCACTCTACTACTTCTCGTGAACCATTTCTCCGTGAGACAGACTCCTCGATTATTGCAATCTTAATCTGTTCAAATCTTAAGTTAACTGTTATCTTCGACACATACTACCTACCCCTAACGTAACTATCTACCTCGAATAACACCTAGGCCTTGTACAGGGTGAAATTTACTGTAAAATATGCCAACATCTATACCAAATATACTATGGTGACATTACAGCCGGGTCTCAATGTCGGTAACAGAATGCTGTAAGGTTTCAGCACACACACATACACACACACATCTATCTATCTATCTATCTATCTATCTATCTATCTATCTATTACAATTTGCTGTATTTTTTAAGGAAGAGTTCTCAGTATTGAATGACGGGAAATGGAACACCGAATCGGAAAATGTGCATCAAAATGTCGAAAGAAAGGTAAGCAAGTATTCAGAAACAGGAAAATATCGTTAAATGTAAACAAAAGAATCCTGAGTCCTCTTATGTGATGATAAATTGCACTTTCTTTATATTTCTAGATGTGACTTGATGCAACGAAGATGTGTTTATACAGAAAGATGCCGAGAATACCATGAACAAAGCATGTGTGTAAGGATAGGATTAGAGTTAAGTAGAATTAAATAGAAAAATGATACTTATACTTAGAATATGGGAAAAAGAGCTTGAAATAAATAGGATAAAATGAAGAAAGAAACCATAGGGATTTTGATACTGTGAGGGCATTTTGAAGGCAAGAGCGATAGAGGAAAACTGCGAGGAACCTCTTTAACGAGCATGTACAAGTTGGTGGCAGAACAGAAGTGAGAATCGATAATAATTTCTCAGTTTTGTAAAGATTAGGAAATTGTACAGAGACATGATCGTACACGTCTCAAACAGACTCAATACATAGAAGATAAGAAGCAACATGCACAAGGAGAATGAATGACTAGTAAATTGTTGAGAGAACGAGAATCAGTTTGCTCTTCTAAAGAGAAAAGCAGATAATTAAATATTACTTGAGATCGATTCACACTTTTCCCAAGTAAACGCGTAGGTGAATGCAGCGAATTCAACTGGAATTAGAATTCAACTCTCCGATTTCTCGTTCTGAGCCGATATCCACTGCACCACAGCTAACAGCCTATTTAATACTGTGAATAAATTCGTAAAGTCAAGGAACCAAAAAGTAAAGATGTTCAAAACAGTAACCATGAAACTAGATAGATAAAGCACAGCGGAGTTGCATTAATGACCGAGATGCTAGGCCAGGACTAATAAAACTGGAAATGCTTCCTTCCATATCTCTAAGTAGACAGCAAAACCACCAGACTTTATGTAGCAGCAATATGTAGACGAATGATCGACTTATTTAACCTTTATTTTGTGATAGGTTATGGCAAGAAAAAAATTGTCAAGCAGGACACAGTACATCAGACCTTTTAGCAACAGACTTAGAAATCGATTCAATATAACCTTTCCATTTCAGGTCGACGGCAACGCTTAGCCCGACAAAATGTAATGAGTTAATGTTAGCATACGCCATAGAATGAGAAAAAATTCTCTAAGACGATTAACAGAGATCAGTTTCGTTTTAGTGGCCTTATAAACAAAAAAAAGTTTCTTTCCACAATTAACAACAGATTGTGGGTCATTTTTCAGATACGCTGCCAGTTTGACGTTATCAAACCTATCCGACGTACCATTAAGACGAGAGTAAATAAATGCGTGATCCGCATAAATAAGTATTTGAGAAATGATGACATCGTGAAGGTTGTTGAAACTACAGTAGAATTAAAAGAGATACATTAACATATGATAAATAAAACAAAGTATATCTTTATTCGTCGGTAGTTCAGATCGGAAGCACGTTTTATATTTCATATTAACGTATGCCTCGCATCAACAAATGACATTCTTTTATGAGTATGGATTCTAGTCCATACCAAAATTCAATTTTTTTTCGCGTATACCCTGTGAAAGTAGAATATCAAATACTAACAATGCAGAAGTTTTTTGCTAAAATGGTTACAATTAATGAGCTTTGTGAGGTGAATGAAAAATGAAGTGATACGAACTGAAGATTATGAGAAAATGGAGGACAGATATTGACCTTTGACTTGAAGACGTTAAGAAAAGATCATGTATGCGTCGGTTTTACAATATTTATATGGTAAACATTGTCTGAGCAAAAGCAGAAAACTTTCCATTTCCATATGGAGGAAACCAATGCTACTCTAATTCTATTATAACATCAGTAACGCCGACAATGTAATGAAAATGACTTCTCAAATCTCGATCTGCCGTTTTCAGAAATGTAAATTTTCTTGTGTCAACGAATGAAGATCAGACAATCTTCAAAGCAAGTTGTAAAGTAAGATTTTAAATTAACTATTATTAAATGTGAAAGTTTTAATTCGTTTGTGACTTTATGTTTAAAATAGAGTTTCCTTCATTTCTTTCTTTTTAATACTGAAAATAATTTGATCAAAAGATCAAACATTACGTTGTGGTACAGTGGATATCGGCGAGAAACGAGAAATCAGGGAGCCGAGTTCGAATTCCAGTTGAATCCATTGTATTCACTTGCGCGCAAATACCCTTGGGAAAGGTATTAATCCGTCTCTTCCTTCCAGTTATGAGTTAAATAACAGGACAGATTGGGTTTTATAGCCTTGGTCGGCAACCAGTCTACCGCAGAAAGCAATGGCAACCTACTGCGGGATAATCTTCTGCCCAGTCAGTCATGTCTCTTTTGAGACATGATCGCCTAAGCGTGTATCACGTATGGCATTTAACTGACTGACTCATTTTCGAGTGAACCGCCACTCTCTGCCTCCAGACGGATAGGAACCAAATCGATGCTTCACCGAATGTTAGAGACGCGTCTGGGGTGAACAGAAAGAGCCCGACCTTGCCTTAAATAGGGTTTACGGGATATTTTTGGCCAAGTTTACCGGCTCGGAATCTCCACTAATTAACCTTGTTTCGCTTCAGCTTTGGTTAAAAGGCGGTAAATACAGCGTGAACAGATTATCTAACAATGACTCTCTCTTGATCCACTCTCTGCCTCCGGGCGGGGAGGAACCTAAACGTCGCTCCGCCGAAGGAAAGTGTCTCATCTGATCTGAACAGACATCAGGCCGACCCTGCTTTAAGGGATATATTTGGCCGACCTTAAGAGCTCAGATTTCTCATTTTAATTGGCCTTGTGAGGCACTCGCCTTGGGTATCTGCTCTGGTAGGGAAGTAATAAATCCCAGTGGACTCTTTTTCGAGTAAACCGCTACGCTCTCTGGATCAACTTTCCGGTTCCAGGCGGAGAGGAAACTAACTGAGGCTCCACCGAAGGGTAAAGTCTCGTTTGAGAGGAACAGACATGAGCCCGACCCTGCCTTAAGAGTCTACGAGATATTTTTGGCTATGTGCTGCCTTCGCCTCGGTCATCCGCCTCACTGGCGAGGTAGAAAATACCAGTGCGGTCTCATTTTTTATTCTTAGCTTGGTCCATTCAAATTACCACCTTAAAATGTTGGAGGCTATATATATTATATCTGTAAAACCTTTATTATGTAAACAGAAGGTATTTGACCTTCAAAGAATTTCCATCTAAGTATATATATATATATATATAAACTATACCTCCTCAAATGAGTTGATTCGAAATATTTCATTTAATATATATATATATGTGTGTGTGTGTGTGTATATATATATATATATATATATATATATATATATATATATATATAGTTTTTGTTATGTTATATTTATGAGTGAAAGTGCTCAATACCAGAGATAAAGCGTATATAAATATAAAAATGGACGCTGATATCAACACCATTCAGTGAAAGTTTGTTTCGTGTTTAAAAGCAACCTTCAGGCCTGAAGATTTCATTTACGCAACAAACAGACTATTGCCTTTGAATTTCAGTAAAAAAAAAAAAAAAGGATCTTATATTGAAGTAACAGACATTAATTATACATGTAAAATTTATCAATTGCAGTGGCACACCAGCTAAAAATCCTTTAAATCGTGAGCGGACTTAAGGAGATATTCAAATATACACCAGAATCAGACAGATAGAAAAGTTATTACATAAAAGAAAGTTTTTCAGTAATTATCCACAAAAAAATACTTGAAAGTCAAAATTATATGGGTGGTCCTGAAATAAATGCAAACCCAAATATTATGGCTTTTATGCCTATCCTGTATATGAATTGCTAATGATTTCTGTAGATTGTATTGAACAATATATTGAACTGATTTTCTGGAGTTTAAAATTAATGACAACAATATTAATGCAATAAGGTTACATAATAAATTTATTATTTAACATTTCAGTAGCGTTTTATTAATTTCCTATAAAATGCCTTATTTCATGTGTGAAAACCTAATTATTTAATAATTCAGAAGCATTTTATTCATATCCTATAAAATGCACCATTTAAAGTGTCTTATTCATTTTTTTTAAAGTGCCTTATTTCATGTGTGACAAACTAATATAAAATTATTATATGTGTAATGAAAATATTGTTTCCAATTTTACTTTTACTGAAATACATTATGCAATGAACAGCCTGTAGTCTCGAATAGGTGCACTCATTACAGGTAGAATAGATCTATGTGATCTAAGAATTGATTCAAAATATAATAAACATGTTAGAAGTTTTACCACGACGCGTCAGTCAATCTACTGTGTCTCTCGTATCTATTAACCTCCAGTACAGATGGGTGTAATCAGTATTGTAAACAGATGACAATCACTTTTCCTTGTTCATAATGTGTGGACAACGGCCACAAAAGTTCAAATAATGTACATACTAATTTCAGCGCAAAACAGTCTCTTCTACTTAGTTTCAATAAGAAGTCTTCGTATAACAGATGATAGGGATTTGCGTACACTTTCAATGGTACTGCACGTTGGAATCATTTCTCCAAGACTGCAACATCATGTTGTTGGAGAAGAAATATTTTTTACCCGCAAACTCTCTTTCACAGGCGGGATGTGCAGAACTACATTCCTTTGTACCGTCAGGTCTAACCTTGATTGCTAGGACCCGCCAAGACACTTATATAGCAGCAAAATTACATAGTATCAAACCATCCACATCCATCTGCCGTATTTCATTGGCGATAAGTATGTTTCACTCAAATTGCTTATTCCTGCAAACAACTTTTCCGTGAGACAGACACTCAAGAGAAATTTTATTTGATCACTACAATCTTAATCTGTTCAAATCTTAAGCTGTTTTCTCCTCCTATCCATATTTCTTACACTTTAACGTAACTATCTACCTCGAGTGACCCCCTAGGCCTTGTACAGGGTAAAACTTACTCTAAAAAAAGCCACCATCAGGTCTTATCTACTATGGTGAGATTACACACACACACACACACACACACACACACACACACACACACACACAGTCATATATATGCATATATATGTTTAATTTTTTTGTTTGAACATTATTTTTAATCAATACTCGTATTTGAGCAGACATTCTGTCTTTAATCAAACAGTATATATATATATATATATATATATATATTTCTACCGGCCTGATTATTTACGATGAATTTTATTACGAAAATGTGTCATTCGACAGGATTTAACCCTGCGACCCCTTACAGTATAGAAGAAGCAGCCCATTGATCTTGTGCATCTTAGACCGCTCGACCGCGAATGACGAATTTAATCGAAGTTAAATCAAGCCTTATCATACACAATTTTTCGATTGTACGTAAATAACCATCTCATCATATTTAGTGTAAGTCTCCTCGATAATGTTGCCGTCCTCAGAATATATATTTATTTTTTTGTTAGAGATACAATCTCGTAAAAAACATTTAAGTTAAACATTGCAAAACATTAGTTGACGGGGAAGAGTTTCTGAGGATCGCATTGGTTGTATAAAATTTAATATACTATATAATTAGTTTTGTCTTTTCCTGAGATTAGTGGGAGATATATTGGTACTTGTAAGTGTTTTTAGAATTTTTTCATCTTGTTTGTAGTTAGAGTGTATTTGACTGTGGGTGTATTTGACTGTAGGGTGTTAGATTTATGGTTATTTAAGGAAGTATTATGTCTTTTTATTTATGTTAATATTTTTAATAGCTCATCTAATTTGTTCACCAGCAATGTAATTAGGAAATCATTATAAATGAGAGTTTCTTTAATACTTTGTAATTCAATGTAGAACATCTTTATCGTGGAAGAAATAACTTTGCACGGTTTATTAAACTCAACGCACTTTGCAAAACACTATTAGTCTTCCAAATAATAAACATAAATCCATAAAAATCTCTAACCACGAACTAACAGACCACCGACAGGATTTACTCAACTTGAGACCCAACTGTCATCTTTAGAGACAGTTCATTAAATTGGATAAAATAACTTAAATAGTAATATCATACCAAACATTAAAAATACTTTAAGGAACAATAATTAATTAAAAAAAATAGAAATTAGACACCTGCTTAAAGCTAAAGCAATAAAAGACAGACAGGACAGAAAAAAGAACTTGTCCAAGCTCTTAGCAAAACAATTAAAAATCGCTGCCAAAGAACAACGTAACCATACTAACAGCATTTAGAAAAGAAGTTTACACATTGTCTTTATTGTATTAATGAATCTAATAATAATTAAAAGATGCAACAAATACTCAAAATTGAAAATCTACAAAATCATCGCGTCCAAAAACGCAGAACAAGTAATTGAAAAATTACCAAAATCATTGGTGGCTACAAGCCAGGATACATGGAGTGATATACGGGGTGATGTAGAAAGAACTGGAGTCAAGTGGATACGAGATGGGAATTGATATTGCATTTAAATTCCTGGAGATTGTAACCGTTATGGAAGCAAGTATATGGAAGGGAGTTCTACAGGCAGGAAGTGCAAAGAAGAAGCTAGTGGAGTAAAATTATCACCTGCATTTGGTTGATTTAACTATAAAGAGTAGGACCTTGTTGCCAGTCTGGTTGCATGAGTAAATTCTTGTGGAAGGGACACCAGTGACCTAAGTTAGTCAGAGCAGAAGCCATGAAAATATTTGTAGAAGAGACAGAGGGAAGCCACATCGCACCGGTGAGAAAGAGGCTGGAGTCGAGCTGCCAGGTCAGGACCAATCACATTACAGATTCTCATTTGGAGCCTGTCGAGAACACTGAGACGAACAGCAGTGTTACCTGACCAGATATGACAACAGTATTCCATGCACGGTTAGATGGTTGCTTTGTATATATGCAAGATAGATTCCAGGGGGAAAACTTCCTGGCCCGACACAGTGACCCCACCTTCCTAGCAGTGGATTCAGCTATTGATTCAATGTAATGATTCCACTTGAAGTCAGAAGCAAGGGGAAGGCCAAGGAGGCGCAGTGTATTGCTTTCAAGGAGATTGCTTGGTCCATGCTGATGGGTGGTAGGCGAAATTGTGTGTGATGGTTGACAGATAGGAGTTTCGAATTTGGAAGCATTGAAATTTACGAACCACTTCTTAACTCAGTCCACCACTGAGATCAGCAGCGAGGTTATGTTTGTCCACGTCGCTAGATTTATTACTGATGCGGGAGTAAATGGTGGTGTCATCTGCGGAGATGCCTACTTGGGATTTGATCACGTCTGGGAGATCATTTATGAAGATTAGAAAGAGCGTCGGGACTAGGATAGAACACTGGGGGACACCAGTGTTCGTGCGGTAGTATGTGGAGGCATGCCCGGTCAAGATGATCTTCATTATGCGGTTAGATAGAAAAGACTGGATCAGATCAAGCAAGCGTTCAGTGATACCATACTCTGTAGCTTGCGCAGAAGGCCAGCGTACCAAACCCTATCAAAAGCCTTCGAGATATCCAGGGCAATAGCACCAGTCTCGCCACACTTATCAAGGGCGTGGTATATGTACTCCGTGATGGTCGTTATCATATCAAACTCCATTACAAATTAGACTTAATATTTTACGGATAAAATTTTGACTCTTAAAACTAAACTTCCATTCGATGAGCAACAAAATAATATACACGTACAACGAGATGATGTTTCCATGATTTCAGTTCTGAGACCAAGTTTAAGTAATTTCTTAATAGTTGGCCTTGGAAATAAGACATTGAATATCACTAAAACCCTCTTCATCAACCTAAGATATACAGATAATATTGTCATCTTAGTAAAGAAACAGATGAAATACATTAACTTCAAAAAATGTATTTTTAAGTTCACATACAATGTGATTAACAGTAATGGTTAAGTTTTATAATAGAGAAATTTTTCTCTCCTTCCCTTTTCTGAACATTATCTATTTTTCATCCCTGAATTTAAGTTTTATTTCCAACATATACACATGACTATTTCTGTCGGACGAAGACTTGCCTCGGGTTTTGCTTTTTTTTTTTTAAAGCGGATCTTTTGATATTTTTTGAAATTTTTCTTTTACAGTTGTTTTTTAAGCGATACCATTAAACTATTTGTTATCTGTTTTTATAGTTTTTCATTGTTCACCATGATCCTCCTCTTTAAGCACACACACACACACACACACACACACACACACACACACATACACACACACACACACACATATATATATATATATATATATTAACATGCCCTGTGGACATAGAAGAATCCAAAGGAGTATCCTTTACATATAATGGTAGGATAATTCTCTACGAGAGCTCTAAACATATATGCATATAAATACATATAGAGCAAATATAAGAAAAATTAAGACAGACGCGTTATTTCATGGTAATTTGGAAGTATAGGCCTATTTCAGGCGAGCCATCTTCAGCTTCCGTCTTTATTCAACGAAGGATTCTACATGAATCTAGATTCATGTAGAATCTTTCGTTGAATCCTAAGTGTAACTGAATATAAGTACAGTCATGTGTATGTTATATTCCAAACACAGTAAGCACCATTGTTGCCGTCTTCTTAATTGATATTATAAAGTGTAGGATTTTTCTCTTCCATTATTTTTAATCATTTTTTGTATGTGGATGAGGTTTTTGTGTGTATGTTGTCAACAAATATGTCACGGATAGGGTCTGGTATTTCTTCGTGTGTGTTTAAATGAGATTGGATTAAACTGTGGTCTGAAAGGCGCAATGTCAATCCCAGTCGTTAAACTTGTAGTAGTGTGGGCTCTGTAATTATTCATGAATTTTGATTGTTCAAGAAGACAGTTCTTCAAAGTAAATATAAATTCGTGAACAACAATGATTCTCTACAGTTTCGATTTTGTAGGTTAATTATTATGATTGATGATTAGGTTAACAGCCTTGAATTTTGTGCAATAGATAATTTAAATTTTTTTGTTTAAATTAGTCGGAGTTGTGTATTTCGGATGGTGTTTCGAAGTGAAGATTTGTCCTGTATATAATTATTATGTATTTGTTTTTTGTAGAAAATATTAATATTAATGTTCTTTTTGCGTGTTTGTTGTTGCCATTGGTTACGTTACAAAGAAAATATCTGAGATAGTAGTCAAGCAAATAATTTGGAAAGCCTTTGTTGACAAGCTTTTGTTTCAAGTGGTGAAGTTCTTTGAAGATAATCGGGTGAAAAGATGAATACTCGTACGCTCTCTTGAGAAATTTCTTAATATCACGAATGTTGTGTATAAGAGAATATTGACTAATAAAATTAAGGTGTCAAAATTTTTTTCTAGTGGTTTTTTATATAGTAAAGTTATATTTATTTATTTTTTCTTTATTTTTCATTTTGTTTGCATGTACTTTTATTTTTTTGTATTTATATGATTTGTATGATTTTGTTTTGTTTATTATTATCGTGGTTTCGTATTTGTATTCATATTTTTACTTATTTCAGTTTTTAATTTCTAATCTTTTATTTTTTTATAGTTTTTTTTGTTCGATTTTGTTGTTATTTATCATTTTTAATGTAGCAAAGTAGATATTTATTCTCATGTCTTCATTTTTCAATTATCTATTTTTTGTTTAATAATTTCCTTTTCTTAAAACTGATTACTGCTAGCTTCTCTTCCAGACATAATTTACAACTTTTGCTATTACTGCTCTGCAATGGTGCTAGTTTTCATATTTCCCATTTAATTTTGTCGGTAATGTTGCTTTCTTTCAGGCCATATATATATTGATAGCGTTTTTTTTTGTATTTGTCTGTATTGAATAATGTTTTGTGATTATTGAATCTTTCTTTAAACTATATTTCTGTTGATCTTAAGTAAAGATTTTTTTCTGTATTAGTATTATGTGTAACGGTAGCTTTGTATATTTTGTTGGCGGTAAGACATTTATTATTACGTGGACAGTTCACCTTCTATCAAGTTACATTTGTTCGTATTGTATTGTTGGTTTGTGTTGTTGCTATTTGTTTTATGAAGTATTTTCTTGTTGTGTTTGGTCATTAATTTTTCGTATTTTCCATGCAGCTGTAAATGATTTTCATTATATTTTTTATTAATACTTGTTGATATTTTGTTGTGTTTAGGGAAGTGTTTTTCAATTATGTTGAAAAATATCGTTCCTATTGTTGTTATATATTGTTGTTTCAGGGTATATTAAACTAGATTATTCTTCATTCTCAATTGTTTTTGTTTGTTTTCTTTTTGTTTGTGCATTCAGATTTATTTGAGTATCCGACATTTTTTAGTGCTGATCCAGGTGTTCCTTTGATTTTCATTGAATATTTTTCTGCTACTTGAGTTCGTAGTCATTTGTTTATAGATATGGGTATGTGTTTGAATATATTTGGAGGGTGATTGGAATTGTTGTTGATATATATGGGGTTGTTGTTCTAACGAAAAACAGCCAGCCCTGACGAGTGAGAACATCATAACAGTGTCCTCACAAAACATTGACGTCGGCATCAATCGGCTCTGTTAAAGAAACACAGTCTTTTATATATTTGTGTATATAGGCAACAAATTTTTTGAAGACATATCAGATTAAATAAATTGCAAACATTGTGTCTGCTTAATTTTAATAAAATCCGTTCATACTCGCTCCTGGATAATATTTTGAGTGCTATAATTGAAAGATGTTAGAAATGAGCTGTAACTTTGACAGATGTTATTATTATTCATTTTTCAATGTACCCAAGTATTTTCAATTTTTTAATTATTTTTCGTTACCATAACTGACACCCCCGAAGATGATCTCGGAAGGAGATTGAAGGTACTTGGGTACATTGAGAAATGAATGTTTATAACAT
Source organism: Ascarosepion bandense (assembly GCA_037127315.1). Taxonomy (NCBI): domain Eukaryota; kingdom Metazoa; phylum Mollusca; class Cephalopoda; order Sepiida; family Sepiidae; genus Ascarosepion; species Ascarosepion bandense. Next base: position 534,179 of record JBBBDQ010001395.1, on the reverse strand, counting down.
TTGTCAACGTTACAGCTCATTTCTGACATCTTTTAATTATAATATACGAAAGACTATTCGTGAGTATGAACGGATTTTATTAAAAATAAGCAAACACAATGTTTACAATTTATCTAATCTGGCATATATATATATATATATATATATATATATATATATATAAATTTTCTAATTATATATATATATAATAATCTGCAGACAAGCCTGTTTTGCAGCTATTCAGTGCAGCTAGATTATTCGTTTAGCTTCAAGCTCTGATCGATATCCGACTAATTTGTCATTAGACCAATATCTTACCACTGAGCTATCTGCGTAACAGTAGAGATATAGAATGTTAATTTGTAAAATCTTTAATGACAAAATCTCTGATTTTCAGAGTTTACTGCTAGAAAGGCATTTTAGATAAGTAGGTTTTTCTTCATAAAGTGTTCCATATCAAGAATGGGATAGAACGTCAACAGAATTATTGTGGAGAAGTTTGTTACTTAGCTCAACAGTGTTATCTCAGTCATGCCGACATCGAAGTTTCTTGAAGACATTTTTGTCTACAAAAAATTTCATAGTTTCGAAAAGACATTATCTTCGAACTTGAGGGATTTTTGTTTTATATCTATCTATCTATCTATCTATCTATCTATATTGACGTTTGTATATATATGTATCAGTGTGTGATACTAATATAGATTAAACGTAAATAACTTTACTTTAGAACAACGTTTAAAATTAATCTTTGATAGAAAAAATGGAAAATTAAGATGAAAATTGTTGACAATCGAAAAATTATGGCAAGCGATATCACATTATTTGTTCACGCGTTCTGATACTTGGATAATTTACTGTCTTCCAGTACACATTAAAAGACGATCGTGTGTCAAAATATACAAGGCTATATTTTAATAAGTATGACACAAAGCCTAGTGAACTACTTACCATATGAGACACTTTCTGTTATATTGTAGTGAACGAATTTCACCTACTGTTTCATTGTACTGTTATTTCAGTCTCTAACGATTCACTACTGAACCAAGTGCCTCTCTAAACTAAGCATATTAAAGTATATGACGTAGCGTCGCACAATCTAGGTATTGGAGAAATAAAAAAAACACACACACCAATAGATACATGTTTATACAATCTTGTCAGCAAAATTTAAAATATGCTATCTCACCAAATTAGTAACATTATAATAAGTGATAAGTAGCCGTGAGAATAGGAACATATCGTTTCAATAATAATATCCTCTGTCATTCAAAACTGCTGTGTAAGTTAACGCATTTACATATTGCATTATGTGATTCAAGTCAGGAAATATAAAGTGATCCCAATGGAATTTAATGTCAATAAGGCATGTTTGTTTTAAGACAAGTTGATCTTCAATGACCTCATTTTGTAGCGTGTTTACCCTAACATTTATCAAAATGTTATTTTCAATCAGTGTTACACAAGAGAATCAGAGAATCGAAGTGAATACCCCAAATGACGGGGAAAATGTAGTAGACCCAGCAGCGCTTAGAATGAGAACACGTGGGACAACTGGATGTAAGGAAGATATATAAGCACCGAAAGGAGTAAAACAGTGATAAACATATCCTAGAGAGAAGAGATATCTGTTCGAAGACTTGCCCTTCACGAAGCCACCTACTCACTCGCCTATGTTAAGTGTAGGAATTTGAAAGCGAATAAACTTATATACGTCGTATCTCTTCGGGACGTTAGCGATAATGTCATTCCACAATTTACTGTCCTGTGTAATTTAATCTTTTTGTCACTTTTTCATACTCTGTACCGCTATCCATTCACCTAAGCTCTTTCTCTCTCACATTCAATCATTCTTATAAATTTTTAAAGCTCATCATTATGCGTTTCAGAAACCTAAATTGTATCTTCCTGATGTTAGATAAAAGTTTCTTTTTTTTTTGCAATCGTCTATTACTTTTTGTCTTTGATCACATGTTTGGTCTATGAAATTCTCAAACTCCTTCTGTAGAACCACAGTTTTTGCTTCATGCCTCTTCTTTATGAATAATTGTTTACATCAGTCAGTTAAGTGACATACGTAATACACGCTTGGGCAATTAGTTTCGAAAGAGACATGACTGACTGGGCAGAAGATTTTCATGCAGCACGTTGTCATTAATTTCTGCGGTAGAGTGGGTACCAACCAACGCTATAGAACCCAGTTTTTCGTATTATTTAACCCATAACTGGAGGGAAGAGACGGATAAATACCTTTCCCAAGGGTATTAGCAAGTACGTGAATGCATTGACTTCAACTGGAATTCGAACTCGGCTCACCGATTTCTCGTTCCGAGTCGATATCCACTACACCAAAACGTATATCCATGATACAATTAACTATGCTATAAATCTGGAAATGGCATGCTGTAATGGTTAACATTCTCGCCGGAAATTGTTATTTAACCCATAGATGGAGGGAGAAGGGATGGATTATTACCTTTCATAATGGTATTTACGTGTATGTGAATGCAACAAATCATCCAAAATTTACTGCCATACAAGAGCCTGGTACTACATAAGAGTTCAGTACTCTTTTTTGTTTCTAACGATATTTTTCCGTTTCTTATTACTTTGGAAGGCATTTTCCGCTAGCCAATGCGCCTTCGGTTGTCTGTGACGCAATTTATTGTCATTTGTTAATACGCTTCCTAGTTATCTAACGAGTTGCACGTGTTTGACTTCGGTATCCCTAATCAATAATTTTTACTTTGAATTAGAATCAAAATGAAGAAAAACTGATTGACGTATGTTTTTATCAATATGTAGAACGATAATATTATGATATAGTATATGCAGAGATATTTACATGAATGCATAGGGATGTTGAAAAGAAGATATGCTTCAATTGACTCTCGTTTTCACAGCTTACGCTAAATATTTGTTATATAAATTTCAAGATTAATTTGGAAAACAGTTTGAAAACAGAAAAAAATTCAAAAGGTAAAGGAAAGGTATAATTTTGAAATGAACTTGACATGTTGTGGCATTCTGACGAAGACATACCAAAAGAAGCATTACGTTATTGTACAAGAGAATTTCAAAATAAAAGAAAACAGATCCAAAAATGTTAGGTTATAGGTATTCAAACCAAAACTGGCATAATTTTTACGGTGTCTGAGATATTCGGACAGAAATAAGAAAACAAAGAATTGGCAGATATTAGAAATTAAACAATAGATTAAAAAAGTTGGGGTATCGGTGACCAATTCAAATATGAGTGTATATTCGACTAGATGTTAGCGTTTCAAATAAGGAAACGATTAGAAGATATTTGAAATTAATAAAATGTGATACAAGCAAGAATGCTTATCAGTATTCAGGTTTAAGTTAATGGCTCGTCAAGTAGTGGAAGATAGTTCTTTTATATTCAAATAATAGATTAATGAAGATATGAGGAACAAATAATATAAATATACACATTACAGAAAAAATAAAGCCGTAAACAAAACGAAAGAAATGAGAAAAACAACATCTTCGAAATCGTGACAGAAAAGCATCAGTGATCTTAAATAACAAAAACAAAACTAGCTTATTTACATTGTTCGGACTGTTGTACTTTGTTGCCATAATCACGACGTTTCGGCCGTTGAGCGCTCCGGCGTTCTTCAGGCGAGTGATTAGAATTTTGAATAGAACCATCGGTTTTGTACACTGGGGTAAATTATTCACGTTTCCTGAGTCATTTTGCTTCCAGATATCTCAGTTATCTCCATTTAACTCAACTACCCTTAAGATATTTTTTTTCATCTTTGATGTAGACAGGTATTGAACTCAACTACCCTTAAGATATTTTTTTCATCTTTGATGTAGACAGGTATTGAACTCACAAATCTTTGGGTCAAGTTACTGGAACCAACCATCCAACCAATCAACCAACCAATAAACCAATCAACCTTGAGAACATCACTGCATGAATTTTTGAGACTTATAAAACTAATGTCTGAGTAAATGTTTTTTTTACCAGAGCTCATATTACATTCTTGATGCATTTTAATTGGTTCTCTCTGGTACTCCGTGTTACTGTATATTAATTCATATACTTGGCCGGTTTAGGAGATTTATTAACAACAATGTGCGTTGTGGTGAAGTGGATATTGGTTCGGAACGAGAAAGCAGGGAGCCGAGTTCGAATTCTAGCTGAATTCATTTTATTCACTTACGCGCAAATACCCTTGGGAAAGGTATTAATCCGTCTATTCCTTCCAGTTATGGGTTAAATAACAGGACAGATTGGGTTCTATAGCCTTGCTCGGCAACCAGTCTACCGCAGAAAGCAATGGCAACCTACTGCGGGATAATCTTCTGCCCAGTCAGTCATGTCTCTTTCGAGACATGATCGCCCAAGCGTGTATCACGTATGGCACTTAACTGACTGATTAACAACAAGGATGGTGACAACAGTTCGAACAATGTAAATAATTACAATACCTAATCTCAGAAATAAAGCTAAATATCAAAACTGGTTTATCACGTTAAAACAACGATCACCGACCTTAAGCAACTTCGCGCCTGATCATAACATAGATGGGTAACATTTTGTGAGTACCAGATGCTTGACGCTCGGATGTGCAGGTGGTGTAATGAATAATAGCTGGAAGTTGTTAATCAGAGAGCCGAGTTCCAAATCGAATTGGGTTCTTTTATTCACTTACGCTTAAATACCTCTGTAAAAAAAATTACGAATTCACTTCTTCTCCACCAGCTCCGACTTAATTAGTAACATTTGTATCACCAAATCAATATCTCCCCCTAAAATTCATACACACTAAAACTTTGTGTGGTTTTAAATAACCTTCAAAGGTTGATAAAAATAATATGTGCTATAAAATTTGCCTATATCACTTTGCCGTACATCGTATCCAGCAAAAACGTATTCCCCTGATGAGGATATTCTAATATTACAAGATAAGGTTGCCCAAAGTTCAGGCCTTAACTTAATCGTACTCATGGATTGTGTTGAAAATCTGTGTGCATAAACGAACGCCAAATATCTTGGAGGATCTTTGGATTTACTATCAAGAGGAATGATAAAACAATTTCCAATTTTTATTCCTCTATTCCACATCGGTTTAAGGTTGTAAGTCTTGCCAATGAGAACTATGCAACATACTGATTATGATACTTAATGTCCATAAATATATGAATAAATTTAAAGCTAACGTTCCTCTAGTGGGTCATAACGTTTGCATGTATTCTGCTCTGTATTTTCTCTCATAATGCGTCTGTCTGAATTAGAAAACTTGCACTAGAGCCCAAATGTTCATAGACACTATTCTTGAAATATATTTTGTACCATTTTCAGATTCTTAGCAAAAAGAAAGAAAAGTGATTTTTTTTCTTGACAGTGAAATATTAAATCTCTATAGTTCATTTTCTTTCCTTAAAACTCAATTCTTAAATCTCGGTGGCTCATTTGATTTGCTTACCACAACACTTAAATCACAGTGGTTCATCTTCTTTGCTTACAATAATTCATTTTCTTTGCTTGCCACTTGACTCTTGCATCATGCTGGTTCATTTTCTTTGCTTATTAATTAACTCATAGATCACGGTGATTCATTTTCTATGTTTACAACTTAACGCTTAAATCCTGGTGGTTAATTCTATTTGCTTACAACTTAACTCATACATTACAAGGGTTTATTTTCTTTTATTACGAATTAATTTTTAAATCATAGTGGTTCATTTTTTTTTTTGCTTATCACTTAACTCTAAAATCTCTATGGTTGATTTCTTTTGCTTACAATTTTACGTTAAATTCTTGCTGGTCCAATTCCTTTGGTCGCAAATTAGCTCTTAATTTTCGGTGTTCTCATTTCTTTTGCTTACCACTAAAATCTAACAGTTAAATCTCTGTGGTTCTTTTATTTTGCTTACCAATAAAATTTTAAAACTCGGTAGTTCATATTTTTCTCAAAACTTAACTCTTAAAGACACAGATTACTTACTCATCTGTACCTTAGCACTGCATAAGAAGCCAGGCGCAGATGAATAGGAACTCTATCGAACAATCAGCTTAATGAGTCACAAAACAAACTTATAATCCGAATTTTGATGAACAGAGCACGCAAGCAGAATCAAGCCAGAGATGGAAAAAGAACAGTGCGGTTTCGACAGTGACACTGGTACAAGGAAAACGATATTTATGTTGAGAATGTTATCAGAAAGGGTAATACAACTGCTGAAAGACGTGTATCTGCGTTTTATAAACTACGCAAAGCCATTCGATGAAGTATACCACAAAGACTTGATAGAGATGCTCAGCAACCTTGACATATTCGGGAAAGATATTAGAATAATCAAGAACCTGTATTAACAGCAAACAGCCTGTATATGGACAGGAAATTAGTTCAAGAGATATACAAAAAATAAAAAGAGGTGTAAGACAAGGATGTGACTTCTCGCCAGATCTACTCAACCTATACAACGAAGTAGTTCTGAGAGAATTACTAGAAGTATTACCAATATTCTTCATTGGCGGCCATAATCTGAACAATATATGATACTCAGATGATGGAGTGCCGATAGAAGACACGTAAAGAAGAATACAAGACCGCCTATGGAAGATAGCTAAAGAAAACGGAAAGAAAGGACTAAACATAAACTACAATAAAACTGAGTGCATGGGTATTACTAAATAGAGGAAACCAAAATATCAACTACAGGTCGGGGATACTAAAATCAAGCAGGTACATGAATTTAAATACATGGGAATTGTTCTAACAGAGGACGGATAGTGCGACACTGAGATCTGATCGCATATTGGCATGGCCAAGAATGCACTCGAGAAGCTGTGTAGAGTAAAAAAAAAAAAAGACAGGAAAATTTCACGGGAAGCAAAGAAGAGATTACTGGACTGTTATCTGATGTCTGTCCTTCAATATGGCAGTAAATGCTGGACATTACAGTCAAAGATTGTAATGTCTGTTTCATCAAAGAAAGAATGAAGAAAATTTAGGGTGATTCAGACGAATTCATTTTTGTTTCCTTTCCTTGTAAACTTTTGTAAAGTAATAACAAAAGAACCATTCTATTTTCATTTAGAATTATCCACTTGGCATTAAATAAATTCATCGATGAAATTGCAATATAGGTAATTATTAAATATTTATAAATTCATTTGGTTCACGTGTTATTGTGCAGTATTAACAAAAGAACCATTCTATTTTTATTTACAATAGTTCATTTGACAGTAAATACTAAAAAGTAGTATGAAATACATCATTTAGTTAAAAACACTGGGGTGGCATAATAAGTATTGTAGTGTACATTCTGAAATCTCTTAATGAGGTAAAAATTAATTTTCAATCAATATGAAACATTTACTAATATTTTAATCCGAATCCTGAATATTTCCGACCTCATCTCGATTTGCTGTGGTCCCACATCTCAGGCGCCTATTTTTCTTGACTCTCGCTTAATCACTTTAAGCCGTGAAGGCGGGGAGTTCAGGCGGGGCACAATGTTTGGATCATTTAGCCAGCATTTCCTCTCGAACTTTCCACCCTGTCGTTTCATTATGCCCTAATAATTAAAGTATTTACAGACGAAGAAATATGTTTTCTGTAATATTTTACTAATTTTTTTCCATCATATTGCTGCTTAATTTATCATAAAATCATGCGTTTGAGAATCTCGACCAAACAGATTGACATGAAAAGCAGGCGAAAATGAAATAAAATGCATAATAATAATAATAATAATAATAATAATAACAACAACAACAACAACAGAGGGCGTTCAAAAAAACAAAACTCAACCTAAATATGATGAGACAAAATTAGTATTTAAATTTTCAGGAGATGGTTACATCTAAAATATTTAAAGAATTAAGATATGCTGAAGACACGAAACGTAAATAGTCTGGGAGAATATTTATTCTCTCAGACTATTTGGCATCTACCGAAGCATGTTGTCTACAGTCGCAGCAATGATTAGCATCATTTATATGCAAGTAATTCCAGGTGTTTTGATATTTATAGAATACTAAATTGATCTGAGAGACAAGTTGGTTAAACATACGCAGAAAACAAAATAATCTAATAATTTCACTTAGTTGCAGAACAAAATAAATCCTGACAATTTTAATGCAAATGAAACAAAGTTTAGTTATTGATTTATTTTAAGTATTTAGGACATTTTTACTTTTTTATAGAAATAAAAATTGTCAGCTTTTTTCAGACCATTTCAGTAAAAATAAAAAAAAAACGTCATTTTTCCCCAGAGATTAATATATAATCTCAGTATAAAACCTTCTTTTTTTGAAAGCAATTCCAGATCAATGTACTATCAATGTTTTCAAACGATTTCCCACTAGAGGCTTTCAGGATATTCAGTCTAGTTTTAAACCAATGGAGGACTTTTTAATTTTATCAAAAACCTCGCTAATCCCTCACATTAAATAACGCGGAGAAAGTTATTTCTTTGGGCAGATATATCGATATTTTTAATATACCTCTTCAATGATTCGTTATCATTATTTTATTATTGGTTATGTTAATTTTCTGGCGGTGAAATAAATATATCCGATCTATGCACATCTCCAAATTTAATATTACGGCCACATTGTCTTTGTGCTAAATTTCAGATCAGACCAACGAAACTAGGGTTGAAATGTAAACTCCCTAGCACTGAATTCAGGAACACGTAACCTTCAAAATTGACTCTGGTGATTGCAAGCAACTGAAAGACAAGTAGGATAGATTTTAAAAAAGGAAATGAAAGGACAAGCATTCCTGATAGGCGAAAGGCAGTTTGTGATGAATCGGATACGAGAATCTAAGGTTCGCCTTCAGATGTAGCCCCTGCTTTGTCTGCAGCAAACACAGTACGGGATAATTTGATAAAGCTTTAAAGAGGAATAGAATGTAATTCTTTCCATGATAATAAAGACTGGTTTATAAAAAAAAATTAATAGGAACACACATATAAAGTCTTCCCACATCCATAAATAGCAAACCTGTTGTTTCTGTTTTTAAATGAAAATCATTTTCACAATTAACATCTAACATTGCCTGATGACACGGTAGAAATCTCGAATCATACAAATTTCAGCGTCGCAATTTATTTTTAATTTATAATTACATGATCATATTATGCTCTGCAATATTTATTGTATTGAGCATTTTTTTTAAAAAAGTAAATGCCAAAGAACTCACAATCGTAAAACCTTGGGTTCTTTTTACCTGGATATATATATATATATATATATATATATATATATATATATATATATATATATATATATATTTCCCTCCTGTTCATTGAATTATTTTTTTCTTATGTCTTAATGTAAGATACTCAATAGTAGGTACTTCACTACATATGTTGCCGTCATTTTAGACGGCATATTGATCTAAATATTTTGCTCTCATTTTTGACGACACAGATCCAATCGTGTTAAATATCAAACCTTAAAGTTTCTAGTTATTCATTAGACTATGTGTAGTGTTACCATTGATCCGCTTGCTAGATACTGGAACATAACGTTGCAATCTTTTAGAAAATTGCTTAGACACTCACAAGTTGTCCTGTCGGTTGGGATCAAGAATTCACTTATTACAGTGTTTAACGTTTTTAATTCATTTTCAAATTTATTTTCGCTCAAAAAGTTTCAACTCTTGTAGAATCTGGAATATGTATACTTTTTTAAACTCTCATACAAACTAGAACTATTTCTATTTTTGTGACTCCAGTGCAAACCAGAACGATGTATGCATCTTTGTCTTTTGGGCAAACCAGATCATATCTATCTTTTGAATCTCTATGCAAACCGGATCTATGTCTAACTTTTAGACTCTTGTACAAACAAGATCTATGAAAGGGGATCTAGCTTAACTTTTTTATTCTATAATCAGTCAAGTTTATTACTATCTTTTTGACTCTAGTGTAAATCGGATTTATTTTAACTTTTTTTTAATCGTGTGAAAACCAGAAATATATATACCTTTCAGCTTCTCTTGCAAGCAGTTGTTTTTTTTGTTTTTTCTTTTTAATCGTTTCACCCCAAGCAAGGCATTCCACTGCTACTATTGCGCTTGGGGCTACATAGGGGAAGGTAAATAGAAAGAGTGGTTAGATATAGGAAATGTCATAAGGGGGGTGATAGATAGTTTTGAGGATGGGAAGAGTATTTGAAAGAATGGAAGCGAGTTAGTGTGTTAGGAGGTGTCTATTGACCTTACATTTAAACTCCTGGGGATTGTAGCTGTCGGGGAAGCAGTCATGTGGAAGGCAATTCCACAGTCGGGAACTACGAGAAAAGAAACTGTTGGAGTAGAAGTTGCGATTGCATTTTATCGGTTTCACTATAAAAGGGTTGGATCTAGTTGCTAATCTAGTATCTCGTGCAAATTCGAACCTAGGAGGCACCAGTGATCTAAGTTCATCGGAGCAGAAGCCATGAAAGTATTTATAGAAGAGACACAGGGAAGGCGGTCTGGCAAGTGAGTATCGATCACATTACAGACCCTCCGCTGTACCTTGTCGAGAAGCCCAAGGAGAATAGCAGGGGCACCCGACCAGATATGGCAACAGTATTCAATGCACGGGCGGATGGTAGAGTTATAAATGTGCAGGATAGATTCAGACAGAAAAAACCTCCGGGCCCTGCACAGAGAACCGCCTTTCATAGCAGCGGATTTAGAATGTTTACCTTTTAAATAGGTACCTCCACTAAATCGCTAAAATGTAACATAGTATTAATAAAAGTGGTTCAAAACTTAATAAAAACGAACTTTTTAATCAAAATTTTAAAATTATTATTAAGAGGAAAGATCAAAGTAATTTTTAATTAAAATAAAAATTAATCCCTTCTAACATGTTTGAAATTTTGGCAGAAAATCTTGTTTTGATTTGAGTTAGCGGGTAACCAAAACGTTACGACTGTTTAAAATGGAAAACGTAATGACTACATCAGCCACTTATTTTTCCAGTGACAAACACATTCATTTGGAGATTCTCGGAAAAATCAAGTAATTGTCGGATTTTAATGAAACTTTTAGTACTCATTGACAAATGAATGAAATTATTTTTGAAATTATTATTTTTTAAAAATATTGGTAAAACTTTTTTTGTTTACCTCTGTTACCTGCCTCCACGTAAATCCATTAAATTTTTATAAATTTTAATGTTGCGATCTATAATTTTGTTAGTTAACGCAGGACTCATTGGGGAATAGAAATCATCTATTTTCTAAATTTTGCCTCTGTATCCGAAAATCTCCGAAGAGCAGAATAAAAAATGCAAGAAAACTATGATATTATTTAATTTGATAAGCATTTAATTTCTTGAATAAATAATAAAAATTAAGGACATTATATTCTCAGGAAAACACATTTTTTGATACCTAATGAAATGTTAAAGGAAATGATTTCATTTTTTTTAATTATTATAATAATTTATAACACTTCAAAGATATTTTAACAATCTTTAAAGAACTGCCTATCGAAAATTGAAAAGTTTAACAAAAATCGTTCTGCCTCGATATTTTTTTTTTACAATAATTTAACTTTTTTGTGTACTTGAAGTTTTTTTTTTGTATGGTAAATTCCAGGTGCAAATTAAGAGGTCAGTGTTTCGTCCCTTACACGAAAAAGTTTGTAGAATTTTGTCACTTATAAACACCATAAACTTTTATCTCTAAGCAAGGACCTGTCAACAAGTTTTTGATTTAGTCGCGGATAGGACAAAAAGTTCAAAACTGTGATTAAGAAATAGTTTTGTTCTAAATTTCTCACTATAAATAGGTAATACTTATGCAAATCAGATAAATTTAACAAAAAATTTGCTAATTTTCTAAAAATAATGTGTCACAGATGTATATTTTATTTTTGAAAAATTTTTAAAACCGAGAGTTAACTTTCGTTTACAAATGTGTTGATCGCTCAAAAATGGTTGTGAGATTCAAAAATTCTCAAACTTTTATGTTCCAATCAATACAATTTCTTTTTGAAATAAGTCAGAGAGTATTTTGCTTACTGGAAGCAGTAAATTTAATCATTTAGCTTTCAATTAAAAATAAAATAAAAATTTTAAGAAAACTTTTTTCATTTTTGAAAATTCAGTTTAAAAGAAATATGCAGTTTTTACGCGATTTAGTGGAGGTACCTACTTTTAAATCTCGTCCAAACTAGACTAAATTCAAACTTCTTGAATGTCGTAGAAATGAAACTGACGCCAAATGTTTTGACTACTGTGCAAACAGGATCACTGTCAACATTTTCGATTCTAGTGTAACGGGACCAAGTTCTTCTTTTATATTGTTTATCCAAACGACAGAATTCGACATTAATAACCTGGAAAAAATTGAAATTCAATAAAAGGATATAAACTAAACCAAACCAAACCTGTCGTTAAGCCTGCAGGGTATAGGAAAAAAAACTGAAGGATCGAGCTGACGTCACAGTCCGCCAGAACCTACCAGACGAGCACATTAACTATTAATCTACTGCGACACGCTTCTTCACTTGCATTTATACGTGCAGTTTATTCAAAGAAATACGCACGTATGTTTGCACAAAAACCCAAGCGCGTTTACTGGAACGCTGCACAAGACATTCCGTTTCTATGATTTTTCCTTACTTCCTTACTTTTATTGTTTCTTTCTGGCGTCCGGTCTGCATGTCTCACCAAATGAGCGACTCTTTCATTGAATCCGTGTTTCTTGTGCACGATCTGTAGATTCCAGACGGAGCAATAAAAAACGCTAGCCAACCAGTCAGAGTGACTTTCACTTTTCGCCAAACTTGATCTATTGTTCTGCGCATGCGCTTTTCGCTCCTTAAGTTCGACATCATTGTTTTGTCAAAGACGGCAGGTTCCCTTTTTTTTCTCTAATGGAAATGCCAAAAATAAAAATAAAAAATAATTTACAATCAGAAACAGTTTGGTAAATGATTTCGTGACTGTAGAACTTGGGGTCCACTTTCTTTCCTTTCTTAACTGAAGGGAACAACGTTAGAAACAGATCTTGTCATAAATATTCATTAGTATTTTTGTAATGAGTGAAAAAAAGGCGATCGAATATCTACGTTTTGGTTATTCTCTCTCGAGAAGACGTTAATCTTTATTGAATACTGCACTGATCTTTTATATGAATTAGTAATCGCCACAGCAAAGTTTATATTTTCTGGTTTGAATAAAGTATCAAGTAAATGCATTTAGATAAAAAACAAAAAAAAACAAAACGAAAAAACAAACAAAAAAGAGTGGTGGAATGCTATTCAATGTTTAATCTCCGAATACTGAAGGTACGCTGGACAATTCAATTGCTGATTAAGTACAAATACAAGAGTGTAATGTTGAAATTCACACAGTTTCCATAGAGGAAACATTCGCTATTTATTCAATGACAAATATTACTTACAGTTGAAATTTATAACACATTTTAAAAATTTCTTTAAGAAAATTAGAAATCTCAAATATATATCTGCTATAGGTCTTTCTAGTACTGATAAGAGGTTTCCTTCCATTCATTTTGCTCTTAGTACTTTGGAAAGCCGATAGCTTGATCATTTCTAACAATCCGAAAAGTGCAGTTGACATTTTTGGGCATAAACTGAGATTTCGTTGGGAAAATGAATACCAAGAAATCATCTTGGTGACTTGAATGAAATGATATCATATGTACCACAAAGACAATGAAGTATTGGATAGCGGCTCGGATTGAAGAATTGAAAAGCCGAGTTCGATTTTCAGTCGAATTCATTACATTCACTTAATGGCTAATAATCTTGAGAAAGGTATGAATCCATCTGTTCTCTCTCCCAAGCTATGGGTAAAAAAGCAGGACTCACTGGGTGTCAACCGGTCTAAGAGAAGGAAAAATCTGAATTAAAATCAGGTTAGAGAGAGTTGGACTCCAGCAGGCAGTTGTGTCCAAAGAAACATCAATTCATGTGGCTCCACTACGACTCTAAGGAGTCACGGATTATTTAGAACCACAAAGATTAAGTGGGGATCTAAAGAAGAAAGTATCGGTGAAAGTAGCAAGTAAGAGGATTCTATAGACATACCATCCGTCCGTGCATCGTGTACTGCTGCCATTTATGGTCAGGCGCCCCTGCCGTTCACCTCAGTGTTCTCGACAGGCTCCAAAGGAGAGTCTGTAATGTGATAGGTACTGACTTGGCGGCTCGACTGCAGCCACTTCCCCACCGACAAAATGTAGCCTCCCATTTGTCTGTTCTGTAAATACTTTCACGGCTTCGGACGAACTTAAGTCACTGGTGCCTTCACAACAGGTGTTTACTCGTGCAACCAGATTGGCAACTGGGTCCCACCCATTCACAATTAGGTTAGCCAAATGCAGACGACAATTCTTCTCCTGCAGCTTCTTCTCTCGCACTTCCCGCCTGTGGAACTCTCTCCCATATTCTTGCTTTCCTGATGGCTACAACCTTTAAGAATTTAAATGCAATGTCAATACTCATCTATTAACCACTGGATTCTAGCTCTCTCCTCACACCGTATATCCTTCCCTTTCCCTCCACCTATGTAACTGTCATCACACCTGCATTCTCATCTTTCTATTGATCTTTTCTAACTAGTCTGTACTCCTCACTCTCTTCTAATTAATCTTTCTACAGTTATGTAGTCCCCCCCCCCAACGCACATTAGTGGCATTTCCGCCTTGCTCGGGGTGAAATGATTAAAAAAAAACATACGTCATCATTTCGGTCTTGAACGGATATGTGTGTGTTAATGGATGTGTATATCTGTATGTATTTGTGAGAGAAAGAGATTTTATCTTCTTACTTTCTACTATTACATTGTACAAGATAGTCGTCAGTAAAAGAGGCAAACTACGATAGAAATTATGAGCTTGTGATCTCTAAATATAAAAAAAAATTAACTATCTAGGTTATGTAGTACTGGTCGATGAAAAATGTAATAAAAATTAGAAGTTGCATTGAAATAACGAAATATTTCTTTCTAGAAATCCTGCCAGGATTCACCATTGGAGGCCACAATCTTAACAATATAAGATATGCAGATAACACATTGCTGATAGCAGACCCAGAAAGAATCCACAACACCTCCGACAGAAATTAATAAAAAATAAAAAATAAAAAAATAAATAAACAAGAAAAAAGAAGTAAGCATAAATTACAAGAAGACTGAATGCATGGTCATAGGCAAAAAAGGACTTCAAAATGTCAATTACAGGTCGAGGATAATAATATTAAAAAGATACGTGAATTTAAATATCTGGGAAATGTTTTATCAAAGAAGGGAATGTGCGACACTGAGATCCAAAGTCTTATTGGAGTTGCTAAAAAAGCATTACAAAAGCTAAGAAGGGAATTAAGAGACAGGAAAATTTCGTTGGAAATGAATACTAAACTGTTACCGTATGAAAGTAAATGCTGGACAATTTGTTTAAAGTTGAAGGTGTGGTGATACCAACCGAACAAAAGCGATGAACCGGATGTGTGCTCTCTCACAACTAAAAGTCAAATGAATAAAAATCATCGTGCGCATCCGAGTTCGCGCAGATGTTCCGGTTGAAAAATAAAAATTAATCAAAGATCAAATTACTAATTTTATTTATCAGCCAATGAGAAGCCCGAAACCAAATACAAGGATGAAATTCGAAAGTCGAGCCAGTTGATCTAAAATGCTGTTATAAAAGCCGTGACAAGTCACCCAGACAGACAGGCACAGACGGAAGAGAAGATAGTAATTAGTTTCTTCCTTGACCTATGTCAAGCTGCTACTATGCTTGCCTTCTTCTTCCTTCTTCCGCACCTGTTCTCAAAGTACTAACTGACCTTTTCTAAGACATTCCACGCCAACCAACTCACTGACCTTAGAAATGGCAACTTGAAAATGAACATCCTTTCTTTCAGCTCACCATTACCTTCCATGAACTCTTTTACCTCCGTTGAACTTTTTACTTATTTTGTAAAACATTGATTGAAATGTATATATGTATAAATGTTATTTTACACTCAAAAATTGCCTTTCTTGAATTTATGAATTATAGTGGGCTATCTTCCCACAAGGCCAAATTCCGTTAACATGCTACGGAATCCTACTATCCCTCACTAAAAATGAAATGAGAAGAGATACCCGCTATAAAGGAGAGACTCGGTGTAACAGATATGGGGATCTACAGAAGGATACTGAACGGACCACGGGCCGAACATGTGAGCAAAGACGAGGTTTTGGAGATAATGGAAACAAAAAAAGAAGCTTATACTTAACACCAAGGAGAGACAAGTAAAGTTTCTGGGACACATAATGGTGAAATTACAAGGCAGATAGATAAATCGATCGACAGCGGAAAACGGCATGTGCCATACTTGATGGGATTGTGCAAGTGAATGGCAGAACAGGGTTTGAGAGAAATAACAAAAGGAAATTTATTAGGAACAGAAAGATTTTTAAGGCCATGCTCGCCTACGTCAAAAATCACAGAGCATACAAAGAAAGATTAAGAGACACGAGATATTTCTTAGAAAGAAATAGTGTTGAACATTTGTGTAATATCTAATTTCCTCTTTAGCAGTGAACAGATAAATAATCTCTTCCAAGTTAATGTGGAGTATTGAAGCGATCATTGCTGAGAATATCAAATACATTATGTGAGAAATCAGGACGTTTGATATATATATATATATATATATATATATATATATATATATATATATATATAACTAGGAAGAAACAGCACTTAATGAGGAAATAAGGCCTAGAGAATTTAGCACTTTCAGGACATATTGAAAGAAAGAGAAGCACGTGTAACAAAAAGTAATTTTCATAACTTTTACGAATATGGTAAGAATAAAAAGTATTTAGGCTAAAACATAATAAAGGAGAGCATGACATCATGCATGGAAGAAACAAGCGTTCATGTCTCTTCACAGTTTTCTAACCTTTGTAGATTTTGTAACGTTTGTTTTTCAGCATCACACACAGTCCATGTTAAACTATTCATATATTCTTGTTAGGTAGGTTACGTTCTCTTTTCTTCCGTATATCCTGTGTTCAGTATGAATTACGAGTGTATCACTGCAGTAAAAAAAAAAAAATGATGGTCCAATATTTGAAAGGATTATAAAGTGTTTCCTCACAGGTTATTGCCCCTGTCCATGACAGGAGAGAATATATATATATATATATATATATATATATATATATATATATATATTACATTTGTAAACGAGTTATTACGCGACCCAGGTTTCTACCATGAGTGGTATCTTCAGGCGATTTTCAATAACTGATTTTACCGTCTAGCGTTTTTTTAAGAACGCACACGTAACGGTGTTTTTGAACGCCACGTGGGAGTAAAAGAAAAACACCGTTACGTGAGGGTTCTAATATGAAAAGAGAAAACGAGAAAGGAGAAAAATAAAAAAAAAGGTAAAAAGAAAGAAGAGACAAGAGACAAGAGTGAAGAGAAAGCAAAAGGAAAGACTAGCAAATAAAAATAGAAACCTTTGAAAAGTTAAAATAAGCTAAAATAAAGTAAATATATAAAATTAAATCAAAACCAACATAAAAGATAAGACTAATGTAATAATTAAAAATTACAATTAAAATTGAAATATAAATGAAGATAAATTCTTAAGGAAACTTTTTAATAAATATGAAAAAAACAATTGTAATTAAAATGTTGCCAATTCAATAAGCTATTATTCTGAAGGTATATATAGAGCAAATATTGAAAATGTTGAGATACAATTGAGATAATTTCAGATATGTTTAATGGTATGGAGGATTCTATGGGAGCAAAAATTAGTGATTTCATTACGTTGATTAAATAAGACATTTTTGGAGAAATTGATTATATGGATTTTTTATGTAAGCAAAGGAAACATTTCATGCAAAGATTTACATGTTCTAGTATAGTTCATATTTTTCATTTAACCGTAGAAGTTTTATTTGCATGTTTCAATTGGCAGTACTATTTTGAGAAAGAATTAGAATTTCTATAAGCTTTATTACTGAAAGAAAAGTTATGCTGAAAAACATCCAGACTTAAAATTATTCTTAGTATATCCGATACAATGTTTGATTATATTAGGATTCTCATTGGTAGTGATAGTAGCTTGGTATACAATGGAATCTGTAAGGCATTTATTTTGCAAGGGACATAAGTTAGGGTTATGACAGTTGCAGGGACTTGTGTTATTATTATTTTTGGTAAGTTGGTTAGAATTAATATTTTATAGGCTTTATTACTAAAAGATTAGTTATGCTTGCAAAAGCGAAAGTTAAAATTATTCTTACTACATCCGATATAATATTTGGTAATATTAGAATATTTATTCATTGGTAGTGATAGTAGCTTGGTATACAATGTAATCTGTAAAGCATTTTATTTTGCATAGAACATACGTTAGGGTTATGAAAAGTGCAGAGACTTGTGTTATTATCATTAGTTTTGGTAAGTTGGTTATAATTAATATCATAATGTTCTTTTAGAATTTTATTATTGTGTTTTTTCTTAACATATCAAGAATATCATTGCAGCTATAACTAAGTTTCAGTGTAATTTTATTAAAACTTTTGCTAAGGGGTTTATTAGTTAAGAAATGTTTCTGAAATAGTTTAAGGAATGTATTCCCTATGTTGAGACAGACCATTTGTTTAAGTGGTGGTGTGTTCCAAATTATTTTCCTATTTTGATCATGTTTTGTATTATGATTAATTTGTTTATGATATTTAATATCCTTGCTATTATAGTCGCTGTTTTTTTAGGGCCGTATTATAGCATTGGCTATGCTGGTAGGAAATATTTATACATAACGGTTCTTATTATAATGGAGAGAATGAGCATCAAATTATTCACGCCCTCTCTCCACATTGTCACTTTAATTTGAACTGGCGTTTTTGAATTTTACGTATAAGCGTCTTTTCATATTATCAGTAAATGATATTTTCAGCATCTTTCTGAAGTATCACATCTGTTGTTATATGTCTATTTCCCCCCTCTGCATTTATTTCCATATAAACGGACTGATATTACATAGGCATTCAGTAATCTATTTTTTAACGGAATGTTCCTGTTTATTAATACCTTGCTTAGCATTTAGAAGATAACACGCGATTGCACTGTACCTTCGAATTTTAGAGTCGTATTTTCCATCCTTTGTTAAGACTCCTACTAGATATTCAAATATTCGTACTTGCTTGATTTTTGAATCTCTAATGAAAAACTTAAAGCAGCTGAAATGTGGTTCTACAGAAGGATGCTGTGGATAACATGGACCGAGTATGTGAGCAATGATGAGGTTTTGGAAAGGATGGAAACGAAAAGGAAATTAATATTGAGCATTAGGAAGCGACAACTGAAGTTCCTGGGAAATATAAAGAGGAAGGAGGAATTGGAGAACCTGATACTAACAGGGCCATATAGAGGGAAAAAGAGACAGGAAAGCAGCGGATAGCATATTTAATGGGTCTGAGTAGGTGGGTGACAGAACGGGGGTTGCAAGATGTTACAGGAGAAAGCGTGCTAAGAGCCACCAGGGATAGTGAGGTGTGGAAGGCCGTGATCGCCTACGTTCTGAACGGACAAGCCACATAGAAGATAAAGAGGAGGAAAAAGAAGAAGAAGAATCATTTTCTCACATCTTGAGTTTTGTATTGCTCACAAACATATATAATGTTTTCTCACAGGTTTAGGTCTTTCTTCTCGCTATCCTTCGCTACCTTCTGTAGTAATAAGAGGAGCCCAAAATGCCAATTACAGGTTAGGGATACTCACATCAATCAAGTACAAAAATCTATGTCCTTGGGAAGTGTTATAACTGAAGATGGAAAGTACGACATAGAGACTCAAAGTCGAATTCTGGCAAATGACGCATTCCAGAAGTCGAGCAAAGTATTAAGAGATAGAAAAATTTCGCTAGAAACAAGGAAGAGAATACTAGATTGCTATATGATGTCTATTATTCAATATGGCAGTAAATGCTGGACAATATCAACAAAGAGGAATTAAAAACCTGAAGCAACTGAAATGTGGTTCTACAAAACGATGCTGCGGATACAATGGATCTAGAATGTGAGCAATGATGAGGTTTTAGAATGGATGGAAACGAAAAGGAAATTAATACTGGCAATCAGGAAAAGACAGTTCAAGTTCTTGGGATATGTGATGAGGAAGGAAAGCCTGGAGAATCTGCTACTTACAGGTCAAATAGAAAGAAAGTGAGACAGGGGAAAGCAGCGGATAACATATTTGAAGGGGCTGTGCATGTGGATGGCTGAGCAGGTTTTGAGTGGAGTAACAGGATAAAACGTGCTAAGAGCTCCCAGGGATAAGAATATGTAGAGAGCCATGTTTGCTTACGGCTTGAAGGGACATTGCACATAGAAGAGGTATTCTCGCGTTGCAAATGTTGAATAAATTTGGTCAGAAGATATTGTCTGATGCCATTTTCTATATTTATGTATTTATTGATTTGTCTATCCGTATGCACGCTGTTTACACTAAGTATTCTATAGGGATCGTTCTAATATCTTTTGCAAACAAACCAAGCATTTCTAGCAAAGCAAACAGCTCTTTGCGTCGTATTTTGAATACTGGTTTTCAAGCTAAGTAGACACCTCACAATTCCTTCATTGTATTTCTCTAATTTTATTCATTAGATATAAAATATTAATCAAATAAATATTTATCTATGCGAGAGTATAAGCAGTTTTGGATAGTTGAGATAACGTATTTCGTCAGTGTTTGAACTAAGGCAATTCGAAATATAAAACCCTTCGGAACATCATCTTTCTACTCTAATTTATTACTTCATTTAAATGTGTGTCAATTTAATGGTATACACGTTCATGTATCGCTGCAGGTAATTTTAAAACAGAATCAGCATTCAGTGTTACTTTTTAAAAAATAATTTTACCCAAGGCAAGGCAATAAAAACACTAAAACGCAAAAGGTTACTGAGTGTGAAAAGTATGAGTAGATGAAAAGAATTATTAAGGACAGAGAACAATAAAAGAACAAAAATTAAAAAGACAGATGATAACGACTTTCATTGCCTTTAAAATTCTTGAAGGTCAAATTTCTGTGGGAAACAAGAAACCTGAAGAGAAGCGCCAGGGAAGAAACGGTTAGCATTGCATATATGGTGACATCTAGTCATTTCAACTGTAAATTATGATACTTTCCCGCTAAATTAGTGTGGCGAATAGGAAATTAAGAATTAAAAGCAACCTTCTTCTTCACTTTTACAAAAATTTATAATGACGTGTGAAATCCTGGTTTTTCCCAAACAGAACAAGGATTAACCATGTTCTTAAAGAAAAAGTAGAAATCGGATTTCGCGAGCAGATGTTAAATTGGTTTTTTTACCAATAGGAGCAATTTGCAAGACTAAAAAAAATCTTTTGTGATCCAGTACAAAAAATCTAAATGACTGAAAAAGGTTCCGGTCAGCATATAAATATATATATCTTTAAAAGAACAGACGTCATATTATTTAAACCCGAGGAACCTTTCGGCCAACACTTACCAAGGGTTCTCGTTGGCTCTAATTTTAAGGGAATTAAGGAAAAGGACAAGGCAAAATAAATTACTTACAATGCTGGGAGATGATGGAACTCGTTTAAAAATAAATTTATTGAGAAAAAAAAAACACATAAAATGTAAGTGGAGGGTGTACACATATAATTCCACAAGAGTGTTTAAAAGTGAAAAATGTTACACTCACAGACAATCAGCAATTGTAAGGAGCGTAAAAACCGCTCTTTCTGTCTGCACAGGCTCGGCTTATGAATTTTCAAGCACATTGCTTCCAAAATATGAAGATGATGTGTAGACCGAGCGTTGTCCAGGACAGTAAACCAGCTGTCCTCATATGCCAAGGCACACACTTGATTGTCCAAAAGATGTCGGCCAATAGCGGAATCCAGAACAGATTGTGTTGTTCTTATAGGTCTGAGAGAGCCACTGGAACGTATATTAGCGGGGACGTGTTGTGAAACCCACGTCTCCAACCTCAGATCGGTTCGTCATATGTATACCGCATCACAACAGCATTTAAATTTATAAACAATGGAACTTTTTCGAAAATAGGACAACGTATCTTTACTGAAGGAAGGAAACACAGGTCTAGTCTGAAAAACAACACGTAACTGCACCGCAAAATAACAGGAGGAAACACATGCCAAATCTCTGTCGGCTACAGTTTGACATCTTCTACCAAGCCAGGGTATTTTCAGATACAAGGGATAGCGGCTAGGTCCTTCAAGCTTAGGTTCTTTATAACGTTTGATCTTTCGATCAATTACCCGTTTCATTACATTAACTGGGTACCCGTTGCCTTTGAAAATCTCCTGCAAGCGAATTAATTCACTTTCTAAACATTCAGGAGAACAAATATTCAAGGCACGGTGTACCAAGGTTTCTATCAGACCTTCTACATTGTATGTGTTTTTTTTCTCAATAAATTTATTTTTAGACGAGTTCCATCATCTCCCAGCATTGTAAGCAATTTAATTTATTTTGCCTTGTCCATTTCCTTAATTCCCTTAAAATTAAAGCCAACGAGAACCCTTGATAAGAATTGGCCGAAAGGTTCCTCGGGTTTAAATAATATGACGTCTATTCTTTTTAAAGCCATTAGTAATTTCTGTGGGTACAAATCGTTATATATATATATGGAAAGGAGAAAGAGGAGGAATATTCCTCCTCTTTCTCCTTTCCACTATTCCACACAACATCACACATTCCAATCTTCAATCTACAACCTGCCTACAAGGCTTCTGATGTAAATCTTCTGATAATTCTAATGACAACTCTGACTAATCTGTAAGTTATAGGGAGTTCGGTTATGTAGGACACAAGGCAGAATTAATAAACATTAATCATCTCCCTATAGCTTCATTAGCAGTATTCTTATATTCATATGTTTCGATGTCAAAGATGAAACGTCATCGGAACAATTACCATGAAAATATTCATAGAAAAGGCATAAAAGATATGTTAAGGCGGTGGAAAAGCAACTAAAACCTAGATGACATGTCTAGTCAAATGTTACTGCAGATTCTTTTATATGACAATAATATCCAATGAACGTGCGAATGGCGGACTCATAAATGTCTAAGATAGATTCTGGTGAAAAACATTGTTGCAATGGATCACTCTCCTGGAGGTTAGAGTCAGTCATGCTAATGGATGACAAAAAGTTCTGCTTCAATGTTGCTTTTCAAGGCAAGTAAGCAGATAGATATATCCTACGCATTTAGTGTATTTGATTATATTAAGCTTTCATGGAGTTTTACAATTTGCAGTGGGATCAGAAATAATCGTTTTTGTCGAAGGCTGTCCTTTGTATCGCAAGACGTTCATTTTATTTAATTTTATAAAAGTTTACATGGCACTAAGTTTGCTAAGTAATTTAATTGTAAATTGATACCCCAACCTACGAAATATAAACCAAATACGTTGTGATTTCTCAAAATCTTCGTTTTTGAGTTTCATTTTTTCATATATTCCTATGAATTAATGAGCTCAGATAATAAAATAAAAACAGAAAAGATAATAAAATTATAATTTTTTCATTTTCATAAATCATTTTGTATGTGTATAATTGTTTTCGCATGCGTAAGGGGATCAATTTACAAAGAATTTACATGGCAAAAAGGGCTCCCTATTGGCTTTTATAAAATTTCATAACGTTCTTTCTTTCTTTATTTGAGATCTGGAGTAATTAAAAAATAATATTTCTGTTTTTTTATCTATTGCACCGCATGTAAAGCGACTATAATATAAAGTGTTACTAGGTGTTGGTAGAATGAAAAATAGAAACATTATTAATGAGCGAGAAAAAAAAGAGTAATCAGGAGGACAGTAGGTACCGATTGACATTAAATTTAAACTTTTGAAGATTAAAGTTAGTAGGAAAGCATGGAACCAGAAGAGAGTTCCACAAGCCATAAAAAAATGTTAGCATAGAACTTGCAGTTGCATCTTGCCAGCTTAACAATAACTTGATGAGATCTCGGTGCTAGTCTAGTACTACGCTCAAATTTCAAAAGCCTAGAGACCATCACGAAGAGCTCATCTGAACAATTACCATAAAAAGTATAGAAAAGACAAAGAGACAATTTTACGGCGAAAAGAAAATGACTGAAGCCGAGCAGCCAAATCAGAACCGTTAATATTGCTGATTCTTTGGATTTTATCGAGATGCTCATGGCGAATAGTAGGAAAGCAGATCCATCTGTGGCAGCTACATTCTAAACATGGACAAATGGTAGTAAACTTATAGATATGTATGAAAGATACTGGGGAGAACAAATTGTTACGCACGTCGCAGTAGACCAGATTTCTTAGCAACGAACATAGCAATGGATTCAATATAATCTTCCCATTTCATATTAGTTGAGAAGGTGCATTTTCCTGGAGGTTAACATCGGCCATGTTGATGGAAGATATTAGGAGTTTTTCAGATGTTTAATGGAAATAAGTTTAGTTTTTTAAGCTGTTAATGTTAACAAACCAATTTTTGGCCCAGTTAATAACCGACTGGTTGTTTCCGGCACCAACATCTGTCACTTTAACCTTATTTAACTGATCAATGTTACTGCTGCAGAACGTGTTATTCAATTTTCGCCTTAAAATATTTTCTTTTAACCTAAGCTAAGATTAATATAATTTTCTGGATTTTAAGGGACATCAAGCTCATTTATCTTTCCTAAAATTAGCAAAGTATTTGAAAAAGCAACCGTTCTGCGTCTTATACACGAAGTTGAGGGCTTCGTTAGGTTAATTTCCGCATTGGCATTGGATCATTGATAACATTCATAATTTTATCTCACTTTGTCGCTTCTGTCTTGTTTTACTCTTTGATAATATTATTTAATTTAAACCTTGTGATCGATTTAGTTAGCTACGCTCTAAAATGGAAGGAAACGTATCTCCTTCAACTGGAAGATTCATTTCTCACTCAGTTTCTAACCTTATTTAACTTTGTGCCAGGCTGACCTAAATTTGTTAGATATTTTGTTTTACAAGTCGTTAGTATATTAAAAAATGAATTTAAGATTTTTATTCGAAACTTACTTGCATTATGTAAAATAGCATTGATATCATTTTCTCTGATCGATTTTTGTCCGTCTCAGAAAATCTTTTTTCTTTTATCATGACGATTCTTTTATGGGATGAGAAAAAGAAGAAGTAACGAGCCGAAATCTGCTGACGAATCAGATGCATTTTTAGTTGGCTATATTCGTTCGCTATTTCTTTTTGAAAATATTGCTGCACAATAGGTAAGATAAGGAAATCATTCATCTTTATTGTCACAGTTCTATATTTTCCCTGACGAGCACCATTCGACATGGACTAACTTTTCTTTTTTCTCCCATTATTTCTGTTCTTTAAAAATACTATTTTCCTATCGACCTGAAATAGATTTGGAGGGTTTAGATGTGACAAAACATTCAAAGAAATCGTTTATTTATTTTTTTTAGTTTTTGGAATCGACTGGTGCTAGCATAAATTGGCTAAGATATTCCAGCAGGGCCCGCTCAATCATTCTCTCTCTATAAAAAAAAAGGTTGGTATAAAAAAGAATTTGGAATATCTTGGCTGGTACGTATTTCTCTGAGCCATTTTTAAAAGTCAGTCAATTCTTGTTATTCATACTAACAGTTAAATATAAAATGAAATAAAATTACTTACCTAAACTGTCTCTTCTATTTTCTCTTGATTCAGGATATTATCGAGACCCAAATTCTCGGTTAAGTAAAAAGAAATCACTTATTGTAGATGCATTCTTTATTGTTATCTCACGAATGTTATCTCTAAAATGTTCTTTTCTTAAAGACGGCTACATTTTTTTCTTTTACTTTGCTGCGTAGTAAAAATGAATTCAATTGAACTCGTCGTCCATGGCTTTGTCTATGAATAAATTAAGATACTTCTCGGTTTTTTTACTCATCAGATTTGTTTACTTGTATTTTAGATTTTCAGCTAAGAAAGTTTGCGAAATTTCATTTGAAATGTGCCAAAATAGTCATTGACGATGGTTTAGTTTTTGATACGTTCGATAAATATTCACAGATGAAGAAGAGAATTGTAGTGTTAGAGAGAGATGCTGAGAATGCCATAGACACACTATGCGAGCAAGGGAGATGTTTTCTAAAAAAAAGGTTTCATTGGTTTTTATTTTCAGCTTATCAACACTTTGTAGGATATTTAAAGCCGAAATGTATATCGGATTGTAGGCTACTATTTACAGTAAAAAGTGTTTTCAAGCGGTCCATATCTAAGTACTGACCCGACACGAATTGCTTAACGTTGTTGATAGAAACCGAACCGTTGTTTTCAGTGCGATTTGAACCTAAGCTTAGGTTATAATTAAATATAAGGAAAAGATAATACATTAAATTAGTGGAAAAATTTAGAAATTCATGGAACATATCAAAGTATGGCATGAGGTCGCGAATGAGAATCTACATATTTTCATTATTATTCGGCTTTAAATTTCTAGCAGCCGAAGAAGGCTGGAGAGTACAATGGCCGAAACATCGTAAACATGGCGGCAAAGATGAGGACACTAGTCGGAATAATGTAAATAGTGTAAATACTAACTCATTTCAGAAGTATAGATAAGTTCATATTTTCGATACTAAAGATTCAGTCAGTTAAGTACCATAGGTGATTCACGCTTGGCGATCATGTCACAAAAGTGACATGACTGACTGGGCAGAACATTATCCCGCAATAGGTTGCCATTGCTTTCTTCGGTAGACTGGTTGCCGACCAGGGCTATACTCCTGTTATTTAACCCATAACTGGAAGGAACAGACGGATTAATACCTTACCCAGGTGTATTTGCGCGTAAGTGAATGCAATGAATTCAGCTAGAATTCTAACTCGGCTCCCCTATTTCTCGTTTCAAGCCGATATCTACTGCACCACAACGCACATCCAATATAAGATACACGAGTGGGCAGTACGAGAAATCGGTATTGTCTTTTGTTTGAGTTTTTCTCCTATTTTTGTGAGTGCGTATACAATGTTATTTACGAACATTTCTTAAAGAATAACTCGGCCAATCGTAACCCGGTTTGTTTTGGGCTGTCAGGGATATATTCCTCTGCAATCAAAATATAATTATTACAGTTATTTTGCCAGCAATCGACATCAAAGCGATATTCGTGTAATCTAAGAGCCCTCTTATATTTTTGTAAACGAACTGAGATTTTAAAATCTGAGAATTTTTGCTTTATTTTTAAATTAATCTACCAAAGCCTTGGCTTGAAATGGAAACTGAGTGAATAAAGTTGAATTCTCTGTGAGATGCCCTAATAAACATCATTTCTTACTTGAGGACTGTTTGCCTTCTACCTGCATAGTCGCCTAAAACAATAACTTTACCCGTTACTTGGTCACTTGTTAGGAGACGGCACGGGTTAAAGAAAAATATAATATTCTTCAGCGAATGGATGATGATTTCTAAAATTCCTTAATAATTATACGATCAGAAAATTTATTTATTTTTGCATATATAACCCAGAGTAAAAACAAAATTGTTTTTAAAGCGAATGAATAGAATTCAAATGCAAACTGTTACACATTTCACACAGACACAACTAGTAATATAAAAGCTATGGTATTGAATTCAGTTTTTTAAGGTAATAATATGCTTTAACTTTTGGTTCTTCATGCTCGTCCTAGTTTCGAACGGACATGATACAGAAAAGAATTTCTCTTTGACTGAAAATTGTGGCGCCATACAATTTTTTCATTTTTTGCTTATCCTTATGATTTGTGACCGATTAAGCTAAACCTAATGAATCACAGTAATATCGATGATAGCCTATTTGATAGATTTGTTTTGATATCTTTCTGCTGGGCAGTTCCCAAAGAATGATGATTTGTAAGACATCCACAGTAGTTCGGTCATGCAATAAAGTCGTCGCTCACTGAACACCAATTGTGCTTCTGTGACAGACAATACTTACTAAATATATAGTACTCTTCGTTCTTTATTCAGCATTCTTGTTCATGATAATTCGTCCCAGATAATATTTTATTTTTGTTATTTAGTTTTTCATTTTTATTGATTATTTTTTTCTTTTTTATCGATTAGTTGTCCTTCTTAAATCTTTCTTTCAGTTGTACTTCAATTTTTTTATGTCATTGTCCTATATCACACATGTTTCATTTTATTTAAAAAAAACTTTTTTTCATCTTTTCTTTCTTTTGTTCCAAGTAGATTTTTACATTTTTGCTGACTTTTAAGTATTTTTATTTCATTATTGGTTTCCTTCCTTCCTTCCTTCCTTTCTTCCTTCCTTCCTTCCTTCCTTCCTTCCTTCCTTCCTTCCTCG
The DNA here is from genome assembly GCA_037127315.1 of Ascarosepion bandense. Classification (NCBI taxonomy): domain Eukaryota; kingdom Metazoa; phylum Mollusca; class Cephalopoda; order Sepiida; family Sepiidae; genus Ascarosepion; species Ascarosepion bandense. The sequence continues at coordinate 505,859 of JBBBDQ010001395.1, read as the reverse complement.
CCTTCCTTCCTGCCTCCCTTCCTTCCTTCCTCTCCTTGCTTTGGTTTAATTCTTTGTCCGTTTGTTTATTTCTTTCATTGATATCTGTTAATGTTTCTTTCATCTTTTGATCTTTTGATTCTTTCTTTTTTTCTTTTTATTTCTTTTTTGTCATCTTTTAATTATATTCACTGTTTATTTGTTTCTTTGTTACCTTCGTTTTTATTTATTTCTTGATTAGTACCTATTAACTATTTCTTTCTTGTGAGTAATTAAATTCTTTGTTTCAAACTTGTTTTCTCTTTTAGCCATCTTTGAATTCCCCTTTCTCTTCGTTTTCCTGCGCCTCTCCATTTTATCTTTGATTCTTTCATTATTTTTGCTCTATATCTTTGTTTATTCTTAGTCTTTCTTTCTTTCTTTCTTTCTTTCTTTCTTTCTTTATGGTGCAAACATATTTTTCAACCAAGAAATATATAACAATAAGTAATCAGCAGCACATTTCGAACACTGATATCTCGTCTTTCAACCTTCTAACCAAAAAACACTCCCAGAAAACTGCAATTACTCCAAAGAAAACAAAAATCGAGAAACCAGTTCAATCTATCTCATGCGTGTATTGTTAATCAGTGAAGGGACAGTTCAAATTACATTTTTCTAAAAAACCTGCAAGGCATTACTGTCTACACGAATACGCACGGACTAAAAGTATTTAAAATATTCCTAAATTTATTCTTTTCCCACACGCGTTCCTAAAGTGTCTTTGCTTTTGAGGCGACTGTAATTGATGTCGCTTCTATTTGCATCTCAAATAAATAAATTTTGCTTCGAGTCATAACTTTCTCTTGCAAATAATTATTTTGTCTTCTTTTTGACAATTGTTTAATTTGCCTGCTCGAAAAGGTACAAAGTAAAATAATTTTAAATAGTTTCCAGCAATAGCTGTAAACATGTTCGTGATTACTCAAAAACGGACTAAAAATATCTACGTAAAGACTTAAGGATAGTGTCGCTAAAATATAAGGAGAATTAAGCAAATCGAGCGAATAGATGTATTAGAAAAAATATAAATGACGATTATTTGGAATCTCAATGAAAATATTGTATGTTGTATTGCGGTATTTAAACGTTAATTTATAGTGGGTTGCTTATCTATTATTTTCTGGTTGTAATGGGATTCCGTTCTAGTGAAGGGTAGTTGTATACCGTTGCAGGTTAACGGAATTTGGCCTTGTGGTAGATAGCCCACTATAAGTCATAAAATGATTACAAATCAAGAAAAGCAATTTGAGTTGTACAATAACATTTTTATACTTACACATATCAATTAATGTTTTTATAATTAAAGTAATACTTGAATATAGGTCCAACGGAGGTTAAAATGTTCATGGCAAATAATAAGCTGAAAGATATTTAAGGCATAGGAATGTGGGGAGCTAGTAAGTGAGGAATGTCTTTGATGTAGTCGCTCCTTAGGTCAGTAAGTAGTTTTGAGACAGGGGAGAAGGAAAGAGGCAAGCATAGTAGCCGCTTGTCTTAGGTCAAGAGGATATTGATAACACTCCTCTCCTCAAGTTATGCCTGCTGGGGTTCGTCAGTATCTGCTTTTTATATCTCCTTTTTGGATCACAGCAGCTTGTTTGGGATTTCACACTTGTATTTGATTCTGGGCTTCCCATTGGCGCGAAATGGAAATTTAATATTTAATTAATTTTTATTTTTCAACCTGAAATTCTTCGCGGACCCGAATGCGCAACGACGACTTTTGGTCATTTGCGTTTTTGTCGTGAGAGCGCAAACATCCGGCCTGTTGCTTTTGCTCGATCGGTATCACCACAAATTCAATATCAACCTTGAAGCTTCTTCTATGTGCCCTGTTTTTTCAGGACAGAGGCGACCACGGCTTTCCATACCTCCCTATCCTTGGTGTCTTTCTCTTGTTACACCATGCAACCCTCCTTCCGTCATCCACCTTATCAGGTCTTTCAAATATGTTATCCGCTGCTTTCCCCTGTCTCTTTTCCCTTTATCTGGCCTGTTAGTATCAGGTTCTCCAAGCCCTCCTTCCTCATTGCATGTCCCAGGAACTTCAGCTGTCTCTTCCTGATGCTCAGTATTAATTTCCTGTTCGTTTTCATCATTTCTAGAATCTCATGATTGCTCACATGCTCAATCGATGATATTCGCAGTATCCTTTTGTAAAACCACATTTCAGTTGCTTACAGTTTTTCCTTCATCTTTGATGATATTGTCCAGCATTCAGTGCCACATTAAAGAACTGGCATCACATGGCCATCTAGTACTCTCTTCTTTGATTCTAGCGAAATTGTCCTCTTTCTATATGATTAAAAAGAAACCTCCTCACTTATAGATTATTACTACTAGTAGTATAGTTATCATTATTATTACCTGTAGTAGTAGTAGTAGTAGTAGAAGAGAAGTGAAGACCAGTAATACTCCTTAATCTCTTTGTTATTATCTTCTTTGTAATTTTCTTTGATAACACGAAGCCTCATTGCAAATCACAGGAAATTATTATCTTCATAGTGAAACGGATTGACAAAGTTAGAAGGCGAAATATTTGCCAGGTTCGGACAAGGAAGCACTAACAAATGTGGCAAGATATTGTTATGATTGTGTAAAGCAAAAAAAAAAAAAAATCCCAACACATCTTTTCAAGAACACCCAAGACGCACATGGATTAGAAGAATCCGAGAGGAGACACGAATAATCAGATTGACGAAGCAAAAATCAAGTAATCATTTAGAAATGCAGCTGTACACTGTGAAGATTCTCCAAGTGTTTAACTGTGCGTGTGACCATTTTTTAGTTATTTGCTTGACGAGAATAAAAATGCAGCAAATATCAAAGAAACGCTTAAATTACGAGACGTCAGACTCCCGAATGAAGCAATTTCCAAATACAATAAATTGAGTATAACCAAAATTCAAAGAAGAATGCATTAAAAGAAGCACTTTTAATATCTACCAATGCGTTCATCAAAGAAAAACAAGAGAAAAAAGAGTTTGACAGATAAAGTTCTCGAAATAGTTAGCAAGAGAGAACAAAGAGTCCTAATGAAAGGAATAGATTACAGAATATTAATAACATGTAAGCAGGCTAACAATCTCCATATTATATGTCAGACCATTACCTTTTTGTAAATATACACTACTAGCCATAATTTTTAGGCAACCTCCAGGTTTAAAAAATTATGTATTTCATACTATTTTTAGTATTTATTGCCAAGTGAATAATTCAAAATGAAAATAGAATAATTCTTTTGTTTATACTGCACAATATCATGTGCATCAAATAAACTGTTCTGGTGTCCAGTTTTTGTGCTTTCTTCTCCATGCTAGTCTCTTCTTCTTATTGGCTAGCCAAAGCAAAGTCTTCCTGACTGCCTTGAAAATTTTGCAAAGTAATAAGAACAAAAGAAGCATCATATTTTCATTTAGAATTATCAAGAGAAGATGAAAATAATGGAGCCATTATTAATAAAAAAGATAAATCCTACACTTAATAACACCGATTATGAACACGTTAACAATATGCTTACTGTGTTCGGGACTTAACAATCACAAGACTCGATATGCATAAACTTTCCACATGTTTATTTATAAGTAAAACAAATTTAAATTTCGATAATGGTTAAAAGTATAGCCGAAAGCGATCGAAAGTACAAAAGCTTTGGACAATTCTTACATAATTTGAGTTACGAAAAAAAAAAATTATACGAACACATAAAAAATTATATGAAAAACTTAATGATAATACCTTGTCTCTCATTTATATATATATATATATATATATATATATTTTTTTTTTTTTTCTTTGAAACATATATATATATATGCTACCAGTAATAATCATCAGCCCACCCCAGTTTTAAAAAATGATGTATTTCATACTATTTTTAGTATTCATTGCCAATTAGATACTTTTAAATGAAAATAGAATGGTTCTTTTGTCAATACTGGACAATAACATGCGCATTAAATAATCTGTTCTGGTATCCAGTTTTTGTGCTCTCTTCCTCATGCTAGTCTCTTCTTCTTATTGGCTGGCTGAAGCAAAGATTCCTGGCTAAAAACTTTCCAAAATGATAACAACAAAAGAAGCATTATATTTTCATTTAGATATAAATGAAAAAAAAAATAGTATGAAATACATAATTTTTTTAAAAACTGGGGTGGCCTAATAATTACGGCCGGTAATGTATGTTATATTTTTCTCTGCCTAAGACCCATGCAAATATGGCGATTTTCTAAACGTAGCTTAGATGTGGCACAAGGCCAAAAGTATGGAACACCCAGTGAAATATGTATGTATAATTTTGTGTATATCTTAGTGGTATAAAAGTCTCTTTGAGAACAAAGCATGTTTATTATTACATTTCTTTTAAGTCATTTCGTTCCGTCCTTGAAATATGGTGTTATCATTCATGTAGGAAATTAAACTCTCCTCTTAATGGTATAAATGAATTCAAGCGCTAAGTGTTGTCCCAATTATTATTCTACCAAATTTACGAACCAAAGCTCTTATTCACGATGGACACTTGAAAAAATTTGAAGGTAAAAAAAGGACTGAAATTCTGTCAAATATAACTAAAGATAATAGTAAATAATGTAAAAAATGATAACTCCTCATTGCAGGAATTCAAACAGAAATTACTGGGGATAGTATCTCAAATAACAAGCATCATTACTGCTGGAAGACACAATGTGGAATTCGTAAGAGAATGACAGTTATTATATTTACCCCGCCTAGAAAAAAGGAGTAAATTATATATTGAAATGAAATCGCTGTAGACTAACTTTTGTATATATAACGATTTTTGTTGTGGCTATGTATAACATGTGCGTTGTGTTACAGTGAATATCGGCTCGGAACGAGAAATTGGGGAGCCGAGTTCGAATTCCAGGTGAATTCATTGTATTCACTTGCTCGCAAATACCCTTGGAAAAGGTATTAATCCGTCTATTCCTTCCAGTTATGGGTTAAATAACAGGAGAGATTGGGTTCTATAACCTTGGTCGGTAACCAATCTACCGTAGAAATCAATGGCAACCTACTGCGGGATAATGTTCTGCCCAGTCAGTCATGTCTCTTTCGAGACATGATCGCCCAAGCGTGTATCACGTATGGCACGTAACCCTCTAGGGCCATTCGTATCATATTTGATACAGTATGAAAACAAGCCTTGAAAGAAATATTTTCCTGAAACATTTTTTAAGAGAAATATTTTATAAATTTCAAATGAAAGCAGTACTGACTGCCAATGAATACCAAATGTTTCCTTATAGGGAAATACCAAATGTTTCCTTATAGGGAAATACTGTATCAAATATGATACGAATGGCCCTAGAGGGTTAACTGACTGACTGTGTACAAAAGTGACGGTAAAGATTTTTACTTTCCATTCAATATTTAATAGAAGCCGAAATATAACATCGCGATTATCATACGCGTCTCAAAGATCAAATAATTAGTATCGTGATGTTTGTCTTCCTGAACCTCCATACTACTGGGAATTTGTGCTAGACTATTATTAGTGGAGCTTTTAGTGTTAACCACATTGTCTGCTGAAAAATGAGACAAATATTCTCGAAGGAAACGAGAAGAAAGGACGTATAATAAACAACACGAAAACTGAATGAATGATCATCAACATAAAGAGGAACCCAAAATGTCAATTACAGGTCGGGGACACTGAAATCAAGAAATTTAATTACCTGGGAAATGTTCTAATAGGGAACAGAAATCGCAACACTGAAAGTCGAAAACGTCCTTTCATGACCAAGAATGCATTCCAAAATCTGAGTTGAGTATTGACAGACAGCAAAATTTTGCTGGAAAAAAAAAACCCTGGACTGTTATTCAATATCGTCTATGGCAGCGAATGCCGAACAATTTCCTCAGCGATGAAAGGAAAAACTCAAAGCAACAGAAATAGGGTTCTACAGAAAGATGCTGAGGTTATCCTGGATCGAACATGTGGGCAATGACAAATCTTGAAGAGAATGGCAACGAAAAGGCAGAATCTACTTAACATCATGACGAACCAGCTAAAGCTCCTGAAACAAGCAAAAACGAGGATGACTTGGAGAATATAATACGCACATGGCGGATAGAAGGAAAGAAAGGCTGGTATAAACAACACGTGACTTACTTGATGAGCTTAAACACATTGAGCAGAGTTTGGGATAAATAACAGGATAACATATATTAAGAACAAAAAGCATCAGAAAGAGGTGGAGGGCTATGATCACCTATGTCCAGAAAGACACGATAAACAACAGAAGATTCTAGAAAAGGTTAATTCAATCGAAGCATCACTATCTAGAAATCTGTTACAAAACCATAAAATTATGTAGCTATACCTCATTAATTAAGCATATATCCCTCTTTTAAAAAATAATTTCTCCCCAAACAAGCAAATAAAGCCGCTAAGACGCAAAGGGTAACTGAGTGTGAGAGCGTGTGTTAAAATAAAGAGAGAAAAAAAGAAGAGAAGGAATAATAAATTTCTTCATCTTCCAAGTGCTCTGTCCTTTCAGGACGTAGGCGATCATGGCTTTCCACGTCTCCCTATTCCCTGATTGCTCTTGGCACGCCTTCTCCTGTTACACCATGCAACCCTCGTTCCATCATCCACCTGATTAGGTCCTTCAAATATGTTATCTGCTGCTTTCCCCTGTCTCTTATTCCCTCTATCTGGCCTGTTAGTATCAGGTTCTCCAAGCCCTCCTTCCTCATTGCATGTCCCAGGAACTTTAGCTGTCTCTTTCTGATGCTCAGTATTAATTTCCTTTTCGTTTCCATCATTTCCAAAACCTCATAATTGCTCACATGCTCAATCGATGATATTTGCAGTATCCTTCTGTAAAACCACATTACATTTGCTTAAAGTATTTCCTTCATCTTTGATGATATTGTCCAGCATTCACTGCTATATTGAAGGACGGACAGCACGTAGCAATCCAGTACTCTCTTCCTTGTTTATAGCGAAATTGTCCTGTTTCTTAATACTTTACTCAACTTATGGAATGCTTCCTTCGCCATGCCAATTCGCTTTCGGATCTCTGTGACATATTTAAATTTGTGTACCTGCTTGAATATAGTATCCCCGACCTGTATTTGACATATTGACCTGCTCGTTTTACTGATGACCATGCATTCGGTTTTCTTGTAGTTTATTTGTAGTCCTTTCTTGTCACTCTCTACCGCTTCCTTCTGTAGGAGGTCTTCTAGTTTCCTTTCTGTCTCTGCTATCAGCACTGTATCATCTGCCTACCTTAGGTCGTTAAAATTGTGGCCTCCAATGACGAATCCAGGCATAACTTCTAGGGTCCTGAAAATATTCTCGCTGTACAATTTGAACAGATCCGTTGCAAAGACACATCCTTGTACTTACGCTCCTTTCTATCTTTGTACATCTGCTGGTATTTTTTAATATCAATGATGATTGAAATGCTAGAATCCGGAATAGCGTTCCACAAGCGAGAAGAACGATAAAAAAAAACTTTTAGCAGAAAACTTCCGGTTATGCCTATCTATTCCAACTGTAAAATAATGAGAATTCACCATTAATTTAGTACTGCGTTTAAATTCCCAACGTTTAGATAGAACAATTACCATGAAAGTATTTATAGAAAAATCACAGGGAAGATATACCCTAGTGCAAATTAAGTAAAACAACAGCATTATTTTCTTTTCTTTCTCAATAAGTTCAGTGTTAAACGCACTAAAGAGACAGAGCAAAACCGATTTCTATTTTTTTCTTAAATTTGCAGTGCTGGGCACTAATATAAATCAATTTTCGGGGTGTATATCGCGTCATCTGAGATTGCATCAGATTTTTATCACACCCAGGCACTATTGCCTCGTCTGTCGATTAGTTATTCTATTGCCATTGTCTGCGATGGACGTTACTCCAAGGAAGCGTACGAAAACTATAACGTTGCACGAACACGCTGCCAAATCTTACATCTAGAACGCTGATATTGTTGGTGCCAGCCTTTCGATTGCCAATCGTGTCTTCAGGGCAAAGAATTCAAAACAAAACGTAAAGAAAATTGCAGTCAGAATATAAAATCAACGCCAAGATACGACATGTACGTGATCAGGGAAAGTGCAAAATATCCATTATTCGTTTTGTTTCAATAAATTTTCTCAAGGAAAGGAAAAAAGAAATTGAACTCATTTTCACAAGAGAATCGAACATGTAAGCAACGATAAGTTGCGCCCATGTTCGATCAATGATATCCTCAGCACCCTTCTATTGAACTATATTTCTCTTGCTTTGAGGCTTTCCTATATCTTTGAGGAAATTGACCGGTATTTGCTGCCATCGAGAAGAACAGTCCAGTATTTATTCTTTGTTTCCAGCAAAATTTTGCTGTCTCTCAAATAAGCTTTTTGAATACTTTATTGACCTTGCCAATAGGCTTTCGAATTTTAGTGTTGCATTTTCTGTACTCAGTTACGACGTTTCGAAATTGACTGAAGTATGGATACTAGACCAATGCCATTAGCATTGCAGATTCTTATTGAATTTCTTCAAAGTTTTGCTGTCTCTCAACTAAGGCATTTACCCTCTGGATGTGTTCTATGTATGTTGATGAATGACAAGATCAAATTTTGTCTTTTTTACTAGTCCTTTCCACTTTAAAGTGTTCTATCGACTGATACACTTTTTGTTGATTCCTTGTGTGTCCTTCATATTGTGCTGTGATCCAGTGATGGATTTCTGCAGTTTTGACTCCCTCTCCCCACTACAACATACTGTTCTTCTCTTGTGCAATTACTGAGTGGAGAGTCTATATGTCTGACCTTGTTGCTCCCTACCACTCAACTGGACAATGGTTAATTACTTGTGGCATTGTGCATCAGTGCCTCCTGTTATTTTTACCATGTAATTTCACAACAGCCTTTACTTTCTGATTTACCCTTTTTGCAACACTGAGAATTAAAGGAGAAACATATGATTTTCTTTTTGACTGAAGCTAGATAATTTCGTATGATGGAATACATTATTGGCCTTGCCAATATGTTTACGAATTTTAGTGTTGCACTTTCTGTGCTCTGTTATGACGATGCGAAATTGTCTGAAGTATGGATACTAGGCCAATACCATTAGCATTGCAGATCCTTAATAGAATTTCTTCAAAATTTTGCTGTCTCTCAACTAAGTTTTTTGAATACATGATTGGCGTTGTCAATAGGTTTTCGAATTTTAGTGTTGTATTTGCCGTGCTCTGTTACGACGATGTGAAATTGTCTGAAGTATGGATACTAGGCCAATACCATTAGCATTGCAGATTCCTAATAGAATTTCTTCAAACTTTTGCTGTCTCTCAACTAAGTTTTTTGAATACATTATTGGCCTTGTCAATAGGTTTTCGAATTTTAGTGTTGTATTTGCCGTGCTCTGTTACGACGATGTGAAATTGTCTGAAGTATGGATACTAGGCCAATACCATTAGCATTGCAGATTCTTAATAGAATTTCTTCAAAATTTTGCTGTCTCTCAACTAAGTTTTTTGAATACATTATTGGCCTTGTCAATAGGTTTTCGAATTTTAGTGTTGTATTTGCCGTGCTCTGTTACGACGATGTGAACTTGTCTGAAGTATGGATACTAGGCCAATATCATTAGCATTGCAGATTCTTAATAGAATTTCTTCGAAATTTTGCTGTCTCTCAATTAAGTTTTTTGAATACATTATTGGCCTTGGTTTTCGAATTTTAGTGTTGCACTTTCTGTACTCAGTTACGACGTTTCGAAAGTGACTGAAGTATGGATACTAGGCCAATACCATTAGCATTGCAGATTCTTGATAGGATTTTATCAAGTATCCCTAAATGTATAGCAGAAACATCTGACCAGATGTGGCAGCAATATACAATTCTTGAATGAATGATAGGTAGATTCTCGTGAGAAACATTTTAGATATTTACTTATTTCATATATAACTTTTGATATTAGTTGAGTCATAAATTATTTTTTTCTAAATTTCTTTTTCCAAAAATGAAGTTCAGTAACAGTTGATTTGATTATGTATTCACTATTATTGAAATGACTTGCCGACACTTAGGCAGCTGTTCGATAACTCTTAAGTAAAATTCAGCAGATTTTGATGTAAAAGAGACAGCCGACCAAAATGTTTAATTTGGTTTCCGTTAGAGAATTTTTTCACATCTAAGCGATCAAAAATAGTAACAATCGTTTGGTGCAAATTTAAGTGAATGTGACGGTTGATGTGGGGTAGTGCTGTAGAACAGAGCAACCAAGTTCTAAATCGTTTTCTCTCTTATTTGTATTCTCCGCAGCATTGTGCTCCCATAGAGGAGAACAACAACTTTTCTTTCTACTGACAAGCTTTTTATCGAACGTTTTTATGGACACGTTGCAAATACTGAACATATAAATGTACATTTCTTGTTTCGTTGCTTTTTAAGCACCGTAACGTGCCAGGATATGCATTGAGGTGCAGGATGTGTGTTGTGGTGCAATGGATATCGACTCGGAACGACAAATCGGGGAGCCGTGTTCGAATTCCAGTTGTAATCCATGCATTCACTTACGCACAAATACCCTTGAGAAAGATATTAATCCGTCTCCTTCCTCTACTTATGGGTTAAATAATAGGACTGATTGGGTTCTATAGCCTTGGCTGGCAACCAGTCTACCGCAGAAAGCCATTGGAACATACTACGTGATAATCTTCTGCACAGTCAGTAATGTCTCTTTTGAGATATGGTCGCCCAAAGCGTGTATCACGTATAGCACTTAACTGACTGACTGAATGTGCGTTGTGGTGCAGTGGATATCGACTCGGAAAGAGAAATCGGGGAGCCGAGTTCGAATTACAGTTGAGTTTCTTGCATTCACTTACGCGCAAATACCCTTAGGTATTAATGCGTAAGGTATTAATTTCCCTCCAGTTATGGGTTAAATAACAGGACAGATTGGGTTCTATAACCTTGGCTGGCAACCAGTTTATTCAGAATGAAATGGCAGCCTACTGCGGGATAATCTTCCGCCCAGTCAGTCATGTTTCTAAAGAGACCTGTTTGCCCAAACATGTATCACTTAACTGATTACAATATATAATATTCCGATCATCCCAACCTACGCACAATATTATATTTTTTCTATGCAGTCGGTTGTAGAGATTTGGACAGTGCTATACGCTTGGTTTATTTGTTGTTTTCATATCTGGCAAGTTTGATTAGTACTTAAGATGAATCACTTGCTCCCAAGTAAAATTTACTTAGGACTCAACCTAATAAATGTTTCAAACGGCTGGCCTAATTTTACCACAACGATTTATTTTTATCTAAACTTATTTATAAATGAAACTTGTTTGTGTGTGTGTCCGTTACCTATAGATTCCGAAACGGCTGAACCGATTTTCTTGAAAATTTACACAGTTCTACTATTAGCGTCTGCGAGTGTTCTTAGCTAGGTTTTGTGTCGAGGTACCCCCGATAAATATCGAAAAGCGATAATCGAAAAATCGAGTTATAGAAGGAGTGGTCCGATTTCAATCAAATTTGATACACTCATAGACAAGGACATAAGAAACGATATTCGGAAGTTTCAAGGTTGCAGGTCTATCGTTAGATGACTTATTTGACTCCGATATTGAAAATAGATACCCCGATATCCTACCGGGTCTGATGAAAATCAGTTTTTCAGTCCTTTTATTTTAGTTTTTGATTCGGGTTTGGCTCTAAGTAGGTATAGTTGTAGTTCTTAGTCTCAGCCATAATACCATTTACTCAGAAGACTTATTTAGCCATCAAAATTCAGTTTACAACGAAAAAACTTATTTATTATTGATACCAGGAAATCAAAATTTGACTTACATCCATTCATTTTTTTTTTCAGTCTACGGTTTTGCTTTAACTGGGAACAACTATTGCTTTTTAGTCTTTCGTGCCAACGTCCAAAGAGTCTGTGCTCCAGGACCATGGATTAGTTTTAAAGCTTTCATTACATCCGAGCAACGCCGGGCTATACTGCTAGTTCTTTTAATAAAGTTAACATAACTAATATTCATCCAGTACGAGACCGAAGAGCCACTCAAAGTTGCTAGTTTCTGCATTAGGTATGTAATATAAATACATGAGTAGGTGAAAGGAAATACAATTTTTGAGGACAAAAATTACAGATAAATATTAAAATGAATCTTGACTTCAAGATGTTCATATTGTAGTGTCCATGGAAACATCTCCAGGCTAGTTTGTTCCACAAAATAACAATTCTAGCCAACATATACAGAACAAGATTCCTGGATTATGGAGCTGGATATAGGATGTCCAATGAATTATTAAGTACATTGATAGCACATTATTTTTACACACTATATCAGCGAAAGCATGGTCCATAAAGAAATAAAAATTCCTTGATCTTTCGAGGGTTCTAGGGATGTGTTGCATGCTCAAAATTTTACCCAAATTAAACATGATGCTAGAACAAGAGCCGCCTGCAAATCGTGTAATGACGTTAAAAAATAAACTAATGAAATGGTTGTTTGCATTAACTTAAAATGCAAATTTTAAAATACGATCAATTAAAAGAGCTAAACAAATAATCCCATAAAATTAATTACTGAGATCGGAAAATTGATTTTCATCTTTACGAATTTGTGAAAAAATGTTGATTAAATTCAGCAATAATGCACGAGGATAGAGTCAAGGTCAAGTGTAAAATATAATTTTACATTACTTACAAAAGATTTGATTAATTCCTTTGTTACGGCTTATCAACCATTTACATGTTATTTAAAGCCAGAAATTTATTTGTTAATTGTAAAAAGTTTTTGGAAGATAATAACTGTTTAGAGATACAAGTTTCACTGATTAACTCATATATACAAATTTTAAAATCTCCTACACAGACATTAAAAGATATATCAACACATACACAATGGAAATATGGCAAACTTGCTGGAATGAATATCCCAACAACAAATTACATGAAATAATGCCAAAAATAAAAAAACAGGAACGAAATACCAAACCGAATAGAAAAGAAGTTACACTAATAAGAATAAAAATGTTTCATACACATTCATATCTCTTTAAAAAACGAGAATCTACCCAATTGTACACCATGTCAAACCCCACTCACAATTAAACATTCTAACCAAATGCATTGATTTTGCACCAACAAGAAATTATTTCTACAAAGAAACAAATATTAAAGATCTATTTGAAAACAACAATCCTCAATCAAACAACAACCCTCAATCAAACAACAACCCTCAATCAAACAACAACCCTCAATCAAACAACAACCCTCAATCAAACAACGACCCTCAATCAAACAATAACCCTCAATCAAACAACCCTCAATCAAACAAGAACACTTAATCAAACAACAATCCTCAATCAAGCAACAACCATCAATCAAACAACAACCATCAATCAAAGAACAACCCTCAATCAAACAATCAAACAAGAACCCTCAATCAAACAACAACCATCAATCAAACAACAACCCTCAATCAAACAAGAACCCTCAATCAAACAAGAACCCTCAATCAAACAACAATCCTCAATCAAGCAACAACCATCAATCAAACAACAATCATACTATCATATCTAAACAAAAATTGGCTTCTATCAAAAAGTTTAAAAAACAAACATATTACATATATATCAAGTAAAGCAAAACGCATGACTTACAACTATTATAAATACAAATTTCCAATCAAATACGACCGCTATAAAACCTTCCTAATTATACATCTCCAACATAATATAACCATAAAATCAAGGTTTAATTTAACTCACTATAATCTCGCGTCCAAAAACATGGTTTGAAAAATATAATACTGGCCTTATATAGCCACTTTGCGGTCGATAGGCCATTAAACAAAACAAACAAACAAACAATCATGCCAGGATTCGTTGCTTAAAAATTTGTTGATATTAAATTTTTCTTAAAAAAGAGAAATTGTAATTTTGAAATTTTAAAGAGATTGACTCGCATTTATTGTCTGAAATCTCTCGCTCTCTCGTGTTACGGTAAAAATATATTTTCATCTAGCGTAGAATCACACATGGAATCGAGTTTCTGCTTCGATTTGAATGTTTATTGCTAACTTTTTCCTCCTTAATGTACTTTAGATGGATAATTGAAAAGTTTTCTTCAAGTTATTAAATCTAATAGTGCTTGTTCAGAAAATATTCAGATATAGCTCACTCCTACATTCTCATCGAGTTTTATTTGGACATACAATTTTTAGGGGCTTTGCTGGAACTCACATCGTTTATAGTGAAATCCACTATTTTAGCACACTTACGATTTAATTCTTAAAAATGTTTATTTCTATAATGTCTCCAACAAACTGATAAAAATACCAATATTTGTGTGAATGAATGATTTTAGTTGAAAAACACGTGATAATTTCAGTATTCGTTTCTCAATGCAACATATTTTTATCATCCCATTCCAAGAAAGGTGATAATGCCAATAATATGTTACTTGATTGTTACTTAAGTCCCCTCGTGTTAATTACTTTAATGAATTTTTCTTGGTACCTCGACTGCATGAATGTAAGCGTTCTACTTGATTGGCAATTAGGTCCCGTCATTTTACTGTTAAAATAGATGTAACTGTAAGTTCTATTATAATAGTTTCTTTTCTCGCTTTTATCACCTATGGAATATTCTTCTGATTTTTTCCTTTCCTACAACTTATAATTTTAAAGAGATTAAATGCAACATCAGTCGTAGTCAACTGTTTTCCTGATCTCTATTTATTTATTGTCCTTTCTTATCATTAATGTCATTGTCGTTCTCATTCGCTCTAATTAACCCTTAGTGTCTAAGTGGTATTATCACCTTACTTGAAAGGAAATTATTAACAAATATTATCGATTTTATATTAGCATTTTTCAGTAAGTTTAATTTCTTTTTCAAAATCTTTTTATTCGATATATTGTCAAAAGAAATTTCCGATTTGTTGTAATTATCGGAATTGCTAACTGTTAATAGAGCCAAACAAGTATGCGTCTGAAAAGAAGAGGCTTTCCTAAACATAATATATTAGGGAAAAATTGAAGCCGTAATGTTTATTGAATCGGCCTTGTGTCATACATAAGCTAACCCCCTACAACTTACTATTTTTCGTTATCATCATAAGGTTGTCAGCAGGTTGGAATATGTGGATTTGTGGAAAAATATAAATATACATTTTGCATGTTAAAATAGAAATTTATTGATAGAAAGAATAACATTAGTTGTAGAAGTTAATGTTCAATGAGAAACAAATAATGAGTTAAGGATATCAAGAGTTGAAGAAATGTTCGTTGTAGTAACTTGTTGGAAAATGTTTCTGCGTACTTATGGAAGTATGTATATGGAAGTACTTATGGAAGTATGTATATGGAAGTACTTATGGAAGTATGTATATGGAAGTACTTATGAAAGTATGTATATGGAAGTACTTATGGAAGTATGTATATGGAAGTACTTATGAAAGTATGTATATGGAAGTACTTATGGAAGTATGTATATGGAAGTACTTATGAAAGTATGTATATGGAAGTACTTATGGAAGTATGTATATGGAAGTACTTATGGAAGTATGTATATGGAAGTACTTATGGAAGTATGTCTATGGAAGTACTTATGGAAGTATGTATAAGCGTTTGTTGAGTCAGGAGTGCTTTTGAAGTATTCGCTCAGTCTTAAAATGTCCGTTTGTTATCAAGTATAAGATGAGGCATATGAAAGAGAAAGAGAACGAATTGGTGACGCGACCTTCCGTTCGGGTCAACTTGAAGTGTCTCCAGTTACATTATAGTGTGTCGACTCGCTGCGCCCATCTGACTGCCTGGCTGACACCATGCCTTTTATAGCCATTTAGTTATTTTTGCCCTGGATCCGCTAACTCTTCCAAGTTTTGCAAATCGCTTTAATTGGTCATCAAAATCAATTTAACATCTACTCGCGAAACCCTTTTTCTTTGAGCACGTGGCCAATCCTTTTTCTGTTCGGCAAAATCAGGAATTTACCCGTCATTGTGTAATTTTGTAAAAGTGAAAAAGAAAGTTGATTTTAATTTTTAATTTCCTATCCATCACTAATTCTCGACCCTGTTGGAGTTCTAAACCCGAAGCTATCAGGTTGTAAAAACTTCGCCCGCTTTCCTTGCACAGAAAAATACTATTGTTCTAATATCATATTCAATCGATTAATTTTCTTACTGTAATTTAGACCAATAACATGTTATTCACGTTTAATGAGTTGTAAATAAGCATAGCCAGTAAAGGAAATCTGCCCTGTCACTCCTGTTTACTTGAATATGTTGAAGTTTTTACTTCATCACGCCAAAAAAAAAAAAAATCATCAGTTTGGTTTCTCATCATTAAACAATATTTTATCGCTAGCGGTCGTTTTGTTTAAATGTGATGAATTGTATTTGATGAGTAATAAGGGGAAGAAAAGTCTTTAAATACGAACCAATTTTCGTTCACGCATCCCATTTTCCGTGAATCTGAACTTTTAAAAAGCCTGATATACGGCCTACAAGAGATGACTGATTATATACGTTGTGAAAAGCCGAATAATTTATAGATTGTGCAAAAGATGGCGCCGAATGTTTCTATCGAACGAATAAAATAAATTAAACTCTTTCGTTTCTTACTGATTTTTTCTCTCCAAAATGCTATGTATTTGTTTACGATGAATCTCTAATTTGGTATAAATCATACATTTTTAGCAAAATAAGATAAAACGTACATTTATGTTGTGGTTGAATGCGACTATGTGTAAATTTAATTCCATTAAACAAATATCTGCACAACAAGCATATATAGAAGGTCATATAAATAAAGCAAAAAGCAGAAAGAATACAAACTTTAAAAAAAATTATTAATGCCATAACGATTGTTATCTGATGTATTATACATGGCATTTTTAGATATTGGTAGAAATATATCTCTAGTCCATGGCCACCAGCTCTTTTATCATATCTTTGTCTTCAAACGTAGGTGATTATTTGAATTGTCATTTTTTGAAGCAGCAAAATAAATAAGCCATATATTTGCCTTGAGCTTGATTTTTATAATGCAGATTTATGCAAACATTAAACGCTCGTTGTTGAAAACATTACAAACCATTGAAACACTGTAACAAAAAAACCCATTGCACATACGGAAACATATTATACTTTAAAAATTAAAGGATAACATTCGCTTATAAACCCTGCTTTAAATCTCAGCATAGTCGATTTGGTAAGTAGTTATTAATGATTATTGTCCTAAGAAGATAATCTCAGCGTACAACATTCTTGCATAGAGCCATCTATCACCTTCCATCTATCACCTACCATACTATGTTACGATGATGACTGCTACTATTTCCTAAACTACCCAGAAGTTTTATATCTTGAAAAGGTAAGTTCCTAAAAGCCTTGTGAGAAAAAGTGGGTAGGCGAAACTGTTGATGCTAATCCTCGGTCAAAATTCAGCGTGACCGATGATTTGAGCATGCAAGCTCTAACTATTGATCACTCCCATCAGAGAGTGGCTAGACACGTTGCAATATGAAAGACAAGTTCTGTCAAAAGAACGAATGAATTCTTTCATGGAACCAACGGCCATAATTTATCATGAAATTCAAGGATTAAAGAATACTTGTTGGATTTCAGGAGTGGGCTTTAAATTTTTAGTCTTTGTTAAGGTATCCAAAGCACCTTTAATGTAATACCTACGGTGTGACAGCATACAACGATGTTAGATTGTTCTTCTTTTGAGGTACATGGTGTTTTTCACGATTGTAACGTCATTCTTAACTTTAAAACATGTACAAAAACTTTGTTCTATCTAGTAAGACACAGTTGAATCTTGCAATGATATCTTACAGTCGTCATTCATGACAACAGAGTTGCAGTCTCGTTGTCATATATGACGTTGCTGTGTATGTTATTATTTTCTTTTCAAAACATAAATGATATAAAAATAGCCTGAATGATTATTTTTTAATCCAAGAGTTTTTTTTACATGTGAAGGATACTGTTATATTTGTATTATTAACGAATCCATTACGGACAGAGTTTGGTAGGTTACCATGTGTATTTAAATGAGACCTAATGGAGCTATGTTCAGAGTGTAACGTGAGTTTCTAGTTAACAATGTTGTAGTATGGCTACTGTAATTATTTACGTATTTGAATTGATCAAGAACGCAATATATGTGTGTCCGTGTATGTATGATATTAAACTAACAAAAACATCATCAGCTAAAGTTTCTAGGAAACGTAATTAGGAAGGAGGAATTGAGGAATCTGATCCTCAAAGAACGGACAGAGGGAAAGAGAGCCACGAGAAAGCAACGCGCGACATAGATGATGGGTTTAAAGAAGTGAATAGAAATAGAAACGTCGTTAACGGCTACAAGTGATAGGGGGATGTGGAGGGCCATGATCGCTTATGTCCTGAAGATACATGACACATACAAAAAGAAGTTAGATCGAAGAAGGCACTTATGTCTACTGATTCCCAAAAGTTGTAGGAAACTTATGTTACGACAATAGCTGCTAATAGTTTTCAGTTCATTCAGAAAGATGGCGCTCAATATCTGGAAGATAAGTTTCAAAATTGTTTACTTTATGTTCACAGAGGTCCTTTTACATAGGTCACAGTAAAAGGAATGCGAGTCTGAATCTTTCCAGCAGAAAATATCCCCACTTAAACTAAAGAAAAAAAAAACACACCCCGCAATAAATGAAGAATTGAAAAGTGAGCTTTCACCAAGACAACGCACCGTGTCACGAGTCGATCGTAACGATGGCAAAACTACATGAATTTAATTTCGAATTACATCCGCATTCACCCTATTCTCGAGATCTTTCCCCCAGCGAATACTAGCTGTTCGCAGACCTCAAAAGAATGCTCCAAAGAAAGAGATTAGGCTCCAATATATATATATATATATATATATAAATTTTATATGTATATTAAATTTATTAAATTTAATATAGATATAAATTTAAAGTTTGCTCTAATTGCGCGCAAAATTGGTTAATATCAGAGATAGAACAGTTTTAAATAAGGCTGTGGACACTGAGGCCAGGATCATTATAAACTGATCATACCTGTCCAGTCTGAAATAAGCTGTTGGCACTCGGGGTTTACCTGTGTCTACTAACATACATATGCACACGCGCGTGGACACACTGATACACACACATATATAAATATATATGTATATAATTATATATCAGTCGTCCACATACAAGCCTGTTTCGCTGTATTACAACTCATCAGTGTGGCTCTCTCTCTCTCTCTCTCTCTCTCTCTCTATATATATATATATATATATATATATATTACGGGATTTAACGGAAATCCACGAAACTGGGATTCGTCGATATATTTGTATTTTATTTGTTTAACATTTTATTGTTTAATGGATACTCGTATTTGAGTAGAAAGTCTTTTCATTTATATATATATATATATATATATATATATATATATATATAGTTAAAGAGTACATTATAAATTCCAACTAATATCTGCTCAGATTTGTTTATATTGAAATACAATCTGAGTAGATATTAATCGTTTGTTGAAAATCAAGAGAATGCCTATATAAAGGTGTAATTGATCTGTTTTTATTCCTTAAATCTCCTGTGGATCTATTGGCAAAGACACGTGTGATTTAATGTCAGCATATTTCTGGTGTGTGTGTTTGTAGGTTCTGTTCCTGTCGGAAAATATTTTCAAACGATTTCTCAAACAAATAAGACCAGTTGAAATTATAATGTATTGTTTAACTATATATATATATATATATATAGTCATCCGCAGACAGATCTGTTTCGTTGTATCACAGCTCATCAGTACGGTTAGAGTCCGATTGCTTCTAACCCAGGACTGAAACCGAATTATATATAAATATTAATCGTATCATCCCGAGCAAGGCGGTAACGCCACTGAGGTGCAGGGAGCTACATAAGAGTAAGAATATTAGATAGAAGACAGTGAAGGGAAAGGCAAACCGGTTAGAAAGGAGCGAGAGAAGGATGGGAGTATAGGTGTGATGAAAGATGCAAAGGTGGAGAGAAAGAAAAGGATATACGGGGTGGTGAATAAAGAACTAGAGTCAAATGGTTAAGAGATGAGTATTGACGTTGCATTTAAATTGCTGGAGGTTGTAGCCGCCAGGAAAGCAAGAATCTGGAAGCGAGTTCCACAGGCTGTAAGTGCGAGAAAAGAAGCTGAAGGAGTAGTCTGGATTTGGCTGATCTAACTGTGAATGGTTGAGACCCAGTTGCCAGTCTGGTTGCACGATTAAACACCTGTTGCAGAGGCATCAGTGACTTATATATATATATATATATATATATATATATATATAATGGACTCTCCCGTCGATTTCTACGTATGAGTGTCTAAATCAGAAATAAGCTCGAATGTTTACTACGTTTGTGAGATTTCAATCCTGCAAAAGATTTACAGACAAAACCGCAAATAGCACAAGTGTGAGGATTATCGGAAATAATTGCTGGCTGGGTCAAACGCAGTTTTTTTCTGGATCATGTCTCCTTCAATTTCTCAATACGACCTACTTCAAAACTCCTTATTCCACTCTTAAAGGTGGTTATCCATCTGATTTTGATCCTCAAAGCTCCCAACAGGGACACCAATTGATGAAAGATTATGTTTCAGCTTATCCCTGTAACAAATCCAAGGCCTACCACTATTCCTCTTCCCATCCCTAAGTTCACCATACATAAGAATTTTCGGTATTCGCTCATCACTCATTCTCACCACATGATCAGGGCATCTATGTTCGGACTGCATGAGGAACGTTTCAGTACTTCCAATATTACATTTTGCCAACAAGTCAGCATTTGGTACTTTATCTTTGAGCGTGCATCCGAATATGGAGCGAAGACAGCGTTTGTGGAATACATCCTGTTGATTATCTTCGATCGATATAGTGTCCACGTCTCAAATAAATACAAAAGGATGGAAAAGATCACAGATTTATAGACCTGGATCTTAGTGCCGATTCTCACTCCCCTCTCGTCCCATAGGCGATGACGTAGCTTTCCAAAAGCTTTCCAAAAACATTTCGTCATCAAGTAACACTTCCTAAATATGTAAACGATTTCACATACTTCAGATTTTTGCCATGAATTGTTATTGGGATGTCTAGAAACCTGTGAACAGGTAGTTGTTGCTTCACAACTTTGATCTGTTTGGGAGTAGGAGGAGGTTGATGCACAAGCTCAGTTTTCTTTATGCTGATGGTGAGTCCAAAAGACCTGCATGCTTTCGAGAGACGATCCACTATTTCCTTGGCTTCTTCGAGAGATGTTGCTACAAGTGATGCGCCATCTGCGAATAAGAGATCACGTATGACGCTTGAACCTACAGGAGTTCTCGCTTTGAAACACTGATTGTTAAAGAGTCCGCCACTCATGCGAAATTGAAATAGAACACCACCAGTCGAATCAGCAAATGTGTATTGGTGCATCACCGAGAAAAAACAATGCAAAAAGAAATGACACAGACATGCTTTGTACCATAAGAAACATCAAATAGTTCAGAAATAATCAGTTCGATATATATATATATATATATATATATATATATATATATATATATAAACAAACTTTTTACTCAAATACGAGTATCTATTAAAAATATAATAATGTAAAACAAATAAACATTCAGATATGTCGGATAATGCCAGTTTCATGGATTTCCGTTAAATTCTGTAATGTTTTCTTCGGTTGAGTTTGTTTACATGCGGATACAAACTGAGCAGATATTAATTCGATGAAAATCAGGAGAATGACTATATAAAGGTGAAATTGAAATTTGTTTTCCATAAAAGCCTGTGTGAGTCGATCTAAAGACAGCACCTTTCTGGGATAATTATTTTCTAAACGATTTCTTAAACGATTAAGGTCTCTGGAAATTATAATGTACTGTTTAACTATTATATATATATATATATATATATATATATATATATATATATATATATATATAAAGAAAAACTCAACACGTCATTTTAATTGATTTAAATGACGTGTTGAGTTTTCCATTAAAAATATCATATTGCTATGGATAACATTCATTGAGGTCTCTATATAGATATAATAAGTTAATCCTGTTGGATTATCCCCCTCGTTTACAGACTGGACATACTTATATATATATATATATATATATATATATATATATATATATATATATATCTTTATTTATCTGTAAATTCAGATAAAACTTAGTGGGACATAGCCATTTTCAACATGTTATTTTAAGGCATGAATTCTTCGACCGCTTCTCTGTATGTGTGTGTGTGTGTGTGTGCGCGCGCGCGTGTGTGGGGGGGCGTACAACCTTACATTTGGACACAAGAATTAATCAACATATACTTTCTAGAATACGACTTGGCAAAATAGATAATATGTGTTATCTTCCATCTACAAATATGGAATCTGCTTTTTCTCAACACTTAGTAAAGAATATAGCCTGTGCCAATTCGTATAGGAAAGATTGATTCAATGTTTTACATATAGTTGGTTCCAATAATCACTTAAAGATATTGGAATCAATCTGTATATTGTTACGTAAACCTTCTCTTTACCGACACAAGGATTTCGTGAAGTTCTTATTTTAATTCTCCCTTTCTAATTATTTACACAGGATTTCTCCTCCGCTCGTTGTAAGTATATATATTTATATGTATATTTATTTTAACATGTCCCCCCCCCCTCCATTTTTGGCTTTTATATTCGTTGCGGTTCTTTGCGTTTGATTTATATTAAAAACGATTTCCTCCTGATGAGATGTTGGACGATGGGGCTTTAGGGACTGTGAATAAATTCTTTGTTTTTAAAATAGTACGTCCACACACACACACACACACACACACACACACACACACACACACACATATATATATATATATATATTTATATGTCTATATGTGTTTGTGTGTAAAATAAACAGACTTTCAACTAAAATACTATTAAGAAATGATAATATTAAACACAAAAATTCAAATATATATTTATATATTAATTTCCACCCATTTCTAAAGCAGTGTTTCAATTCAATGCTACTTATCGTCATTAACATTTGCATTTTTTCACATTAAATGAAATTGTTGATGAAACTATTCAAATGTAAATATGATT
Source organism: Ascarosepion bandense (assembly GCA_037127315.1). Taxonomy (NCBI): domain Eukaryota; kingdom Metazoa; phylum Mollusca; class Cephalopoda; order Sepiida; family Sepiidae; genus Ascarosepion; species Ascarosepion bandense. The sequence continues at coordinate 482,690 of JBBBDQ010001395.1, read as the reverse complement.
CGCTTTCGCCCGTAAAAAAAGAAGCGATATTCAATTAATTTCTCTCATTGTTTCTATTTTTTTATTTGTCAAATTGAAGGATTTTTTTGTGTCTCACGTGATTCCTTCATGGATTTCTTGCATATAGAATTCTGTTACATAAATCCTATAATACAATTTTTAAAATTTCTGCGGAAAAAGATGAAAATCGTCAACAATGGGATTCTAATGAACTTGAAGTGGAAATATTTTAACATTAATTTAAAATTTCTGCACCATAAGAATTGATATTTATGCTTCGCTGAAAAAAAAAAAACTTTGAAGAGTTGTTTTTTTTTCTTTTAAATTTGTATATTTTCTTAAGATATGATTTCTTGAACATTTTGGGTAAATTAACCTTTTAAGTTGGCCTTCAATTTAAAATAAATATAAGCATAAGAATATAATAAGTCAAAGAGAAAAATATACGAATGCCTTTATATAAACTAAGTTATTCATAGGAGCAATAAAAAATATTAAAAGAATAAAAAGGGCAATAACACTTCCAAATTATTATTTCTTTTGCAAAATACACAGTGATGACGAAAACTTCGGCTGTTAAGCAAATCAGTTGCAACTCACATTGCTACATAATAACGTTCTTTATAATGCTTGGTTATCGCCCCCCAAAAATGACCATAATAAGTCTTGATAATTGATTCATCATATTATCTATAATGCTTTATAATTGCTACATACTAATGTTATTTATAATGTTTGATAGTTGCTATATAATAATGATGTTAATAGTGCTTGATAATTGTACATAATAATATTCTTGATAAAACTTGATAATTGCCACATAATAATGTTATCATTAATGCTGTATTATTACTGCATAATGATGTTATTAATGCATTATAATTGCTCCCTAATTTTCTTTATGAGACTTGATGAATGCTCTTGTGATGATACCGACCGAACAAAAGCGAGAAACCGGATGTTGGCTCTATGCCGATCAGAAAGCGAATGAATAAAAATCATCTCCGCACAGGTGGATTCGCGCATATGTTCCGGTTGAAAAGTAAAAATTAATCAAATATCAAATTTCCATTTCCCGAACCTACGCGAATTTTATTTACCAGCCAATGGGAAGCCCAAAAGAATCAAATTCAAGTATGAAAATCCAAAATAAGCTGTTTGATCCAAAAGGCAGACATAAAAAGCGGAGACAAAGCATCAGCAGACAGACAGACGGGAAAACGAGAGAGGAAAAGTGTAATTAATATCCCCTTGACTTAAGTCGAGCGGCTACTATGTTGACCTCTTTCTTTCTTTCTCCCTGTTCTCAGAAGTACTTATTGACCTCTTCAAAGACATTCCACACAAACAGATTTACTGACTTACTGACCTTAGATGTGGTAACTTCAAAATGAATATTTCTCCACATTTCTAAGCCTTTTATCTTTGTCAGCATTATCTTATTTTCCATGAACATTCTAACCCTTGTTGGACTTATATTCAAGTATTATTTTAATTGTAAAAACAGTAATCGAAGTGTGTATATATAAATGTTATTTATACTCAAATTGCCTTTCTTGATTTTACAATCATTTTATGAATTATAGTGGGCTATTTTCCCACAAGACCAAATTCCGCTAACTTGCAACGATATACAATTACCCTTCACTATAACGGAATCCTACTCCAATTAAAAAAAGAATAAGATAAGATACCCGCTATACTATATAATAAAATTCTTTATAATGATTGACATTATTAGTATGATAATCTTCCTTATAATTCTTGTTAATAGCTGCATAATGTTCTTAATAATGCTTAATAATTGTCACATAAAATGTTCTTTATACTGTTTGATAAATGCTATATAAAATATTATTTATAATGCTTGATAATTGCTACATCATGTACTTCATAACGTTTAATAATTGCTATGTAATAATGTTATTAAAAAGCATGGTAGTTGCTACATAGCAATGTTCTTTATAATAGTTGATAATTGTTACATGATAATGTTCTTTATAATGCTTGTTAGGTCGTACATAAAAATGTTCTACATAATACTTGATAATTGCAGCATAGTAGTGTTCTTAATATTTCATAAATGCTGCATAACAACGTTTTTAATGCATTATAATTGCTACCTAATTTTCTTTATAATACTGATAACTGCTACATAATATTGTTCTTTATAATGCTCGATATTTGTTGCATAAAAATTTTCCGTATAATTCTTGGGCATTGCTGCATAATGTTGTTAATAATACTTGATAATTGCTGCGTAATAATGTTCTTTATAGTGCTTGCTAATTACTACTAAATAATGTTCTCAATAATACTAGTTAAATTACTATAAAATTTACATAATTACATATTATTTAATTATTTTAGATTGTACGTGTAAATATTTTTAAACATCTAAAAGGGTAATAAAATCCGCTAGGATGCAAGGTGTTACTGAAAGTAAAAGAAAGAGGACACATTAAAAATAGGTTTCAAGACGACAGGTTGACGGCTTAGATGACATGTCAATGTTTAAAGATCGTAGTTGACATGAAGAGTGTTCTAATGAAAACGGGAAAAATAGTTGGTTCGCTTTGTAATCCTTTTGAATTTTGCTGAGTCGTTACTTTTACTTTTGCTGAGTGTTAACGTTCCTCGTTATTTTACAATGGCAGATAGACAACCAACACAAAGTTGAAACACAGAAACACGTATGCACATATTACATGCACACGCTTTACACACACACACACACACACACACACACATCACATACACACATATATAACAAAAAGTAATTGTAATGCTTACGTTAGATTTTCCTAATGAAAAAAATAATTTGTGATTCATTGATCAAGGTGACAATGAAAGCTGTGGCTTTAATTTTTAGAATCTTTCTCTTTAAGAAATTTAAAGTACAGTCGGTCTCACAAGTTATTACTCTTTTCGTATGCAATGTCAGTTCTTCAATATGGTAGCGAATGCTGGAAAATCTCAACAAAGATGAAGGAAAAACTTGAAACAATTAAAATGTGGTTCTATAGAAGGATGTTGCGGATATCATGGATAGCGCATGTGAGCAATTATGAGGTTTTGGAAAGGATAGAAACGAAAAGGAAATTATAGCTGAGCATCAGGAAAAGATAGCTGAAGTTCTGGGACATTCAATGAGAACGGGGGGCTTAGAGAATCTGATACTAACAGGTCAGATAGAAGGAATAAGAGACAGGGGAAAGCAGGGGATAACATATTTGAAGGGCCTGAGCAGGTGGATAGCAGAACGGGAGTTGCGTGGTGTAACAAGGAAAAAGTCACCAGGGATAAGGAGACGTGGGAGTCCATGATCGCCTACATCTTAAAAAGACAAGGCACATAGAAGAAGATTGATGGGTATTTCCTGTTTAACCTTTTGTTTCGGGTAGTGCGAAACGTCAACATTTAATGGGCATTATTCTCTATTCGATTTACATGTGCTAGGCATTTTAGTTGTTGCCATGATTAAGTCACCCAGTGATGTCTTATCTGTTATTTGGTAGACACTCAGATATATGAATAAATGCTGATATTCTCACAATCTTGTTGTCTCAGATACCTATTAAGAAACACACTTTCTTATTGAAATTATGAAGGTTAATAATCTAATTATTAGTATATTGAAGCAAATTTAACACACAAAGACTATTTCTTTTGTTTGCTAATATGTAATGTCGATCAGTTATTGGTTGAAATTGCGTGTCAACACCGGCAAGAAATTTCTGTATAAAATATAAATATCGTAAAAGTTTAATGTATTAAATTAAGGAAAAGTGCTGATGACACCTATATTAAGCTGGCCTTTTTTAAATAATCGTCTACAGTTTATTGTATTTTAATCGATTAGTTACAAGCTTTTAAAAACAATATGTGATATATTGCTATTTTATTTGTGGTGTATTCTTAATATTTAAACAAAAATTTCGGTTATAATTAAATTAAACTCAGTTTAAGAAAGAATTATTAATGCGGCCTTTGGAATTTACTATTCAGCAATGCGGGGCTAAGTTTAATTAAGCAGGTTCACCGAAAGACATACAGTGGTAATGATTCGAATTTATATACGTCAAACTGATCGTTGGGGAAACTTGGTTCCCTAATAGTTAAGAAACCTTTTCGATTTTGTCTTCTCTGTTCCTTTTTCATACGTGGCCATTTTAAAAAAAATATCTAACCAAGTGTATTTTTTCTTCTTCTTCATAGAATAGATACGTTTGATCATAAACATCAAAAAGCACATGCTTTTCACTGGGGACGAGTGATTTTCGTACAATTATTTTTTCCTGGTGGAAGACTCATTCCTGATAACTGTCAACCGATGATATCGTAATCATACTGTGTGCAGATCAGTATTTCGAGAATTACAAAGATCTGTCAGTAGGACCTATCGATTGTTCTTGATTGGTTATGACAAGTCTCTAAACATACGATAGACAGATAATGTTCCAAAACTGTGAACCCCACCCCCCAAATTTTTGTGGTTCAAAACGCTTCCTAAAATATATTTTACATTTAAAATCTCGATTTTTACACCACAATTTATTATATATATATATATATATATATATAGTGATGTACAAAAGTATTAGGACAAGAACTATTTTTTAATGAGGCATATTTACAGAAAACAAACAATTTAGTTACCGTAATTTTTTATTAAAGCAATTGTTAGCTCTGCTAACTTTGGCATTGCGGGCTGCTTAAAAATAAATTGTTTGATAAATTCAAAAATAAAGAACACTTGCATGAACTACTCGAGGTCAGACAGCTAACTATTATCAAAATAAATTTTAAAAAGAAACCTTTAAACTATGTTGACACTATTTACTGCTCAATTCGAGAGGGAGGAATAAGAAAAAAGTCAGTCATATCCAAGGATAATAGAATAAGTAGCAGTTTCAAAATAACTTGTTTAAAAGAAAATAGGAAAAATTAAATATAACTCCTTTTTAATACATTTCTTTTACATCTAGTTTTACATAATCAATATCTATTTGCAATTTACTTGGCTATTCACCCTGTATTTGAATTTCAGTGAGGTTTTTAGGAAAATCACCCCTGTCTTAATATTTTGCCCACTACCGGTAGTGCGCAAAATTGTTTTATTTTGATGCCTCATAAAATTATTTTAATAAAAATAAAATAGTTCTTGTCCTAATACTTTTGCATAGTACTATATATATATATATATATATATATATGCGTGTGCGTGTGTGTGTGTGTGAATGTTTGTAATAAGGGCCTGATTCTGATAGTCTTCTATATTGTTTATCTAAATAATTCTTTACAGAAAATTTTCAGGACTGAACTATTGTGCAGATTAATTGAAACAAAACTAATAAATTTTTTCTAGGATCTTTCCGTGATCAATTATAGATCGTCTCTTGGCGTTGTTTTGTTCTTCCGAACGCATTTGCCTTTACGTTTTAGACTGATGGAAACCGTTTGTTTCTTCGCGCTGATGACACGACTGATAGTTGAATAATTAACACCAACTATATCCGCGATCTCTTCATAAGGCTTGCCAGTGTGTTCGTGCAGTGTTACATTTTCGTACGCTTCCTTAGAGTAATGTCCGTCGCAGACAATGGGCATAAGACAACTAATGGACAGTCAAGACAGTAATATCTGGGGGCGCGATAAAAATCTGATGCGATCGTGAATGATGGAATATTTTTCTAGGCCAAACAATTTTTATTATTCATCCTGAAAATAGATTCATGTCACTGTACACTTCTGTGATTGGACCTAATCTAAGGAAAATAGAAATTGATTACACCATATCACTCAAGTGGGTCTAAAACTGACAATATTGTAAAAAAAGGAAATTCAAGCAGTTGTTTTAATTATATTGCACAAAGTGTAACTGAATATATATATATATATATATATATATATATGTGTGTGTGTGTGTGTGTGTGTGTGTGTGTGTGTGTTTAATTAATGGATGAAAATCCATTAATTCTATAGAAATTCTTTTGATTAGGTTTCGTTTACAAAAATGAAATGAAATCCATTAATTCTATAGAAATTCTTTTGATTAGGTTTCGTTTACAAAAAATAAAAAAATAAAATAATAATACACGTCAGTAATTGAACTTTCGAAAAATTCCCCCTGTGTTTGCTCTTTTTGGCTGAGCAGTCTAAGCACGCCACATCAGTCAGTGATTTTTTTCCCTGTTGGAGGTAGACGCGTATTTGAACCCTACCCGTGAGGAAATTCCACTGTCTCACCATTGCGCAGCCGGGGAAGGGTGTCGAGATTTACTTCACACAGGTATAAATATGAACCAACAGAACAAAAACAGGGTGTCTACACAAACGCGTCCAGAAAGTTTGGTGTAGCATGCATATTCACACACAAATACACATATATACATAAACAATCATATATATATATATATATATATATATATATATAAGTTATTTATTTAAACATTAATGTTAATATAAATTTTTCTTTTAATCATTTCACCCCGAGCAAGGCGGAAATGCCACTGATGTGCAGGGGACTACATAACTGTAAAAAGATTAATTAGAAAAGAGTGAGGAGTAAAACTAGTTAGAAAAGGAGCAATAGAAAGCTGAGAATGCAGGTGCGATGACAGATACATAGGTGGAGAGAAAGGGAAGGTTATACGGGGGTGGAGAGAGAGAGCTAGAGTCCAGTGGTTAGTAGATGAGTATTGACTTTGCATTTAAATTTCTGGAGGTTGTAGTCGTCAGGAAAGCAAGAATATGGGAGCGAGTTCCACAGGCGGGAAGTGCAAGAGTAGAATTCTCGTCTGCATTTGGCTAACATGACTGTGAATGGGTGGGACCTAGTTGCCAGTATGGTTGCACGAGTAGACACCTGTTGAGGAGGCACCAGTGACTTAAGTTCGTCCGAGCAGAAGCCATGAAAGTATTTATAGAACAGACAAAGGGAGGCCACATTTCGACGATGGGGAAGTGGCTGCAGTCGAGCGGCCAGATCAGTACCTATTGCATTACAGACTCTCCTTTGGAGCCTGTCAAGAACACTGAGGTGAACGGCAGGGGCGCCTGACCATAAACGGCAGCAGTACTCCATGCACGGTCGGATGGTTGACTTGTATATATGCAGGGTGGATTCAGGCGGAAAAAAACATCCTGCATCGACATAGTGACCCAACCTTCTTAGCAGTAGATTTTGCTATGGATTCAATATAGTGGTTCCATTTGAGGTCTGAGGACAGGGTAAGTCCGAGGAGGCGTAGTGTATTGCTCTCCGGGAGAATCGCTTGGGCCATGCTTATGGGAGGCAGGAGAGGTTGCATGTAATGGTTGACAGACAACAGCTTGGTCTTAGATGAATTGAAATTGACCAGCCACTTCTTGCCCCAGTTCACCACAGCGTGTTGATCCCGTTCAAGGTCAGCAGCGAGATTATGTCTGTTCCCCACGACAGGTTTCTTACTGGTGCGGGAGCATATGCGTAGATGCCTACTTGGAACTTGATTTTTTTTTTGTTTTAACATTACTTTTTACTGGATACTTGTATTTTAAAAGCTTTTCTGCTTTATTATGATTAAACAATATTTATTTATATCTGTTGGCCTGAATAATCAAGAAATCTTGTTAGGAAAATATGCTTCCCCTGGTTTCTCGTTTATTCACGCTAGTAGATATAAATAGGAAAGTGCGTTGTGGTGCAGTGGATATCGGCTCGGAACGAGAAATCGGGGAGCCGAGTTCGAATTTCACTTGAATTCCTTGCATTCACTTATGCGCAAATATCCTTTGGAAAGATATTATTCCATTCACTTCCCTCCAGTTATGGGTTAAATAACAGGACAGATTGTGTTCTATAGCCTTGGCTTCGTAATCAGAAAGCAGAAGGTAATGGCAACCTACTGCTGGATAATCAGTCAGTCATGTCTCTAAAGCCATGATCGCCCAAGGTGTGTATCACGTATGGCACTTAACTGACTGAGATATAAATAAATTTACGGTTTAATTTATGAAAAAAAAAATATCGAATATCTACACATATATGAGTATTCATTAAAAAGTGAGTTAGCAAATAAATGAAAATAAAAGAGCGGTGTAGATCTATTTCGTAACGGATTTCGTAAAAGAGCCAGAGAGACAAACAAAAATTCTCACAAAATCTTTTAGTCAATTTACAAGATATTTTCATTGTTTTTTAATCTTTGCCGCCTTAAATTGCATTTTTACTTTTTATTTATTACCGTCCACCTTGAGCAAGGCGATAAAGTCACAAAGACTCCAGTTAGACTGAAAAAAACTAACGAAGCTTTATTGCGGTGAGAGGACACGAGAAAACAGGTTTAAAAAAAAACAGAAGATACCGATTGACGCATCTTTGATGATCACGACAACGAGAATCGTTACCACAAGTAAGAAGTATGGCAGAAGAAACCATTAACCTGGGAGCTACACTTATAAATTATACCAGTATATTTATGATTAGTCAGTCTAGGTAAGTGCCATACGGGATACACTCAAAAGAGACATGACTGACTGGGCAAAACATTTTTGCCTCAGTAAGTTGCCATAACTTTCCATGGTATACTGGTTGCTAAACAAGGCTATAGAGCCCAATCTTTTATTTAACCCTAATCTGGAAGGAGAAATAACGGATTAATTGCTTTCCAAATCGTATTGCGCGTAAGTGAATGCAAAGATTTTAATTTGTATTCGAACTCGGCTATCTGATTTCTCGTTTTGATCCGATATTCACTGCACCACAATGCACATCCATATTTATGATACCAAGCGTAAATACATGAATTCGAGGTACCAAATAAAAAAGCTAATCAGAACAATTTATATGTAAATATTTATTAAAAAAGACACAAGGAATCTACGTTACATCGGTGGGAGGTGCCTGAATCAGAGACGGTTGAACGAAAAGATGACTATGGCTCATTTTTGAATATTTTGATCTGTCCGTATAGAAAATATTTTACTTGAAACGAAAATTCTCCAAAAGCTTCAGGTGTTAACTGGTTGTTTTGATTTTATGGCATATCAATCTCGGCGGATCATTTAATGCCAACTAATTTTTTTATTGTTGGTAATACCTTTTTCTTTCAACAATTGTTGTTTTTTATATAAGATTTTGTGTCTAGTAGTACGTTTTCTTTTCGAGTATCAAGATTCATTGGGATTTTGTTTATAAGGGCAGGGTCTCCAAATCCTACCCTGTTATTTAACCCATAACTGGAGGGAAGAGACTGACTAATACCTTTCCCAAGGGTACCAGTGCTTAAGTGAATGCAGGGTATTCAACTGGAATTCGAACTCGGCTCACCGATTTCTCCTTCCGAGCCGATATCCACTGCACCACAACGCACATCCGTCACTAACCACTTACAGCACCTGGTATTTCCAAGCAGTCACTTATCTAAGTACTGACTTTAGGTGTTGAAAGATATCATATATGTCACAATTTGTAATGTATAGCATACTTTTAACATCTACCTTACTAGAGAAATCTCCTCTTTTCAGATTCCATCATTCAGATTAACTAATTCTGCATTTAATGATTGCACAGTGATAGTTTTTTTTTCAATTTCCCGGTGATTTGTAATAAAGAATCCTATTAAACACAAAGACAACGTTATTCCCTTAGCATATTCCGTTTTGGTTGAAATAATGAAGGTTATCTCAAATAGCGCCAGGTATTTCCAAGGCTCAGTTTACACTGGTTAACAAAAATATTTCGAAATGGTGTTCAGAATCCAAATAATTTTAGCTAATTTGGGGGCGTTGAATTTTAAAATGTCCTTACTTTTCTTGGTTAGCTACTGTTTCGACTGTACAGAAAAACCTCATTGTTTGAAAAAAAGCATTTTTATGTTTTCTGTATATATGATATTGACCGATGGCAACATTTCTCAATGTAAAAACGTAGAAACCTCTCAATTCGTATTCAAACAAACAAATATTGGTCTGCCTAATGAGAAATACTAACTTTTTATTAACAATCAGCCCTTGAGTCTTTAAAATATTATGATGTAATATACCAAGACCAACAACTATTTTTATCAAGTCATCTAATATACTGACAGCAGATTAAATACATTTGTGAACTTAAGAGTGGATATGCGTTGTGGCGCAGTGGATATCGGCTCGGAACGAGAACTTGGGGAACCGAGTTCAAATTTCAGTTGAAAACCTTGCATACACTTACGCGCAAATACTCTTGGGAAAGGTATTAATCCATCTCTTCCCTCTGGTTATGGGTTAAATAATAGGACAGATTGGGTTCTATAGCCTTGGTCGGCAGCCAGTCTACCGCAGAAAGCAATGGCAACCTACTGCGGGATAATCTTCTGCCCAGTCAGTCATGTCTCTTTCGAGACATGATGGCCCAAGCGTGTATCGGGCATGGCACTTAACTGACTGACTGAACTTAAGAACTATAGTAAAAGTTTTCTCTTTCTTGACTGTCACTTTCAATGTTATTTAAGTCCTTCTGATACTCCAGCAGTAATCAGCCATTATTCGTTTGACTTAACGGCCTGGTAGCGCTACATTGTTTTGATATGCTGATGGAATCATTATACTTGTCCATCACTCACATCGACACAATTATTCGGAAATCTATATAGATGGCTATGTAAAAAAGGAACCGTAATACTAATATTAGCTTATTATTAATAAAGAGTGTTACTAATAAAGTTTATCAGATAATATGAATTTCGGTGATAAACTGGACAATATTGATACTTTCAGATTTAAAGTTTTGACTAAAAAACACGTGGCTGACATAAATTGCTCTGCTTACCTGAAAATCGATGGATTTCTACGACCTATATTAACTAAATGTCGCAATCAGCCATGATCGTAAATTGACTTATTTTTTGATAATGAACATAAAAGGCAGTTATCCCTGAATATTTATGTTCATTTTCGGAATCACCACCACCAGTCAGAGAGTCAGTCAGTTAAGTGCTATACGTGATACACGATTGGGCGAACATGTCTCTTTCGAGACATGACTGACTGGGCAGAAGATTATCCAGCAGTAGGTTGCCATTACTTTCTGCAGAAGGACTGGTTGCAGGCTAAGGCTGTAAAACTTAATCTGTCCTGTTATTTAACCCATAACTTGATGGAAGAGACTGATTAATACCTTTCCCAAGGGTATTTGAGTGTAAGTGAATACAACAAATTCAACTGGAATTCGAACACAGATCCCCGATTTCTCGTTCCCAGCCGATATCCACTGCACCAAAACGCATCTCAGCACCACCAAAGGTTCCTTCGCTCCAACAATAGTCTTGACTAGTGTTATTGCTTATTCAAATTTATATCTTAATGAGTACTCTCTCTTGTCTCCGGATTACAAATACTTTACTTTCCCCTGCTACTAGATGATTAGCGTTGTGGTGCAGTGGATATCGACTCGGAAGAAAAAATCGGAGAGTCGAGTTCGAATTCCAGTTGAATTCGTTGCATTCACTTACACACAAATATTCTCCATTTCTACCTTCATCTATGATTTAAATGGCAGAATAGTTTGGTTTCTGTATCCTAGGTTGACAACCAAGATACGTAGAAATAATGGCAACCTATTGCCATGATTCTATTAGCATGTTTCCACATAAGAATATATTAAGTCAATTTTTCATAATTATTGTAGAACTACCCTTGCCCATTTCTGTCCTTGCCTCTGTCTGTCTGTTTGTCTCTCTGTCCCTCTTTATGTATATTCCAAATGAATAAGAACGAATAAACTAATTGCAACGTTCAAAACATTAATTTAAAACAGTGATCAATATAAAAACAGAGCAACGAATATTTATTATTAATTATTACTTTAGAACATGTACAATCTACAAACTGCTACAAAATTGTACGTTTTGTTTCGACATTGAAAGAACACTGTCTCATCAGGTAGTTAATAATGTTGAAAACAATATATATATATATATATATATACACATTTTGTTTTCATATATATATATATTTTTTTCATATATCTACTGCTTCACGACATATGCGCTCGTACACACACAGACACACACACACACATATATATATATATATATATATATATATATATATATATAGTCATCCGCAGACATATCTGTTTCGCTGTATCACAGCTCAGTTTGTATCTATATAGTTGGGGATACATATATAGTTGTGGGTAAGTGTGTGTGTGTGTGTGTGCGTGTGTGTGTGTGTGTGTGTGTGTGTGTGTGTGTGTGTGTGTGTGTGTGTGTGCGCGCGTGCGTGTGCGTGTGCGGGATCTATGCAGTATACTTATGTTCCTACAGACCGCCGCTGAATGCGGTCTGCAATGACTCTTAAATCTGTAATACATTACAAAGCTCTCTCCGCCTGATGACAAACAAATTTATTTTGGATATTTGTTTCGGGATTGTTTCCGGATTTCATGATTGATATACTGTACCTTACCATGCGCACCGAATCCAAACTGGGATCTCTACTGCCTGCAGCACAAAGTATAAATCACGTCTTCTTGTTGAAGGCTAACATTTATATTCAATTGAATGTCCCAACACTTAACGCCTAAATTTTCAACCAAGCTTTTCATAAGCAGTCAAACATACATTATTCACAAACTCATCTAGTCTAAAATTAGTCAATGTAAGGTATATTTTACTTAGACTCAGGTGATGTATTCTTCTTTGTGAACGACAACTTAAAAAAATCTACAGTTCGCATTCTTGATACATTTACGAGGGCAATCATGTCTTATTCCATCCATTACTGCCTAAGCAGATGATTTTTCCGCATTAGATTGACGTTTATTTTTGAGGTAAACTGGTTTCCAACCAAGGGTACAGAACCCGATTTGCCTTGCTACTCAACACATAGCTGGAAAGAGGAGAGATGGATTAATATTTTCCCCAATGTTATTTGCGCGTAAGTAAATGTAACAAATTTGACTGGAATTCTAGCTCGATATCGATTGCACCTTACGGCGCCCAAAAGTTTTTTGATTGGTTTGAATCCAGAGTTTTTCTTCTCTTAGATACTCTCCCAACCAAAACTGAACGACCAAATCTATCTTGCTATTTACCCATAGCTAGCGAGAGAGATGTATTTATATCGCTTCCAAGGCAATTAGAACGTAAATGAATATAATGAACTCGATCCGAAATTCAATCTCGGCTCGGCACTTCCACAAATCGAACTTCTACAAATACTTTACCGTGTCTCCAGAGATAATGAATATCATTATCAAATATTACTTATATAAAGATTTCTTTTTCTGTATATTTTCGTTTTCTTCGTATTGAAGCCCTTAACTTATCGTGTAGTTGAAATGGACTCATTTGAAATCTACTAAACTTTCAATAAAGAAAGGCTTTTGTGTATTTATTATCTCTTGTGAATTATAAAAACGGAAAACACGGTATCTCACTATCTTTTCCATTTTGTCTCATCATTTTCACGAAATGGAGAATAGCATAAGACAAGATTATATATATATATATATATATATATATATAGGAAAACAATTTCTGGTAAATTCAGGAGCTAAATTTCCGTAATATTTGGACAAGTGTTATTGTCTAAACTTAATCAATAACTGTTAAGCCACGAGTAGGCACACATTCTTAGTTTCACCTGGACGAATAACTCATTCTGAAAGCCCTTGAGCGGACTTCAGTTTACTGGTAATGAATTAGAAATATTGTTACCTACGATTTATGCATGCAGTCATTAAAGTTTGCACGTATATATAATTACGACACCATTTCCCCCATTTTCTAAAGTCGGAAGGACGTACAATGGCCCATCGATTTTGTTTTAATATAGATGCGTCTGTGCATTTGTGCAGATTTGAAAGATCGATGTATTGATGAATCTATCCGTCATGATCAGTGCATACAATTACAAGCACGTAATCAGTGGACACTTGCATTGATCAGAAGACGAATACGTTTAACCCTCTCACTAAATTTGTACTAACTTGGGCACAGTGAAATACATAGTTGACTGTGTAAGCGCGATATTTAAGCATTAAAATTAATCATTGAAATACAATTTTCATAATGTAAGAAAAGAGTAATAGGGCCAAAAATATTAAAATCGACATCCTGTTAAAAAAACGGAAGCCAAATGGCAATAATTGAAAGAAAAATGTGAGAAAATGTTTATGAATGGGTGTAAAGTGTAAAAAAAAGAAAAACAAAAACGAAGAAATAGACAAATAACCATATATATATATATATATATATATATATATATATATATATATATATATATATACTACTGTCTATAATTATTAGGCCAGCCCAGTCTTTTTCAAAGAAATGATGCATTTCGACCTATTTTCAGTATTGATTGCCAAGTGGATAATTCTAAATGAAAATTGAATTGAAAAGTAATAATAACAGAAGAACCATTCTATTTTAATTTAGAATTATCCACTTGGCAATAAATCCTAAAAATAGTATAAAATCCATAATTTGTTTTAAAATTGGGGTGGCCTAGTAGTTATGACCTGTATTGAATATAATAAAAGTATCACCAAATTAATTCGGTTAGATAACAAATCATGCGCATGTGCAATTGTACAAAAATAAATTTAATCCTAAAAGACGAAACGCGACATAAGTATAATATGTCAACTTTGTCAAAAAATTTCCCCATATACAAATGAATAAGGAACAAAGAAAATAATTGTCACATTCAAAACATTAATTAAAAACAGTGCTCAATATAAAATAGAGCCAATGAATATTTATTATAAATTTTACTTTAGAACACGTACAAATTAAAATCTACTTCAAAATTGTAGATTTCGTTTCGACATTGAAAGAGTAATGTCTCATCAGGTAGTTAATAATTTTGTTGCAGATTGTAGTTTGGAAATGTTATAAAATATAATTCATAATATATATATATATATATATATATATAAAAATCAAAATAATAACTAAATAGACTCTGTAAGTATGTAGGCCGTAAATTTATACTAAGATAAACCTTAAAAAAAACCACTAACAGACAGAACCTAATTCCGTTACAATCCGGTCCACTGAGGCATCGGATAAAAGGGGAGAAAAAAAAGAAATCCGCGGAACAAGAACAAAACATTCAATACTCCGCAGTAAAGAAAAAAACCCCAAACGGAACCAACCACAAGAAAAAGTGCTCGATACAAAGTACAAAAGTTATACAAAAGTAGAGCAAAGACACACAAAAAATCTAAAGCGAGCCAAAACCTACCGCGGTGTCACACTACGGATCGTCAGGGCAAAGAGCCTTTGCCCTGACAATCCGTAATGTGAAACCGCGGTAGGTTTTGGCTCGCTTTAGATTTTTTTTTGTATATATATATATATATATATATATATATATATATATATATATATGTGTGTGTGTGTGTGTGTGTGTGTGTGTGTGTGTGTGTGTGTGTGATATATGCCATTTCGCCTTTTAAGAAAACTTAATTGGACTAAATTTGTTACCTTGGTACAACTGCAGATTTATTTTGTTTATGTAACCGAATTTATTTTGTGTATCTTTTTCAATTTCTTCCCATCACTTTGGTTAGGAGTTATTCCGCACTGCGATATTAGAAAATCTGCCAGGAATGGTGAAATGTAATATCTAGTGCGCAAAATTACTGTGGATGACCTTGTGACATTTACATCGTAGTGAATAATTTTCTCTTCTGATCAGCGAAACAACTTTTTCTATGTCAAAATTGTATCTGTCTCGTTACGGTGGGCAACTAACGCATTTGGCGTATGTATTCTGTTAAATGTCCATTTTGCGTTCATAATCTTATATTTACATTTGTTGAGGTTTATATATATATGACATACCCAAATATATACGAACTGTTAAATGAAAGAACAGAAATTATGACTAAATGCATCCACACTAAGAAATACCTCTTAGGTTCCTTACAACCATGGATGAAAACGTTTCGTTTTAGAGGCATTAAAATGTACGAGCTATTTCCTACCCTATTCAATCACAGACTGGAGGTTCTTTTAAATGGAAGAAGCAAGGCTTACTTTGTCTGCCCTTGCAGATTTCCAAATGATACGAGAGTAAATGGTAGTGTCATTTGCATAGAGGCCTACTTCGGGAACTGATTACATCAGTTTCGAGTGTTTTCTGTTGTTCTGCACACTCTTACAGAGTTGCCAGTAATATTTCGAAACAAAGTTCCGAGATCCATAAGCTAGTTTATTCTATCAGCAAAAAAAAAAAAGCTTAGCATCGTTTAGGACACGCTTACATTTATTATGGGAAGAGCAAAGAGGTGCCTATTCTGATCAGACATGTCGCTCCAGTAAATGTATAAGAAATGATTCCTGTGAGCGATGGTAGCCGAACAAGCGGGAGATAACTAAGGATATAAACGAGTGTTAAGTCGGAATTTTCTAGCTGGGATGAAAGCGTTAATGTCGGCTATTGTCCAGAAAGAGACATCAGAGGCGCAATCTTGAACAGGGAGACTGGAATCAATTCCCCCAGAGAGATAACCTCAATGTATCACCTTGATAAATCGAACACTATGAGTTTCTAACCCGGATCTCATGGTCGGAAGGCCAATGTTAAAGCCACTAGGCCACGTGAAATAACCTTCTCAGGTCGGGGTACAATCGTTAACTTCCCTCTTTCTCTCTTTGCTTTCTACCAACCACTCTTTCATTCGTGTCACAAACCTTATTGATTCTAACGTCTATGATATATTGCTGACTTCTTCAATAAGGGGTCAATCATTATCTATCGTCTTTCTTTGCATAATGTTCACTTCCTACCACCTAAAACTTTGTGGTTTCATCATTAGACAGTTGAAATGTCTAGATGCGACAATATGTGACAATGTCTAGATGTGACAATATGTTCTATGCTAGCAATTTTTTTCTCTCACAATTCTGGCTTAGTAAAGTCTCTTCCGGTTTCTTGCATTCCAATGAAAATTTATCTTGAAAAATTTTAATGTAATGTTCTGCTTTCTTTTTGTAACATCTCTCCTTATTAGTGTCTCCCGTCTTCAGATTCTCCAAAATTCAGTAACATTTGTGCTTTAGTAGCGTTATCATCTTGCTTGGGATGAAATGATGAAAATAAAAAAGAATTTATATATTTAGTTTCAGGAAGATATGTATTTACATTATTTCTTTTTTTGTAACATATTTCCTATTGGTAGCTTTGGTTTGAGAAATTTAACTTCACATATGACTTTTATTTATTTGATTTGATTTATTTTTAATACGTCATATCAAATCTTTAAATGTTATTTAAAGCCAGAAAATAACTTAAGATTGTAAAAAATTGTTTTATAGATAAAAATAGTTTACTGATATAGTAAATCAATTAAGTGTCATAGGTGATACACGCTTGCGTGATCATGTCTCGAAAGAGGTATGACTGACTGAGCAGAAGATTATCCCGCAGTAGGTTGCCATTGCTTTCTGCGGTAGACTGTTTGTCAACCAAGGCTGCAGAACCTAATCTGTCCTGTTATTTAACCAAGAACATGATGGAAGAGACGGGTTAATACCTTTCCCAAGGGTATTTGCGCGTAAGTAAATGCAAAGAATTCAACTGGAATTTGAACTCGGCTCTCCGATTTCTCGTTCCGAGTCGATATTCACTGCACCACAACACACATCCTTATTGATAAAAGTCTTACTAATTAACACAAACCTGGGAGGAAGGAAGTGGATTCATATCTTATCAAGGTGTACATGAATCCAATGAACCCAACAGAAATCCGAACGCACTCCGATTAAGAATTTTAAACCATTATCCATCCACACTTGCACCCAAGTTTACAGGACCTGATATTCTTAAAAGTTCACTAATTCAGGTAGTAGCCTGGACCTACGTTGCTAAACTTTTGTGTTTCTAATATGGCCGTAAGTCAAAGCAAATGAAAGCAAATGTATCTACTTATATATTTCCTGAAATGTATATATATATATATATATATATATATATATAATGTATATTAAATTTAACCATCCCTTTTCTTCTGACGATATATATATATATATATATATATATATATAAATTTACTACAAGAAAGTGTAAGAAAGCGAAGATTAAAACCGACTGTTCAAACAGTTATTTTATAACGAGTGTTCGATACAGATTAGAGCTTAATATTGTAATTTTGTTAATACAATGCTTTATAAAAGCATAATATTTTGATGTTTCGGAACAATACTGTTCTTCTTCAGGTTATATGTTAAAATAAATGGTGAAAATGATTTATTTTTTAAAAATTAGATGAATACATGGTCATTTAGAAAATTAGGGAGTAGCAGTTGCATTCGGTGTGTCAATATTGTTCAATAAAAAAATGTAACCATGGAGGTTTAATATTTGGGTTATGAATGGGGGCAGGATAGCTTGGATGTAGACATCTAACTTTCTAATATTGTCTGGGAAAAGATACATACTGGGACCTTAGGTAGACAATAATGTTTAACAGGTGGTTCGATTTTTTAACAATAGACATTATTTTTATTACTAACTTTTAATCCTAATTCTGGCTTAAACATTCCAGCTCCTTTACTCATAAGATAGTAGAGAAAAAAATCTACTATTTAATACATACATACATACATATATATATATATATATATATATATATATATATATATATATAAACAGAGAAAAGAGATTGTAAGAAGAGAAGAAATTGGAAAGGGAAGAAATATGAATCTGATATAATGATTATGTGTAAATATACAACTTAATCAATAATTTAACATTTCTCTTTCCCTCCTGAAATTAGAATGAAAATTCATTGAATTTTAATAAAGCTGGTAATCTCTAGCCGACGTTGCTTGCAGACACACACAATCTGACAGACATCAGAAGAAAATCTGCATAAAGATCCTCGCAAGTATCCATTAACACTCTTCGGAAATTTTAAACTGATCTTTACGTCAAACTAAAAGTTTGTTTCATTACTATTTACCACGACTGTTCTTCAAAGGGAAAAATAGTTAAACGAAATTATATATATATCGAGACTATATCTAACTCGACCTCTGTGTATCAATATTACTGACAAAAACAAATTATAGAAATCTATGAAGAACTATGTTTTTCCCGTTCTGATGCACAAGATCGAACACACACACACACACGCGCGCGCGCGCGTGTGTATTATATAATATTTTTAGGCCTTTTGTATCTTTGAAAAACAGTCATAAAAATAGTAATTCAATGATTATATATATATAAGAAAAATTAAGGCAGCCATGTTATTTCATTGTAAATTACCATGAAATAACGTGTCTGCCTTAATTTTTCTTATATTTGTTTTATATGTATTTATATACATATATATTTTGATGTCTCTTAGAGAGTTATCTTACTACGGTATTTACAGGATACTTCCTTTGGATTCTTCTATACCCACACTGCTTGCTGATATATATATATATATATATATATATATATATATATATATATATATATATATATATATTGTGTGTGTGTGTTTCTCAGTAATCTTTATTTACAACGCTTCTTAGTATTAATTAGTACATAACCAAATTGCTGAAAAGTTGTTTTCTCTCTACTTTTGTATTCCTTTTGCCATCTATATGTTATATTTGGCAAACTTCTTTTTCTCACTCTTTCTGACTTTTTGTGATTTATTGAAAAATTGTTTCTGCAATTTTCATTCGGGGTGAAATAATTTTGGTCATATTTCTGTCCAGTTGACGTATATATGCCCATAAATCCATCAGCGAGAATCTTCCACAGAGAAACTCTGTGTCTACAGTATTAGTATATTATTGTTTCTCCCTTTCACTACACCCTTTTTGTCACTGACAACTAGTCGGCTCAATTTCCCTACAATGGACAATAAAAATAGCCCATACACACCATATGTTTTGAGCAATTCATGACTACAAAACATATTTCTTCTTGTGAAATGATGACTAGCTTGACTTTCAGTTCGAAATTAGAAAGAGTGCAAATTTGGTCTATTGATGGAATACAGCCATAGAGGCTAATGCAGCAATAGAACCTAGATTAACTGCTACAGCACAACGATTACAGTCGTCAAACACCAGCATGAGTAACATATCACGTCGTGACAATCAACAAGAAACAGTCTACTAATATATATGATCACACATATTTAAACTTTTGTGCTGCTGATTCCTCATCGCCATAATGTATTATTCACTATTTCTCATGCAAAAACTACGTTTCTTAAATGTCCTCTGTAACACATATTTCAGTAGGCACACCAAAGAGAAAGAGAAAAAAAATAATTTTTAAAATAGAAATGAACTGAAAATGTTAATATAAGTAGAAAATAAGATGGCATAATATTAAAGAAAATGTCGGGAAAAGGAGATCTTTGAACTGACTGTATTCATTTTCCATCAGATATAATGTGACATATTTCAGGAATTTTTATAAAAGAATTATTTAGAAACGATTACAAGCGGCTATGAGTGGAATTCGAACTTGGTTGATAAATTTTATTTTTGCATCGATAACTTTTAGGCTGTATTACGACGTCAGCTGAAAAACTTAGAAGAACAGTAAAGTTAAATGAAGACGAAAAGGATGAAAAAAAGAAGGAACAAGATGATGAAGAATAAAAGGGAATGTCAAAAAACAAAAAGAAGAAAAAACGAAAAACGGTTTGAATAAAAATAAAGAAACGGAGAAACAGAAATATGAAGAAAAATAGTTTAGGAGAAAAAGAAGAAGAGGAAACAGAAGAAGAGAATGACATATACACTAACGACCATAAGTTTGGGACCACCCAAATTTTTAGCAGAATCAAATTCGCCGAGTTTCTATTTTTTGTTATTCTTATGCAGATATCAAGTAAAAAAGTATTCTTTTCAAATTTAAAGTAATAATTTACTCAGTTTGCTACTTGACTCCTCTTATTGTGATCAAGATTTTGCTAAAAATTCAGATTTATTCAGATATTATAATTATAGTATAATTTATTTTTGTAAATCATATTACTACGGTATAAATGGCAAGGAAGAAACAGATTAGCATTGAAAAAAAAGCTCAGGTTGAAATTTTTTCGAAAGAAGGTTATTCTGAACGTGTTATCGCTAAAAAAATTAAGCTTATCAAAAAATGGCGTGCATTATTGCCTTCAACGACTTCGTGAGACTGAGTTAAATATTGTCAGAAAAAGATCTGGTAGGCCCAGAGTAACATCTATTGTAGAGGATAGGCACTTGATCATATCTAGCAAGAGGAAGAGAAGGAAAACCGCCCCAGAATTAACAATTGAAATGTATTCTACTCGGCAACATCCAGTATCTGTTACTACTGTTAAGAGACGACTTCCTTCTGCTGGGCTTACAGGCTGTGTAGAAGTTAAGAAACCGCTATTAAAGAAGGAGGATAAGGGATGAAATTGATCGTACAGTTCAAAATAAACTTCCTAAAAATGAACAAATGTCATTTAAATGCTTGCAGGATGTTTGGAAATCACTTTCATTAACTTATGTTTATAAGTTATTAGAAAGAATCCCCAGGATTTGCTCTGCTGTAATAAGGGCTCGTGGTGGTTTCTTTGATGAAAAAAAAAATGAATTAACTTAAATTAAATTTGAAATTACTCTATGTTAATTTTGGTTTTAATTATTGTACAATTGTGAGCAACAATGAAATATATCCAATTTATTCTTATTAAAATTTGTTATTTTTTCTCTTAGAGAATAAATCTAAGTGGTCCCAAAATTATGGTCGGTAGTGTAGGAAGAAGAAACGGTAAAGCTGACGAAGAAAAAAAAACGGATAGACGTTAGAGAAATAGAACTAGAAAACAGAAAAGAAAAAGAAGAAGCAGAGAAAGAAAACTGGAAAAATTGTTCAGCAGAGAAAGTAATAAAAAGAAAACAAAAAAAAGTTTCAGAAGAAGAAGAATCAGAAAAAAGGTCTGAAAGTAGAAATTAAATAAAAGGAAGAAAGAAGGGAAAAATAAAAAACAAAAAGGAAAGAAGATAAAGAAACAGACAATGAAACAGAAAAACCAATTAAAAGAAGAATCTAAAAAGATAAAATAGAAACGGAAAACGTTTAAAAATAGAAGAAAAAACACGGAAAAAAGTCAGATAAAGAATAGAGAAAAACATATGAGAAGGAGAAAAAAAAAAACGAAATAATGAAGAAAAAATTACAATTCAAATAAGCAAAAGAAAACACGTCAAAACGAAGAAGAAAGAAAAATTAAAAAACGAAAAAAGATGAAGAAAGTTGGACGGTATGTAAAAAAGAAAGTAAAGAGCAAAATGAAAAGAGAGAAATAGTGAATGGATGTAAACAATTTTAAAGAAAATTAATGTTCAACGTAGGGAAAGAAAAGTTCAAGTTCCAATAAATTAAATTAATCAAATAAAGGATGGGACAGTTAAATTTACTGACGACAGTCACAGAAGAAGAGAAAATATCCGTATCCACTTGTGGCATACTTCCCTTGTTTTCAACTTTCGTCCGTCATTATCGGTCAGCTTCATCATGCCTGCGGCCCTGTACAACAGATCTGCCATTTTCTACCCAGTTTCAATGTGGCTGCTGGCGTATTGTTCTCAATTATTTGTTACGGGGTAATCTCTACCCATTCACCCAAAGATTACGCCAAATTCGACATCAATAATATCAGTTCTCTCATCCGGCGAGAGTAGTCTAACTGCCAATCTAGAGTCTCCATCAACTGCCCTCCCTACCATTAACGAAAATCATCCGAGATTTAACTCTACAATCATCGGAAAGTTTTCGTTCTTATTCGGAGTCTGAATGAGAAAGCTATAACTGAGATGACTGTCTTCAATTTTTCTTCTTGTTTGTCTCTACTTTTTTTACCATAATGCTACACACACACACACACACACACACACACACACACACACACATACATACATACATAGACACATGCACACACATGGACACGCACACACACACACACACACACACACACACACATACATACATACATAGACACATGCACACACATGGACACACACACGCACGCGCACACACACACACACACACACACACACACACATACATACATACATAGACACATGCACACACATGGACACACACACACACACACACATAGCATAGACACATGCACACACATGGACACACACACACGCCACAACACACACACACACACACACACACACACACACACATATATATATATATATATATACTTCAAAAGTTATTTTGTCGATACCCATGTTTGTGTAAGAGCCATGTTTTTGAAACATAGTTTTCCACATTTCTTTATACAGGTGCGACGCGTAAACTGTCATCCTGTTTTATTTTAATTTCGCCCATGCGCAATGTTTTTGACCTACTTGACTGCACGCTATAGTAGGGTGAGTTGGGCACCGTCTGTGAAAAAAAGAGTACCATGACGCAATTCACTCTACCAGAAATTTTGAAACTGCATGCCGTACTGCGCGGTATTCTCTCCGGAGGATCTAATAAGAACATTTAAGAGAGTTTCAATGTCGATTTAAGGACAGTGTAGATGATTCGAAAAGAGTTGAATGAGTCTAATAGTGATTCCGAAGTACGGGAGTTCGGAAAACACACTATGATCGTTGTGATACGCAAAGAACTCCCGCATTTGTTTGTGAGGACCTCACTCAGCGCAAATGTCTACATCAAGTACTTTCATGAAATAGTGCTGCTCTGGGTCGAGAGATTAGCTGCTGAAAAATCTTATGTCTGGAAACAGGACTTTAGACCATGCCACACATGCAGAAGTATCCAGTCATGTCTGCCAAATAAAATTTGCGACCACATCACGACATAGGTCTAGCAACCTAATTCCCTAGACTGCAACCCACTTGATTATTATGTGTGGGACGTAGTTGAACGAGAGTTCAACAAACTTCCCTGCAGCACCAAAGGTGAAATAATATAATAAAGTTACCAACTGTACATTTTTGTAGAAAAATGGCAATCAATCAAACACTAAAAAAACTAAAATTACATTTTTTATAGTAACATTACCAACAATACATTTTATGATCTACAAAATATATCTGAAAACACTTTTACTCTGAAACAAAGAATAAAATTATGTACAAAATTTCTGTAGTGGAAAAAAATGACATAAAAATATTTAGATTTTGACATTACTAAACCATAGTGGATGATTGGTCGCCAAAGAAAATCAACTATTAATACTGCGCTATGGCAGAATTTAGTGCTCTAGAATTTCTTCACAGATGAAGAGAAAAATTGAGGCAAAAGCTAAGTTGCTCTTCAGAAGGCTGCTAAGAATGACATGACTAGAGCTTTAGAGAAACATGGATATTTAAGTATAATGGGAACAAAAAAGAACTGGAAATTTCTTGGACACATAATGAAGATGGATAAGTTGAAGAACCTTCCACAAATCAGGACATTCTCAATGAAAAAGAGCAGAGGGAAACCAAAAACGAGGTTGTGTAAACGAATGTCTGAGGGAGTGGAATTAAGAGTAAACATAAGTAAATATAAGTCACAATGGACAAGAAGTTGTAGAGAGATGTAAACATTCACTCTCTGGACGGATTCTGAAAATATATAAAGATGTTAAAAAACTAATAAAAATATTTTACAAATATGTGTATATCGATAGAGAAACATATCTTTTAGTTTTCAATGAACTGCAAATTATGAATCGTTCAAGTACTGAAACATATATGCATTTGGTACAGTTTTCTTTTTATTCATTTTATCTCAAGCAAGTAACTAAATTTTTTAACCCATTAGTGCCTATCGTACATTTTTATGACTAGATATATCTTTGGTTCGTAATAAAGAATGAAGTGTCGTTCAAATATATCACCTACTGTCTAATGTATATTGGCAAAACTGATGTCTCAGTTTTCAGTATATAGTGAAAATCTTGAGGAGGAAGATTCTCAGTTTAATTTATCATTCAAGCAAAAACCTTTTTTGGTAAGTAGTATTCATATTTGTATATAGTATATATTAATGTTCTAACTGTCCTATGAAGCCAAGAAAATATATAAAAGTAATTTTGCTCAGATATACCATGCTCTATAAGCTTGGTACTAAAATAAGGACCAAACTATAAGTTTATTTGTTTTTCTTAGGATAATGCAATGGAATTGTTTTATGTGTTTAATATTAAATAAATTTGTAGAAATTAAAGAATTTTGGTAAAAGATTCAAGAATATAATTTGGCACTAATGGGCTAAAAGTAAAAACTGTGAAAGAAAATGAGAAGGAAAAACATTATCAAGGTGAAATGACAGTAAAAGAATAAGAATTAAAAATACAGAAGTTAACGATAGTTGATATTCTAAGTGCCACAAGGCCGAAAATATGGGGTACACAGTGAGGATCGAACTCACTTGCAACAAGTTCTACCGAGATAAGTTTGCTAACCATTACACCGCGCCGAGGTGCTCAGGAGATTTTCTAAGCGCGGCTTAGATGTAACACAAGGCCGAAAGTATAGGACATCCAGTAAGTATAAAACTTACTACATAATTGTAACGGTTTAAGCAAAACAAGCTGGCTAACCACCTCGAGGCGCCCTTATTTTACGAAGTACAGCTTAGATGTGGCACAAGACCGAGAGTATGGGGCATCTAGTGAGGATCCAACTCACTACTCAATTGCAATGTTTTTAGCGAGACAAGCTTGCTAACTATTATACCACCTCGAGGTGCCGAAGAATTTGACGATAGAAATTGAATTTCAATTTTTGAAAATCAAAGTTGACTAGGAAAACAAAAAACCAGAAGAGAATTCTAAAAGCGGGAAATACTAGAAAAATTGTTAGCAAAGAACTTACGGTTATTTCTGGACATGCAAATTTGTTAGCAGTCTGGTACTGCGTTTAAATCCATAAAGTCTAGATAACTTGAAAGGGAAATTAATGTTACAATTACCAAGACTATATTTGTAGAAAAGACGCAGGAAAGTTACATTACAGCGTTGAGAAAGTCACTGAAACCGAAATGGCATTTCAAGACTAATTTATAAAGGAAGCAAAATAATGTATTAAACATAACAACTAATAATTCAGTAGTGCAATTATAATTATAAAAGTTATGATATATTAGCAACACTGATGTCTCAGTTTTCAGTATATAGTAAAAATCTTGAAGAGGAGGATACACGCAGTTTCATGTATCATTAAAGCAAAAACATTTTCGGTAAGTGGTAGTTATGTCTAACTCATTTTTGTATATAGTATATGAAGGCTTTAACTGTATAATAAAACCAAGAAAATGTACAAAAGAAATTTTGCTCAAATATACCACGTTTTATTCTAAAATAAGAACCAAACAAAACATTTATTTTTTTCTTAGAATAATATATATTGAATTTTTTATCTGTTTAGTATTAAATAAATTTGTACAAATTAAACATTTTTGGTAAAAAGTTTAAGAAAAAGAAATTTGGCACTAATGGGTTAATACACAAAAAGTAAAACTGTGAAATTAGAAAAGTTGTGATTAGTATTTGTTTATACTGTATACTCCTAATAACTACACTATTACATGTATTTTTCTAATGAAAGGTGCATTAGCCTTCTAAGTAGAAGTACTTTCTTGCTTAACTTTGGTATACATATATAAAGGATATTGTAGTTGTTACATGTTTGTCACGATTAATAAAAACTTATATATTGCTTATTTCAGTATATGTCTATATTTCTGATATGAGGCATTTGCAATATTTACATTTTTCAGACGGTTGTCCTCCTCTTTATTGTCATATCTGCGACATTTCGGGCAACAATTTTCAGGTGACTAGAATTTTCAACAGAACCCTTTATTTTGATCATTGGAGTAGATTGTTCTCATTTCATGTCCTCAAGAGACACATGGCTCAGTGGATAAAACCGTTGGTCTGATGCAGTGACTTGACCTAAAGAGTTGTGAGTTCAAAACCTGGTAAGAGTAGTATCGAACAAAAACAAAAACAAACAAACAATAGAGTGTTAAATGGAGATAACTAATCATCGGGAAGTTTCATGAGTTGTGGAACGAAATCAATCTACCCCAGTGATCAAATTAAAGGGGTCAGTTTAAAATTCCAGTCACTTGACGAAGGTCGGAGCGTACAGCGGCCGAATTCTCGTGAATATGACAATAATATAGTAAATCTTTCCCTGACATTTAAAGGACGTATTGAATATTATTGAGATAGAGGAAAGCAGAAAATAACTTAACAAACAAGCTTGTGCAAGCAGAACAGGGATTAGGAGATACAGAAAATGGATAAGTGCTACAAAGGAAAAAAGATTGTGGAGGGCAATGATCACTCATTTCTTGAAGATACGCAAAATTTTGATGAAAAAAAATGCCAGGTAGTTTATTCACCACCGATTAATAGATGAAGTTGTCCGTGCTCATTTACACTGAGTGAAGACTATGGAAATATTGGTAAAAGTGCTAGTGAAAAAATAGCCTTATTGAAAATGTTTATGATGAATAAGCTATGTAGATATGTTTTGAGTAGCCCCAAACACAACGTGTGTTTGGAATGATGAATGCATTGAAAAGATATTAGGAAAAATCCCAAACATTGACCTGACTATTTTATGTTCTCTGATGCCAATGGTCAGGTGTATGATGCTTTACGATTCCGTAGGTTTCTGGCAAAGAAGTACGTTACAAAAATGAACCGCCCATCTTATTCATATTCAGCAACACGTTACTACAACTCTGAAAGTTGCTGTGTAAAACGAGATCTAGGAACATTTTTAGGGATTAATACATCTTCTGTTCGTAAAATTAGTATATCAAGATGACAGAAGCCAATGATGATCAGGTAAGGTGACATTTTTTCCAATGTGCACCTTCGGGAATTAAAATTTCACGTCTCGTAATGATGTTTTATAAGGTAGCAAGATTATAAAGTTTGAAAGTAGTGAGCATCAGGAAGAGACAACTGAAGTTCCTGGGACATGCATTGAGGAAAGAGGGCTTGGAGAACCTGGTACTGACAGGCCAGATAGAAAAAAGAGACAGCATCGGATAACATATTTGAAGGTCCTGATCAGGTGGATGACGGAACGGGGGTTGTGAGGTGTAAGAGGAGAAAACATACTAAGAGCCACCAAGGATAGGCATACGTGGAGAACCATGATCGCCTACGTCCTGAAAGGACAGGGTACATAAAAGAAGAATGTTATACATATGATCAACTTTCATGTTCACTGATTCAAATTAAGTTTATTTCTTATTCAGTTGATAAAAGGTCAAAAACATTTCATTATATTTTCTGTCAATGGATTTATACATTTGATGAGATTTCTGTTTAATCTCGTCTTCCATCTTTTTTTTTCAGTCTTTCTATTTTCGTTTTACCTTCATTCATTTTAATTAAGTATTACTTAATTAAATCTTTGCTTTTACTATAGATCCGTTCATGGAAATTGAACGGATTAATGTTCAGTTATGGCACCTAAAATTTATGAATTTAAGCACAATCAATCATTTAAAAAGACATGACGGACTGGGCAGAAGATTTTGCAGCAGTAAGTTGTCAATATTTTTTGCAGTAGATTTGTTTCCAACCAAGGCTATAGAACTCAATCTGTCCTGTTATTTAACTCATAACTGGAGGAAAGAGACGAAATAATACCTTTCCCAAAGGTATTTGCGCATAAGTAAAAGCAAGAAATTCCACTGGAATTCGAACTCGGCTCTTCGATTTCTTTCCAAGCCGATTTTTACTGCACTACAAGGGCAATAATACATTGGAAAAAAGGTTTCATAATTTTACATGTGAAATGGACTGACGTAGCCGTAAGTTCTAGAGTTTTGTTTTCTCTCGCACTTCTCGTTTGTGGAAATTTGTTTTGCTTCTCGTCTTTAAAAATATTAAATGTAATGTTAATCGTTATTATTTAATTTATCTCTCTCATTAATAGACTTTTTGTCTTATATTCTCTTACACTCCC
Source organism: Ascarosepion bandense (assembly GCA_037127315.1). NCBI lineage: Eukaryota > Metazoa > Mollusca > Cephalopoda > Sepiida > Sepiidae > Ascarosepion > Ascarosepion bandense. Next base: position 453,771 of record JBBBDQ010001395.1, on the reverse strand, counting down.
TGAGTATTAGTAGCTTTACTGCCTTGGTTAGGATGAAAAGATTTTAAAAATCGAGCGTAATTCCAATTAACTTCTTTGACAAATTTAACAAAATAAGATATGCGGATGACACAGTTTTGAGAGCATGCCTAGAAAGGAATCTGCAAGAATTTTTACAGAAGGTATTGAAGGAAATCAAGTCGAAATGATTCGGACTTAGTTGCAAAAACCCAAATGTATGGTTATTTTGCAAATGTTACTAAAATCAAGGAAGCTCAGCAATTGGAAGTATTTTAATAGAAGAAGAGAAAGTGCGAAAAATGATCTAAAGACACATTGCAGTAGCGAAAGATGCCTACCAAAACTATATAAAGTATTAAGAAATAGAAAAACATTGATAAAAACAAATAAAACTTTGTGGGGTTCTCCCCTTTTTATGAAGATGAACTCATCTAGAGTATTCGTATACTCCTGCTATAGAAGCGAGACGGAAGATACCGAGGAAGATACCGAGGTTTTACGGAGATTACAGCGTCAGAACTTCATAGCAGCTCTGTGCTCCACTTAGCAAGAATAATATTACGCAGTACCCGAGAATACCATGGACATGAGAGGATCAAGAATGTCTTAGAGAAAAAGGAAACGCTAAGAACATTTATACTTAACATTAGAAAGAGGCAGTTGAAATTCCTAGAGTACATAATGAGGAAAGGGAGCTTGGAAAATATGAAACTGACAGAATATTTTGAAGGCAACAATGAAAGAGAAAAACAGGGCAAAAGTTACCTACCGTGCTTGTCTAAATTGTTGACAGAAAAGGATTAAAGAGAGATAACCGAAATACATTTAATAAGTGCAAGAAAGGATAAAACATGATCACCAACATGACACGTAAAAGAAGATCCTGCGGGACTGGATATTTATTCTTTCTGTTGATTCCTGTTTTCTTATTCAAACTGATATTCCTGGAATTTTCTCTATTCTATTCTTTCTCGTTTTATTATTACTATTGATTTTTTATATTTATTCTATATCTGAGGTTAAATGCTATTTATAGCGTAGGCAGTTATTCCTTTTGTTATTACGCATTCCTCTTGATCTTAGTCAGAATAATATACCGTCTGTGATCCGTGATGGTAAAAAATAATGAAAGCTATTTTGAGTCCCATAAAATGATAATGGCATTACGGACAATATGATACTGAAATCCAAACACGTATTGCGATAGCAAAAGGTACATACCATTAAGTAAACAAAGTATTAAATAAAAGTAGAATTTTTTCGTTAAATCAAAGAAAAGTGTACGTAGCTGTTATGCCATATCTTTTTATATGTTTTTCTTTACAGGGATTTGAAGGCCATGGTGTATCAGGAAAAGATACAAAACATAAATAATCCCAAGCATCGTATCCCCAACGCCATTGCAACTATAATTCAGTTGTGCTTGAACGTGTTCTTCAGTAGTGGAGGGCAGGCATTGAACTGTTTTGTTTTAACAGAATGGTAATTATTTAGGGCTTATTATATAAATAAAAATCTTTTTTTATATAAAACGTTTCATTTTTTTTCTATATGCAGAAATTTATGGGACACTGTATATATGGTAAAGTTTGCCGACTCTATACAGGAAACAAACGTCATTCTGTGACCGGAAATTTAGTGCTGCTGTCTACTGTCGGTTGGCTTTTATAAAATCTGTTTATTAAAACAGTTTCGCATGAAATTAAATTTGTCAAATTCAGTAACTGTTACAACTATTTCTCATATTGATGGTAGTTTCTCCCCAAACTTTATTCTGCGAATTTTTTGTTTGTTGGTGTTGAAAACGTTCAAGTATTGATATTGTAATTTAATATAAACCCTTGTGCAAATTAATTGAAATAAAATGAACAATGTCTTCCTGGGGTCTATCACACTTTCACTGTCGTCTTTTGATGTTGTTTTTCTCTTTCAAATGCAATTTGCTTTACATTTTGGACTGATAGACACAGTTTGTTTCTTCACCCTGATGACACGACTGACAGTTGAAATGTTGACACCAGTAATATCCGTGATGTCTCTGTATGGATTGTCAGTGTGTTCATACAGCGTTACAACTTTCTTACATTTCCTTCGAGTAACGTCCATCGCAGACAAGAGCCGTGGGAGAGCCAAACGACTGTCGAGTCAATAGTGCCTGGGAGAGATAATAATCCGATGCAATCACGGATGACACAGTGTATTTTCAAGATAATAAAAAAATTCATCGTACACACCAAAAAGTGATTCATATTGCTACCCACTACTGTAAATGACCTAATTCGAGTAAAAAGTAGATATCGATTACATCCTGTCACTCCGGTGGTTCTACGATTAACCGTATGCAAAAAAAAAAAAATATGTAACAAAAGCAATTGTTTCAATTAATTTGCACAAAGGTATATTTTTGGTCATTTTGTACCTCCAGCAAATAGAGTTTGGTGAAATATTATTTATCGCATATATTACATTGAAGCAATTATTTTTTATTGTATGAGCGTCTCAGTAAATACGTTTCATACATTCAGCAAATATACAACGGGAAAAGTTATCACTAAATCTGGTTAATGTGTCTTTTGGATTTTGAAAATCAGTATCAGTATCGAATGTTGGCGCTGGATTAGTTGTTCTGTTTTATGTCATATCAACACCTAAGTTGGTTATGTAATACCGACAAAGCTTTTACAATAAATTCTATGAGAAGAATATATATTTTTTGTAAGAAAGCAGTTTGTAGATCAGGTTTTCTTGATGAATTTTTGTAAAGAGCGCTTCGTCGATAATCAGATGTAATACTGGTATATTTTTTCCTCAAAACTGTATTACTGGTAATATTTTTTTTCGTTCAAAAATATATTGCTGTTAATAATTTCTTCTAAAAAAAGCATTGCTGTAATTTTTACTTAAAGAAAAAAACTATTTGTATGGGTTTTATGTGCGTTGTGGTACAGTGGATATCGGCTCGGAACGAGAAGCCGGGGAGCCGAATTCGATTTCCAGCTGAATCCATTGTAATCACTTACACCCAAATACCCTTGGGAAAGGTATTAATCCGTCTCTTCCTTCCAGTTATGGGTTAAATAGCAGGACAGATTGGGTTCTATAGCATTGGTCGGCAACCAGTCTACCGCAGAAAGCAATGGCAACCTACTGCGGGATAAGCTTCTGCCCAGTCAGTCATGTCTCTTTCGAGACATGATCGCCCAAGCGTTTATCATGGATGGCACTTAACTAACTGACTGACCTCAGTTTGGTGGGGTTAAGTCTTTGCTCATAGCTGGGATACTAACAGATGTTACCACCCTGGGTCATGGTGGAGCTGGGAACAATAACAATTAAGTGATGATTATACGCTCCTCTAAACTTCCCAATTACAGATCTTACTGCCGGTTGCAGTTTATCGTCATACCCAGGAGCCTGGCACTAGAAATTAAAAAAAATACAGTTTCATCAATCATGGAGGTTTGAAATTAATATTTTAAACTAGGTGGTATTTAAGAAGGGCTAAAGGTTAATTGATCGTTCTAGCGAGTGTTTAGAAGAAAAAATCTATTTTTCTGCTGCAATGGCAGTTGAACTCTAAGTGACACCATTCAATAGAGGGAAACTGGGGAATAAAAAAATAAAAAATGAAAAGAAACCAGACGCATAGCCCTGTAATCGCTTTCATTGCCGGGTGCCAACGGTTACACGGTCAGCAGAGAAATCTGAAGGAAAATCATTCCCTTGGTAACTAATTTGCTACATTGATCTTTGCCCGATGTAGGTGTTTGGACAGAATCAGAGGAAGATAAGGGAAAGTATAGTTTGGATAAAATAAAGTGGAAAGTATAAAAAGGAACTAAAAGAAAAGGAAATGAAAGAAGAAGAGGAAGAAAAGACTGCCTTACTAAAATATTAACATACAAAAAGAATATAAAGAAATAAAGTGTTATATGCAGACAGACAAAAATATCTTGAAGTTTTTGGCATGATATTTAGAAACAATATCAAAATTTTACTTTATGTAGCTCGTGATTTCGATCAGCATTAATACGTTTTGAAATTAATTTCTTTTGGGTATTTATCTACGCACCAACAGAAAAAGATACCAGGCCGAACTTCAAGTGAGAGACTCAACAGATACATATGTCTACAGTACTGCCTACATGACGCGGGCAATTATGTCTCCCCACAACCTGGTATTTCTTGTAGCTCTGACAAGCGTTTGTCTTTTTACTATTCTCGCCAAACATTTACAAAATTTCGTCAGGTAGATCTCTCCACAAATTTTCCTGCAGTATACATTTCGTGCGTACAAAATTCACCAAACTCTCCTTCCTCATTATGTGTACAAAATTTCTGATTATGATTCTGAATATATGTCGTTTTTTGTTTCAATGTTCCTTAAAACTTACTCATTGTTTATGCTCGAATTGCATGATATTCCCAGCATCCTTCGGTAGAACTATATTTCTTCTCCTCCCATTCATATCTTTATCTGTGAAGAAATTGTTCAGCATTTATAGCCATAGTGTTGGGTTGATATCACCAACTAATTCAGTAAACTCTTCTTTGATTCTAACGAAATTTGCCTGTTCCTCATTACTTTGCTTAGCATTTGGAATGCAGATTTTGTTATTTCAGTGTATATTCAGATTTTGCAATATGACATTACAGTTTGTAATTATTTCCATTTGAAAATCCTTATATTTTTAGTTTACTTGCTTTTTCTTCTTCTTCTATGTGCCCTGTCCCTTCAGGACGTAGACGATAATGGTTTTCTACGTCTTCCCTATCCCTGGTGGCTCTTAGCACGCCTTCTCCTGTTACACTATGCAACCCTCGTTCCATCATCCATCTGATTAGGTCCTTCAAATATGTTATCCGCTGCTTTCCCCTGTCTCTTTTCCCCTCTATCTGGTATATTAGTATAAGGTTCACCAAGCCCTCTTTCCTCATTGCGTGTCCCAGGAACTTCAGCTGTCTCTTCCTGATGCTCAGTATTAATTTCCCTTTCGTTTCCATCCTTTCCATAACCTCATCATTGCTCACATGCTCGATCCATGATATCCGCATCATCCTTCTTTACGTGATTACTTGTCATATTTGCAGAATCTAAAGAGGAAGTAACTATTTTTAAACACATAGCCCTCTGTCAAAATAAGCAACTATTGAGATAAATAATAGAAAAGTATATTACGATTGGGAAGTAAAAATTGCTCTTTCAGGTAGAGTAATAAATAATTTCCGTTTTTGTTTGATGTTTTTTTTCTGAAATGAAAAACAATGATATCTTGTTCAGTTAAATATTTTCTATTACTTCCACATCTAAACAAAAAACGGACATATTCTGCATTGGGATGTTTTAATATCTTTATTGAATATCTTGAGCGACAAATAATATAAATTTTGTTTGGATTTTGATAGGCCCATTGCTGATATTTTAAGTGTTGTTACAAACTGAATCACTGAGGAATTAGACAGGAAATCCGTAAGGGGACGACTATCTTTTATATATCGAAGGCCCTTGACGAAGTTTAGCATAGGCGGTTGCAGCTAATTTAAGAGAATGGCTGTTGGAAGATCCTATCTCTGCCAACAGGATTTTGCACCATGTCACACAAGGCGGACAGACAACACCCCTTACATCTAAGCAACAAACTCCCCAGATTGCTACTTGATTTATATCTGTAGGTTGCAGTCGAACGAAAGGCCACCAAAACATTTTGTAACACTTAAAATAAAATCTAGACAAAGATTTTGGCAGCATCCCTAACTTAAACAACGAGACCGTTCAGAAGAGATGCATTAGATTTCTGAAGTCGTCTGGAGGCTGTGGTTGAAGCCAATAGCGATTTTATTGAATAAATGTACTCTTTAGCGTTTCAAGATATTTTGTGTAATTTTGTTAAATATAGACGTCAAAATAAGATGTCAGTGTTATTTTCATTTTTGCGTAATTTAGACAGTAATTTATCCATGTCATCCTGTATGTTGGCATGGTGTCCTTTTTTTGCAATACAAATTTCGATTTTTTCCATATTGTTTTGCAATATCGCGATTAAAGTAAACAAACTGATTTAACGTATCTTTATTGTTATTAAGTTTAGTAGGACCCTCAGTGAGAATCAAAATCCCTGATCTAGTAATAAGCTGCAAGACAAGCTTGGAAAACTGAGTGGATCTTAATTACATTATAGTTTTTGGTTGGGTTCTATGGTTACTTTTGTTTAGCGGCATATCAAACTTTGTCTGTTATTTAATGCCGAAATCTATTTTGTACGCCATTTTTTTTTCTTATGATTATTAATTAAGCCATAGATGGTGAAGAAGAGTTGGATTCATACTTTTCCCAAGTATATTTGAACTTAAGTTAATGTAATGAACCCAACCTGAACTGGAACTCGGTTCTCCGATTAACGATTCCGAGTTCTTATCAATTGCACCATTCGCATATCAAAATTCACAGCACCACGTACTTCCAAGCTGTCACCCATCTAGGAACTGCTTAACTTCAGTAATCGTACTGTATCCGGTGTCTCAACGTGAGGCAGCCGAAAGCCGTCGTTTTGGGAGAGAAAGCTAATAATGTTGCATGATCTGTACTTAAACAGGCCAGCTTTCTCCAAACACACAGCCACGGAGATATATGATTTTGATGTTTAAATTAATGATTGATTTATTGATTTAGATAATTCATTGATTATTTTAATCTATTAACGGATTGATTTAAGTTAATGATTATTTTTTATTATTATTATTTTTCTATCCCATCAGATATTGTCGGTTTACCACACTCGCTTCCATATTCTTGCTTTCCTGACTGCTACAACCTCCAGGAATATAAATGCAGTGTCAATACTCATCTCTTAACCACTTGACTCTATTTCTTTTTACACCACCCTGTATATCCTTTTCTTTCTCTTCACCTTTGCAACTGTCATCACACCTGTATTCCTATCCTTCTCTTGCTCCTTTCTAACTGGTTTGTCTTTCTCTTCACTCTCCTTCTATGTTATCATTTTAGTCTTATGTAGCCCTCTAATCTTTTTACTCTTATGTAGCCCCCTGCACATCAGTAGCGTTAGCGCCTTGCTCGGGGTGATATGATTAAAAAAAAAAAATATATATATATATACTAAATCTTTCCCAACATTTCACGGGTTCAATAGAGTCACTTAAATGTGATTAATTTTCAAACAGTAATTTCTTTCTGGGGAGTTGTCTAGTCATAACACACCGTCCTTTCGGCATTGATCCTGCCTCCCGGCAGTCGAATCAGCCATCGAAGCCGCAACACCAATTTCTGGCATTGATCCTGCTTTCTGGCAGTCGATTGGATGTGCATTGTGGTGCAGTGGATATTGCCAGTGCCTTGGCAAAGGTATTAATCCGTCTCTTCCCTCCAGTTATCGGTTAAATAGCAGAACAGATTGGGTTCTATAGCCTTGGCTGGCAACCAATCTACCACAGAAAGCAATGGCAACCTACTGCGGGATAATTATCTGCCCAGTCATACATATCTCCAAAGAGACGTGATCGCTCAAGCGTATTTCACGCATGGTACTTAACTTAACTGACTGAATTTCTTTGAAACTGTCACACTAGTGTTCCATTATTGTATTCATTAAGTAAAATCTTAAGTAATTTACGTTTTGGTAGAATCAATCATATGACAAATGTATCATCCTAACCAACTCTTCCTTAAATATGTCATAGCTAGTGATGAAAAATGACCCACATACAAGGATTATTTTGTTCAACGCGAAAAGTATTGAATTGACAACGATCGATAATACCAAGCCCCATGGAAAAATTTTAATATTGTACGTGTAGTGGAATCACCTGGGTATTATTCATCCAGTTGCTGAAATGCGTCCATAAATATTGGTTGAAAGCGCCCTACCCTCATCATATAATATAGCAATCTGGCCCCACCCGAGGAAGGTTGATGCAATCGATGGTGTTTCCCGTCGGTGAAGGGGTCGGCGAACGACAAGACAGGTGTTTGAGAAATACATCCTGTCGGGGCTTGGAGCGGATGTCGCAGGGTTATGAGTCGGGCTCGTTTGACCTTATTTCCGACAGCGGCGGAAATGACTACGGAGGCAAACAGAACAGGTGTCTCTTGGAATTACGTGAGCGTTGCGTGGGCGAGGCAAAACCGGAAGGAAAAGTCCCGGTTCTAGAAGACTATAAAAAGACCTCGACACACGGATTCGCCAGTAGATAACGGCCAGTGGAAGCAGAGAGACACCACAGGCAAGACTACACTCCCGTCGACCCATTCTATGTGCGCTCTCACTCTTCCATTCTCTGTTACACACGGGTTCGTCGTCAGGAATAAAAATATAACCTTATATTTTTATATATGCGTGTTCTCGTTGTTTGTCGTCGTACGGCGATATATAACATACGCAAATTGGTGCCTAGTGACTTGCTGTTTTAAGACAACAACAACAACAAAACAGATAGATGCGAACTTGGTTACCACGGCGACAATTTGAAATTCGACGGAATTAAAACCACCAGATAGAGGAAGAAAAAGAAAAAAGAAGACGAAAATAGAAAGCAACCGGACGACCATAGACGACATCAACGAAAGGTAGGTGACTTTTGATTCGATGTTGTGTGTGTTCTGCTCTTGTTCATAATAAGTTTATAATAAGTCTAATTAAAAAAAAAAAAATGGAACAGCATACTTTTGCCAATTTTGTTCAAGGTCTGACCCTGGAATTGAGAAATGTGGCTTGTTCGGTGTCGAACACATTAAGGGGAGAATCTTTTTTGAAGAATATACAGCCATTAGCGTGCAAAGAAGATGGTGGTTATAGTGCTTGGTTGGAGGATATGGAGAGGTATTTTAAAGTTGTGCGCGTGGCAGAAGAAGACAAGTGTCAGGCAGCTCTTCTCACAACAAGGGGAGCTGTTGGACACTATGTATATAGACTAATCTCTAATAACCCACAACTCACATGGAAGGAGTTCAAAACTTCTTTAAAGGAATACTACGGATTGGTTTTAGACCCCGACGCACGGTTGGTCGAATTAGTGAACATTAAGCAGGGTAGAACAGAGGGGGTGCAGGACTACATGCAGAGAGTAGTACGCCTAGCGGAGAGCGCATATGTTGGGGTTGACGGGAGGAATGAAGTTGTGATAAAACAAGTTCTAGGATTTTTCATAAAAGGTCTAAGGGATCGGGAAATAAAGATGGCAGTTATGAAGGATGAGCCACAAACACTAGAGGCTGCCTATCAGAAAGCGTTATCTGAGTTGAGATGGAAAATTCGACTCGATGCAAACTCTGAATACGAAGAGGAGCCTATGGAAATTTGCCACTCTCGGAGACGGGTACCGATAGAAGTCGTAAGCCCTGCTGAATCTAATACTACTACTAATAATAATAATAATAGGAATAAGAACAATGGAAAAGTTGGTAATAGGGGAACTGAATACAAGACTCGCGAGCGGGAGAGGAACGGGAGCGTTGTTAGGTGTTGGAATTGTGGGAAAGAAGGCCACATAGCGAAATTTTGTAGACGCGCCCCGGGAAACGGCAGAGGTCCGTTCGTGCGACGCCCAACGAACGGAACAAGGCGGTACCAACGCACATAGTTGGTAATATGGGCGCGCCAAATTCCATCTTTATTAGAATAGAACGTAGACCTTATAGGGCATTGGTAGATACGGGAGCAGAGGTATCGGTTATAAGCTGTAGGGTATTTAAAAAATTGCGACTGGGACTTGAACTGCAAAAGAGGGACATTAAACTTCGAACTGCGAATGGATCCCCGTTATACGTTGAAGGCCTTTGTCGTCTACAGGTCCAGATAGGAAGTAAGTCCATACCAAATGATTTTTTAGTCGTGAAAAATCTCAATAGAAACGTTATACTTGGCCGAGATTGGCTGATGCAGAACGGGGTGAGAATGTATTTCGATTTGGGGACATTGAAGATTGGTGAAGAATACGTGGCATTGGAGGAGGATGTTCATATTTCCTCTATTGTTAGGTTAGCTCAAAAAGTAACATTAAGACCTCAACACCTGCATGCTTGTCTGGGATTAACCAGGCTGAGAAATGGACGTGGCAAAGAATATGAAATCGAACAGCTGAGTAGTGGATATGTTAGCAACTTATGTGGTATATCAGTAGCCAACGCAGTTGTAAAAATGCCAAAGTCTCGTAAGTTTCAGTTGCTGATAATGAATAACACTAACCAGACAATCACTTTGAGACGGGGGTGTCCGCTGGCTAAATTGGAAAGGGCAGGTGATATTACTGAAATTACTATGCCCGATAAACAAAATAATAAAAGTCCTGATGTAGATTTGGAACAGGTACATGTACCGGAGGAATTCAAGCCTGAAATTAACAGATTGCTATAAAGAAATAGGGACATGTTCGTTAGTGACGACAAAAACCTGGGCAGAACCGATACTGTGGAGATGCGTATCGATACTGGAACGCATGAGCCCATAAGAAAACGCCCATATCGCACACCCCTCAAACAAAGAAAGACAATGGATTCAGCAATCGACGAAATGATGCAGGCAGGTGTAATTGAGAGATCCAATAGCTCGTGGGGTTTTCCAGTAGTTTTAGTAGAGAAGAAAGACGGTGGTAAGAGATTTTGTGTAGACTTTAGAGCACTTAATAAGATTACAAAGAAATATGCTCGACCTCTTCCTGTCATCGATGATATACTGGCATCACTTGGTTCGGCAAGGTACTTTTCGAAGCTTGATTTAAAATCAGGGTACTGGCAAGTTAAGCTTCATGATGATGACAAAGAAAAAAGTGCATTCACCTGCCACAAGGGTCTGTTTCATTTTAATGTTATGCCATTTGGACTTGCAAACGCACCCGGCATCTTCCAGGAATTAATGTCAGTTGTTTTACAGGGACAGGAAGATTTTGCTCTGGCATATTTAGATGATATTCTGATATTTTCAAATACGGTGGAAGATCATTTAAGACATATAGACACAGTCTTGAGTAGTCTACGTAAGCACAACCTTAAACTGAAGCCAGCTAAGTGTGAGTTCTTTAAGAAAGAGACCCAATACCTGGGGTTCAAGATAAGTGAGGAGGGAATACAACCAGACCTCAATAAAGTCAAGGCTATAAAGTCAGTTTCTACTCCAACCACTGTTAGGCAAGTTAGAGCTTTTATTGGGATGACCTCATACTATCGCCCTTTATTAGAAATTTCTCTGATATAGCCGAACCGCTGGTCAATTTGACAAGGAAATATGCACGATTCCAATGGGACGATGCTTGCCAAACCGCTTTCGATACACTAAAAACGAAGCTCGCGGAGATGGTAACACTAGCCTATCCCAACCCAAATAAGGCGTATAGGTTATATATTGACGCATCCGATCAATCGATTGGCGCATGCCTATCCCAGGTGGTGTACGATAAGGAAAATAGGAAGGATGTAGAAAAACCAATTTATTTATTGTCCCATAAATTAAGTGACACACAAACGAGGTGGTCAACTATAGAGAAAGAGGCCTTATGCCATACACTATGCTCTTCAAAAACTGAATCACTACCTGCATGGCGCAACATTCACAATATACACTGATCATAGGCCCCTGGAGCACTTACTTAACTCGCCCATACAAAATAAGAAGATACAGACTTGGGCTCTGAGCATGTCTGGCTACAATTGCAGCATACAGTATCTTAAGGGTAAGGATAATGTTTGCGCGGATCTCTTATCACGCGCTGTTGATGTGAACGAAGACCATATTGCTTCTCCAGTAGATATAGATGATAGAAATTACTTGGTTAGTGTTATAAACTCCAACCTAATGGAGCCGGAAGAATTAGCAGCCCATAAAAATGTCGGAAATTCATCAGAGGCACCCGAACGGACCACATTGAAAGGAATAGACATAATCAGGGAGCAAGAATCAGACAAAAACATCTTAGACCTGAAGATTAGATTACGAAATGGTAGGGCTACCAAAGCAGAACAGAAGAGATATATAGTAATGGATGAGGTGGTGTACTATTTGTCTCAACCTGATGATGAACCCCTCATCAGGCTGTATGTACCATCTCACCTTAGAAAAAGGGTGCTAGTTCAATACCATGATGACAGTGGCCATATGGGGGTGGATAAGACATTCCACTCAATAAAAGAAAAGTATTTCTGGCCTTGTTTACTTAGAGAAATAAATGATTTCGTAGGTAAATGTATCCCGTGTCAGACAAGAAACCTAAAGAGGCAGCAACCACACATACAGGAATGTGACTTCCCTCCTTTTCATTTCGCAAAGGTTGCTTTAGATGTCTCAGGACCCTACCCAAAGACCCATTTAGGTAACCAATACATAGTTACATTCATAGATATGTACAGTGGTTGGCCGGAGGCATTTGCGGTTCCTAACAAGAAGGCAGAAACAGTGGTGCATCTCTTAGTTGACGAAATTTTCCCCAGATTTGGGACACCACTTCAACTTTTAACTGATAATGGGCCAGAAAATGTCAACAGGGTAATGAAAAAGCCATTAGAAGACCTAAATGTACACCATGTGACAACTTCTTTTTATCACCCCCAGAGCAACGGTAAGGTTGAGTGGTTTCACAGAACAATGCATGATGTTCTAGCAAAAAAAATCGGCAACAACGAACAGTCGTGAGATGTTTACATCAACCAAATGTTGGCGGCTATCCGGTTTCATGTGAGCGAAACCACTAAGTTTTCACCGTATTACTTGCTCTACAACAGGGATGTTATTTTGCCCTTGGACAATATACTGAGGCCTCGTCGCATATATTATGGTGATGAGCATCACCAAATTGCACTACAGGAAATGCATCGTAGCTTCACTTTAGTTAGGAATAATATAAGAAAAGCGAGGAGAGCCGCGATAGATAAGTCGCGTGGTAAGACGAAAAATACAACTTTTGAGGTTGGTGATTTGGTGTACTGTAAGAATCACCAAAAGAAAGGGAAGTTAGATGTGCGCTGGCGGCCATATTATGTAATCGTTGAAAAGACTGGCCCGGTCTCTTATAGAATTAGAGATCAGTTAACCGGCTCGGTCATTAAGACGCATGCTGAGCATCTTCGGGCAGCGTCCATTGATGAATGGAAAATCCCTACTTCCGATAGGCCGTTACGAAAGATTGTATTGGCTGCTCCAGTAGAATCCAGTGATTCGGATGACGAATCCGGAGCGGAACAGACCGACTTTCCAGTCCACAAAAATCGACACCAACGTGTGGAATCAGACGATGAGTCTGATGTTCCATTAATGGAGCGTCGCATCATGACGCGACGTAAAATGGCGAATAAAAACGTGTCAACTATTGATAGTGATGATAGAATCGGTGGTATAAATAATGTTTCACCCACGTTCGAGGATGATTGCTCAAAGTGCGAAACGTCTGGATCTACTCATGTAGATCAGGGTTTTTCTAGGGAATCACCTAGCAGCGAAGATGTCCAAATGAGGCAAACGTCTGTTGGGGCAAAAAGCACGGATAGACCTGCAGATTCCACAGTTGATCGGAACAAAAAGAAAGAACAACTGAAAAGTCTTGTAGACTTATTGGCTGATATGCTATAGGATTGGGAAAGAAAGCAGTGGGAGGATTGACGATAGTTTAAGTGAAATAGTTAGGTCACCTTCCTTATAGCAAAATATATGGAAAGATTTAGTGAAGGATATGAACAACTCCCGAAGAAGTTGACGATAGGAGTCAGTGCTGGCATAGTCGGCGTAATAATAATCCTTGGAATAATAGCTAGGAAGCGGATTTTTAAGTGTGAAAGAAGCAACAGTGCTTCGGGAAAGGAAATTGAGTTATCCGTTGTGAATAGTACTCCGGAGTCAACGGGTGTTCAACACTCAAATGTCTCTGCGTTAAACAGAGAGATGTCAACAAATCAGATATGCTTGGATTCGAATCCAGAGGAAGTAGTTAAAGGAGAGAAAACATTGTAACAAACTAAGGAACTACGAGTCACGGGTCCATTTTTTAAAACTAAATTAAGATAGATGAAACCTCCAATCCTCCACAAGTAAATTGCATGCGGATTAACGTTGGAATCAGGGTAATTTTCTTCGTTTTCTATTGAACATTTCTCGGTCAGACTATGAATGATATGTACAGATATTGGCAGTTTTTATGTGTTCAAACATAGTATGTTTGAAATTAAATTAAATTAAATGAAGTTACATGTGTAACAATAAACTCGAGCGGAAACACGCATGGTGTTGGTCAAAGGTCATTTACTCGATGTCAGTTTAGAAACTGGGGCGCGGTTACCGCCTATGATCATATGGTCGTGCATCGAGGCGTCTACGCGTATGGACATAGTCAAGAAAGGAAACGAACATTGAAAGTTACAGAAACTTAAAAAAAAAAAAAAAAAAAAAAGAACAATGAAACATCGAGCTGGGAGAACATTATGAAAATTCCACAATGGACACGAACATTGTTGGGTTGCCGATGTAGGCTCCCCTATATTTTTTTTTGTTGTTTTGTTGTTTCGGCGTGCACATGTTTTGTACAATTGTCGGGCTTGTGTGGCATGGGGGTGTGTGAGGGTGTTGCGCTTAAAATGTTCTTAGGTGAACATTTTGGAAAATGGGAGGGCGAGGAGTGTAATATAGTAATCTGGCCCCACCCGAGGAAGGTTGATGCAATCGATGGTGTTTCCCGTCGGTGAAGGGGTCGGCGAACGACAAGACAGGTGTTTGAGAAATACATCCTGTCGGGGCCTGGAGCGGATGTCGCAGGGTTATGAGTCGGGCTCGTTTGACCTTATTTCCGACAGCGGCGGAAATGACTACGGAGGCAAACAGAACAGGTGTCTCTTGGAATTACGTGAGCGTTGCGTGGGCGAGGCAAAACCGGAAGGAAAAGTCCCGGTTCTAGAAGACTATAAAAAGACCTCGACACACGGATTCGCCAGCAGAGAACGGCCAGTGGAAGCAGAGAGACACCACAGGCAAGACTACACTCCCGTCGACCCATTCTAAGTGCGCTCTCACTCTTCCATTCTCTGTTACACACGGGTTCGTCGTCAGGAATAAAAATATAACCTTATATTTTTATATATGCGTGTTCTCGTTGTTTGTCGTCGTACGGCGATATATAACAATCAGTCAAAAAATGTTGTTCTGCATGCAGCGTTCAACATGCATTTTTTTTATAATCATTTCACTCCAAGCAAGGGACAAAAACTCCTCAGAACAATTGCCATGAAAATACTTGGAGAAAAGACAAAATGAAACCACATCACGTTGGTGAGAAAGTGACTGAATGTGGACTGCCAAGTTAAGATCGATTACATTGCAGAACCCGCTTTGGATTTTGTCGAGAGCCTCAAGATGGATAGCAGAAGCACTCAACTAGATATTGCAACAGGATTGAATGCATAGACGAATGGTAGATTTATAAATATGCAAAATGGATTCAGACGGGAAAAACTTCCTAACCCTACATAGTCACCCAAGTAGAGGTACCTATAAATTCTATGTAGTATTTCTATTTGAAAATAAGTAATAAAAAAAGGAACTCGGATGTTCTGTTCAGCACTACTCCTCATATTGACCTGGCCCTGCACCAATCGATTACTTTTCAAATCGCTAAAACGCATTGATGTTAACAGGCTTATTTAATAAAAAGCAGGTTTAAGCTTTCGTCAGAAATTCATTTGAATTAAAACCTGTTGAATCCTAGACAAAAAGCTCCAAAACCTGTCTGATAAGTTGCAACAAGTGGCAAAAAATCGTGAATTTTCTTCTTCTATGTGCCGTGGCCATTCACGTTATAAATGGTCATGTCCCTCTACATCTCTTTATTCTTTGTAGCTCTTAACAGCCTTTCTCTTGTTACCCCTCCCATATCTTGCTCCGCCATCCATTTGCTGAAGCTCATCAAGTATGTCATGCGTTGTTTTCCCCTGTCTCTCTTTAACTTTTATCCGTCTTGTGAGTATCAGATTCTCTAAGCCATCCTTCCTCATTATATGTCTCAAAAACTTCAGCTGTCTTTTCCTGATGTTAGTATCAGTTTGTTTTTTCATTTCCATCCTCTCCAAAATCGTTACTCACATGTTCGATTCATTCTGAAAAATAAATTTAATAAATAAAAGCAGAAATTAATTGTTAATCTTTAATATTTCAAACTAGTATCTTCATCTTCTTTGTTTTCGTTACACATTTTTAGTCGATATTATTCAAGTGTATATTTCAAACATGCCATTGTAAATCTTATTCCTACATTTCTCGAATACGTGTAACAAAATATTTTATGCGAGGTAAGCCGACAATCACCATTACTACATTTTAATGTATTTTCTATTACTTTCGAAAGAGTAACAGGGGGTTGTGTAAATATAGAGCTAAGCGAATAAAGCTTCACATGATTGGTTAGTACATTTTACGTTTATGCATCGCTGGTTATAGGCGATTTCAAAAATTTATTTTCCTCCTCTTCTTCTTCTTCTTCTACTTCTTCTTCGAGGTGCCTTGTCCTTTCAGGACGTAGGCGATCATGACCTTCCACGTCTTCCTATCCGTGATGGCTCGTAGCACACTTTCTCTTATAACATCTTGCAACACTCGTTCTGTCATCCACCTGTACAGGCCCTTCAAATATGTTATCCGCTGCTTTCCTCTGTCACTTTCCCCCTGTATCTTTAGTTGTCTCTTCCTGATGCTCAATATTAATTTTCTTTTCTTTTCCATTCTTTCCAACACCTATTTATTGCTCACATGCTCGGTCCATGATATCCGCAGCATCCTTCTGTAGAACCATATTTCAGTTCCTTCAAGTTTTTCCTTAATCTTTGATAATATTATCAAACATTCACTGTCATATTGAAGAACTGACATCACATGGTAATCTAGTACTCTTTTCTTTGTTTCTAGTGAAATTTTCCTGTGTCTTAATATTTTATTCAGCTTCGCCATGCCAATTCGCATTCGTGTCTCACTTTCCGCTTGCTGTTAGAATCATATGTCAGGTATTTAAATTTTTCTACCTGCTTTATTTTAGTATCCCCCACCTGTATTTGGTATTTTGCGTTTCTCTTTTTGCTGATTACCATGCATTCGGTTTTCTTGCAGTTTATTTGTAGTTCTTCCTTGTCACTCTCTTCAGCTACCTTCTATAGGAAGTCTTGTAGTTTTCTGAAAATTCCCGTGATAGCCAACCGAAATTACTGTTATATCAAAATGTTATTTATACGCGTTTGTAAATCATACTGTTATTTAGAATTTTTACAATTAACACTACAAAACCGCTTTTATCCAAGAAACATCCAAGTCATTAAAGTTATCTCTAGTTAGGAACACCTTGCAATTCTGCGTGGAATGAAATTATTTAATTATTATTCTATTTAGTATGAATTTAAAAAGCGTCCTAAATGACTGGTATTCGATAAGATACAGTTCAAAATGCCGACGAATCTGGGCTGCTAATTAATTTTCGATGTAAGTGACTAAAACAGGGAACAAAATAGACAAAAAAAATAAAAATAAAAAACAAAAAACAAAAACAAAACAACAACGAAAAGTTAGAGAAAATAGATGAACAAAAACTAACAAACCAGAAGAAAAAGTGGTAAAGAAAGGTTAATATTGACATGCAATATTGATTCCTGTTATCAGTCGTTATCTAGACCACATGACCTCTTGATCTGTTCTTACCGCTTATATCCTTACAACAAACTGATTCGGTAAAACAATAGCTTGAGTGGCTCTTAAGCCATGTATCTGGTAAACATTTTGTACGATATATGTATGCGTATACAAAAATTCATGTACAATAAAATATAGCTGTACAGATAATGTAAAGAAAAGAAAATACTAGAGCCATGCCAACTCGTTTAGTTCATTAAAGACATTTATCAAAACAATGGCAGAATTTTATTTGGTAACCTTTACTCCCAAAGTTCACTTCCTCCAGGAACGAAACTCTTTTGGCATAAAAGTGCCTTCCTCTCGTTTTTCTTCTTTGTTTCTAATGACATTTTCCTTTTTCTTAACTTTTGAAAAGCATTATTCGCTACCTCAGTGCGCCTTCGGATTTCAGTGTCGCATTTTCCGTCTTTTTTTGAAACATTTCCCACATATTTAAATTGTTGTGTTTGTTTGATTTTTGTATGTTGGACATTTTCTTTTGCTAACAACTATTCATTTCTTCTTGTAATTGAATTTAGTTCTTTCTTCTTTTTCTTCTGTATATTCTGTTGGCGTTCTTGTAGTTTTCTTTTTGTCTTTGAATTTCACTCTGAGTTTTGTTTAACGGCATATCAACCTTTGTGAGTTATTTAATGCCAAAAAGGTGCGATTGTAAGGTATTCTTTTTAATGTTTGGTTATAGTGAGAAGGTTGATTTATTCAGATATTAATGAATATTTTTGTTTTTATTAATTTTTATTTTAGAAAACTGAAAATGTCTTCTAGTTTTGTATTAAAAAAAACTTTTGCGGAGAATAATTTTTTTCCTTTAAAATGTTATTGTAATAATCGTTTCTTCAAAAATGTAAATTTCTTTCTATAAAAGTCTATTTTTATGTATATATTTCTATAAAAGTGTATTTTTATAGTGTTTTGACCCCAGTTTTAGGGGTTAACTATTTGCCCATAGCTGGGACCCTAACAGGTGCTGCCACTCCGAGTCAGGGTAGACTTGAGAACAACAGCAATAAGAAAGTGGTTCAATGCTCCTCACATGTTCCCAATCAGAGGTCTTGTTGCCGAATGCAGTTTACCGTCATGCCCAGGACTTACATTTCGTCTCTGCTATCAACACTATCATCTGCATATCTAATACCCACAATAAAGACTCCCAGTAAGACTTGTAATTTTCTCAGAATCGTATCACAAGTTGAATAATTCCGGTGAAACTCATTGTATACACTGTTCTATTTTTTTTATTTTGGAGTTAGTTTCTTCATTTTTTGTTCCCCCCCCCCCCCCAAAAAAAATCATTTTTTTCTTATTTTGTCTTTAATAACGAATCCGATAATATATCATTTAATTGTTCTCATTTCTTTAACAATCAACTATTATATTGGAAATTATGGAATGCATTTTTAATTGATTCATATCAATTTGTTTGCCCTGGAAAATATTTTCTAATATGTTTGTAATGTTTTTAAAAATTGGACACGTGTTCTAGCATAGAGTCTTTCACAATTTCATCTCGATTCAAATCAATTTCTATCAGGAAATTGTTCAGTTTATCATAAACAGTGTATATCATCTTTGTTCACGTGTTATGACTTCAGATCCAATTTTAATAGCAATGCGTTTGTTCTTTCATGACTTTCAATTACATGAGATGCATTGTCATAAAGAAATACATTAACTTCATTCAAAATTGAAAGTAGATCTGATAAATACGATGAAAACTGCAAATATATTTTATCGTTTAATTCTGGGGTATAATTATATTTCTGTTGATTAAAATATTTATACTTTATTTTTCAACTCAAACAATCTGTCTAAACATTTTCTTCTTGCAACAACCAGTTAACGTTTCGTGCGAAGGCAATGTTATACAATTATCTTTTTTATTTTAATTATTTTTTGAAAATAACGATAAAATAATCTAGACTTCATTTGCCTGGATTTAATCAAATTGTCGATTTTAAATACGTCATTTAATCACAATGGCTATGTTAATATTAGCCGTTAATATATAAGGAAACATTTAGTATTCGTTGACCAAGTAGACCGTGATATATTGATATATACGAAGTTATATGTGCTATCCACTTTAGTCTTTTTATTTAAAATTCTCACGTGATACGTTTTTGTTATTTTCAGCAATCCATTGTTACTGACTATGTAACGCCAGTCCACGAAGTTTAATGAAGGATTGTCATGGCTAAAGCCCGCCGGTTTTATTTGCTGGAAGCCATTTTAAAACAATAATCAGTGAAACCTATTGTATACAACTGAGCGTTTAGATATTTCTGAACGAGATCAAGGCCATACATGACATACACATGAAAACCTCGATCTGACAAAGAACTGGACAGAATATTTTATCCGAATGTTTTCTTTTCATCAAATTACGGTTTTGGGAAACATACTTCTAAGGTTATGTGTTGTGGTGTAATGGATATCGGCTCGGAATGAGAAATCGGAGAGCCACGTTCGAATTACAGTCAAATTCATTTCATTCACAAATACCCTTGTGAAAAGAATTAATCCATCTCTTATCTTTCATGTGTTGAATAACAGGACATATTTGGTTCTTTGGCAACCGATCTAATTAAGAAAGAAATAGCATCCTACTGAGGGAAATCTGCCTGATCAGTCATGTCTCGAAAGAGACATGATCACCCAAGCGTGTATCACGTATGACAATTAACTGAGTAGCTGATCTGTATCACAGCTTATTCTATATTCAATACTCTTATCTCCTCTATTAAATATGCACAAGATACATCAATTCTCAGACTTTGGGAAGTATATAGTATTTTGCGAGCAGAAATTTTGTCTGATATAACACCAGATCAGTAGAGCGCCACTGAGTATTGAACCCACAACATTAGTTATAAATGAGACAATTTCAGATTAATGGTTTGTATTAATTTGCAGTGATGAGTAAAGCTACGTCTAGCGTAAACGTTTCTGCGTTTAATTTTCTTATCCCCTATAAAAATGTGTTTAGTATCTGTTAATTCCGTCGCCTGAAATAATCTGAATAATTCAGAGTACATGACATCGCTCGATTAATTCTAGTTTCAGATCATATTTCTTTCGTATCTAGAATTCGTTTTATTACGAAGGCATGACACTAAAAAGCAAACAAGCAAACATTCTATGCATCACTATTGTTTCATTCTTAATATATCTACTTTGTTTGCCTGCAATAGATATGTTACTGCTTCTATGCAAATAGCAAAAGCAAAAGATTAAGCCATGTTTTGTAAATCCATGTATGTATGTGGTTGTTAGCCTGACAGCCTTAAGGGAGACATTATAGGGCTACATCCTCATCACAGAGGATACGTGTATCTATCGATTCTTTCACATAGATAAGGGTTAATAGTAGCAGAGAGGAATATGTAATTTTGCTTGGGAACCAGTATAAGATAATAATTTTGAAGCCAAATGGTAGAGCTTGAGTTACCAACTTCACATAGTAAAACAAAATACGTCCTAAAACGGTAGCAAAAACTAGTATGTTGAGACTGTGGCATTATAATCCGCTAGGAGTATATCAGAGTTAGAGTACCTTTTACAAAGATAGCATTTTTGTATATCATATCATCCGTTATGGAAGACTAATTTTACAACAAAGGTAATTCTTTAATATCTATCTGTCTATCTATCTATCTATCTATCTATCTATCTATCTATCTATCTATCTATCTATCTATCTATCATGTGAATGTCATGTTTAGCGGATACAAGCATTTTCGTAGACATCACTGTTTTATTAATAGTGTAAATCTCCGTCTATTGTCTTTGCATTCGTAGATTCTTAAAGAAAAAGCGTCTTCCGGCAGTTTCTTCTTTGTAGGAGAACACTCCGTATATTTTTGCGTTCTTTCACACACACGCGCACGCGCGCGCACGCACACACGCACACACGCATTATCTAATTTCACCTGTTTTTATCACTCTCTCTCTCTCTCTCTCTCTCTCTCTCTATATATATATATATATATATATGTATATATATATAGGGTGAGATGGATAGATAAGCAAAAATGAAAAATGAAATACATTTAATTTTAACAGATATATTTACAAAAATTACGCAAACATATCTTGAAATATTAAAGAGTAAATTTATTCAGCGATGTCGCCATTGGCTTCAAGCAAAGCCTTCAAACGACTACGTAATCTCTTGCCACACTTCTGAACGGCCTCCTTGTTTAAGATGATGAATTCTGCCATAACCTTTGCCTTCAGTTCATCTTTGGTGCTATTTTTACAGTATGGTCCAACCTGTAAAAGGCCCTAGTTCCACTCGAGGTAGAGGGTTACTTTAACGGATAATTTATATGGATAGAACGGGAAAACTAACGGTTGAATACAGACTTAAACAGGTCAAGATTGTAGTGATCGGAGAAATATTCTCTTGAGATTCTGTTCCATAGTGCAGTAGGTCGCGGAAAGAAGTGGAAACTACTTTTCGCCGATGCAATACGGAGAGAAAGTGAGTGGTTTGCTACTAAATAAGTGGTACGGCTTATCCTTGACGTGAAAGTCAGAGCTGTTAGAACTAAAAATGCAGTTTACAAGAACACGTTCATTTGTGGTAGGGACAGTTCAGTGGGAGATTTATCACATCCTACTTGTGGGAGAAAAGTCCGAGTGTGGAATAATTTTTCTTTAATAAAGAATCGACGCTTCAATGTTAAGACTAGAAAGTGAGGTCTGGATAGTTTCTGCCACAACACAGCAACAGTATTCTACTTTCAGCCTTACTATTTCTTCTAAAGTTAGATGACAACTAAAGGAGTCACTTACTTACTGGAACAATACAGGGAGCCGATCATTTTACACACATCTTTGGATCGTATATAAAAATTCTACTTGAGTTCAGGTGTTAGTCTGAGACCAAATAACAGGGTATCATCGAGGGGACATCCGTTAATTGTGACTAGTGGTAGTTTGGGGTTCGATCAACGGTGATGGAATGTACCCAGTTTGCTTTTCGAGGCATTGAATCTAACCAGCCAATTCTTCACCACTCGGAATTAGTGGTAGAGAGGAAAAGAAATGAGTTGTCAATCTCTGATCGTGAAAACTTGTGGAGGTACGACTCTGTATCGTCGTAACATCGACATATTCATTTAGAAATGGTCGGAGTATATTCTTAAGTAGTTGATTTATTTAAATCAGAAAAAGAGTTGGTCCAAAAACTGAACTCTGGGGACACCTGTGTTGACTGCCAGAGCCATGAAGGATTGGCCGTTAATAAGTAATTTTTTGGATCTACAGCCGTTAGGAAGGATTTTGTAATAGAGAAAACTCTTCTAATAGCAAAGCCTGGTGCTACCCACTGTCGAAGGCCTTCGATAACTAAATCTATGGTCCTTGGAGTATGTGTGTCGTTTGAAGCTCTGTACGAAAATGAATGTTGGTCTAACGTCACCATCAGTAGAAATCCCGCAAAATACTATCATAACCACCATTAGACTCATCCATCTCTTTCTGAATCCTCTTTATTTTTCTTTTGGGCACCCCGACGTGGTGTAATTCTTAGCAAACTTGTCTTGCTAGCACCTATTACAACTGAGTAGTGAGTTCGATCGTCATTGGGTATCCCATACTTTCGGCCTTGTGCCACATCTAATCGGTGCTTAACATCGTCCTCATGTTCATACCCACAATATTCTGAAATGTTTGTATTGTAACTTTCGGCGCGAATGCTAAACTATAGAATATACCATTTGCAACTTTTTAGCAGAGTGAATTGCTTCATAGTGCTCTTTTTCTCACAGACGTACCCAACTGACTTTACTATACTGTGCAGTCGAGAAAATAAAAAAAAAACGACCTGCAATCTTGCAATTAAGAATATAAAACAGCGATAATTTTATCATCGCAACCTATATATATATATATATATATATATATATATATATGTATTTACGCTCTCACACCCTGATTGAGCACTATGGAAGAATGGGGTGCTTTGAAAAACAGTAGCTACTCTGGCATGTACGCATCGCTTATTCACTAATGAATTAGAGCACTCTGGCTATTGGGCGTGTATAATGACAATAAACATGCTAAATGTATGCCGTCTTCTGCCGTGCGCCCATGGCCCAGAGGTAGAACCGCCGAGTAACGCCATTTCGGTCGGGTTTCAATCCTGGGTTAAAAGCAATCGGAGTCTAACCGTACTGATGAGCTGCGAAACAGCTCTGTTTGCGGATGACTATATATATATATATCAGCATGCATTGTGGGTATACAAGAATCCAAAGGAGTATCCTGTACATACAGTGGTAGTATTTCTCTGTAAGAGAGCTCTAAATATATATGTAGATAAATACATACAGAGCAAATATAAGAAAACTTAAGGCAGACACGTTATTTCGTGGTAAATGGAACCATCTTTATTTTACAGATTCGTGTAAAATCCTTTGTAAAAGGACAGACAGAACCTGATGATGGTTCGCCTTAAATAGCCCATACTTCCGATTTACCATGAAATAACGTGTATGCCTTAATTTTTCATATATATATATATATATATATATATATATATATATATATCTTTATTGTTAATAGCTTAAATGTTCTATGTTTACTGTGTGTTAATATTTACTCTTTGATGATGGCTTATGTGAGCCGAAAGCTTAGACCCGATAAAAAATTCAACAAATACTGCGATTTTTTGTTGTCTTTTAACGACATCACCATCAAGTATATCAGACGGTATGAACGGATCCTACACAAAATTAATAGACAAAACTTGTCTATATTATTCAATGAAACCTGCATTAATGAAAAAATGCTGCCAAAATACACACAATATATATATTTGTATATATAAATGAATACTAAGGTCAACATTGAACACAAGCTCATTAGATGTATTATGCACGGTTTTCCCCTATCAGAAGAGTGTTTGAGAGAGAGAGAGAGAGAGAGAGAAAAGAGAGAGAGAGAGGGGGGGGGGGCAAAATCTATTACTCACTACAAAGAATTATCGCCAACGTCCTGAAGGGCATAACAGCTGAAGAAGAAGCTAATTTATTGCCTTCAATTCCATCATAGCCGTTATTATTTATGAGCAAATATTATTTTTATCTCTTTTTTGTTTTTTGTTTTTCTGTTTTTCATGCTATATTCACTTATTGTTCTGTGCCTTTGACTCAAACTCCATACTTCTAGGCGAGTGAAACGATGCAATATATGAATCGACTTTTAACAAACCAGTATCAGATTTTTGCGCTTTTCCACATCGGTTGGTTAAATCAGTAAATTAAAAACGTCGCATTTTTTTTTAATTTAAGAAAAACTGTTTAATAAAATGAAATTGGGAAGATGTAACTGTCGTTAAGGTTTCGTTCATTTAATGAAGAATATTTCAATATACTGCGAAAATGAAACTTGGCTCACGGATATCTGCTAAAACATAGTTGGTATACAGTCGTTCTTGTCTGATAGACTCTTACAAGAGGGAAAGTTTTAATCTGTAAAACGCTGAGCTTGTCACTTGTTTTAGACAATGTTAAATTTTAAACATAATATATGTCCAGATTTATAAATATTATTTTTAAATGCAGGTTTTTTTCAGAATTGAGACTGTCCCGTCTCGTTACAGAATACTTTTTCTTCTTATCTGAATTACCCTGATTTGCAACTGTTTTTAAATGGTAGTAGATTAATGTTGTTCTTGTTTTTGTTTCTTTTGACAAACGGTGATCCAAGGCTAGAGACACAGTCTACCCTGGTATCAAATTCATACTTTTGGATGATAAAAAACGGATTCACGCTTTCCTCAAATACACTGAATCATCTAATCTCTCTCTCTCTCTTTCTTTGCTTCCCCTTATTTTCCCTCCGAGTTTGTCCTCGGTGGGTTATACAAGACGATTTAAATTATAGCTTGATTAATACTAGTTTTGGTAGAGTTAGGCCTCTTACTATTGGTTGTTGTTGCTATACTCCCGCACCAGTAAGAAACCTGTCGTGGCGGACAGACATAATCTCGCTGCTGACCTTGAACGTGATCTACACTCTGTGGTGAACTGGGGCAAGAAGTGGCTTGTCAACTTCAATTCATCTAAGATCAAGCTGTTGTCTGTCAACCACTACATGCAACCTCTCCTGCCTCCCATAAGCATGGACCAAGCGATTCTCCCGGAGAGTAATACACTACGCCTCCTCGGACTTACCCTGTCCTAAGACCTCAAATGGAACAACTATATTGAATCCATAGCAAAATCTACTGCTAAGAAGGTTGGGTCACTATGTCGATCCAGGATGTTTTTTCCACCTGAATCCATCCTGCATATATACAAGTCAACCATCCGTCCGTGCATGGAGTACTACTGCCATTTATGGTCAGGTGCCCCTGCCGTTCTCCTCAGTGTTCTTGACAGGCTCCAAAGGAGAGTCTGTAATGTGATAAGTACTGATCTGGCGGCTCGACTGCAGCCACTTCCCCATCGTCGAAATGTGGCCTCCCTTTGTCTGTTCTATAAATACTTTCATGGCTTCTGCTCAGACGAACTTAAGTCACTGATGCCTCCTCAACAGGTGTTTACTCGTGCAACCAGACTGGCAACTGGGTCCCACCCATTCACAGTCAGGTTAGCCAAATGCAGACGACAATTCTACACCTGCAGCTTCTTTTCTCGCACTTCCCGCTTGTAGAACTCGCTCTCGTATTCTTGCTTTCCTGACGGCTACAACCTCCAGAAATGTAAATGCAAAGTCAATACTCATCTACTAACCACTGGACTCTAGCTCTCTCCCCAACCCCGTATAACCTTCCCTTTCTCTCCACCTATGTATCTGTCATTGCACCTGCTTTCTCAGCTTTCTATTGCTCCTTTCTAACTTGTTTGTACTCCTCACTCTTTTCTAATTAATTTTTTTACAGTTATGTAGCCCCCTGCACATCAGTGGCGTTTCCGCCTTGCTCTGGGTGAAATGATTAAAAAAATATATAGTATATCCGAGTGAATAAGGAACGAAGATGAAATTTAGAGTAATTATAAAAACTGTGCTTAAATACACACATTAAATTTTACCTATTACCTTAAATACAAACATACCTATTTCCTATTTACCTATTCCCTTAAATACAACATTAAATCTTACCTCCTACATTAAATTATACCTATTACGCACCCATTACCAACTTACCTATTACTTTAAATACTAACATTAAATCTTACCTATTACATACCACAAACTGTGATCTAATTTAAAATGTAAAATTTAACAGAAAAAATCGATTTCCTAAATCCAAAATTTAGGTTAAATAAAGAAAATTAGATTATTTATAAAAACTGTGCTTAAATAAAAAAAATATACTATAGTTGTACAAATAAGCGGTAAGTCCAATCCCATCCCTCCCCACCCCTTACACCACCCTACTCTGCTCCTCTAAGAAATCCAAAGTATAAAGTCTAGTAGCAAGATCATAAAACATACATCCTATCTTCTAATGTAAATCTGTCTACAAATTTCCATGACTCTCATTAATCAACTATATACACTACCCACACTAATTTCTTCAAAATTCAAACGGATAATTCACATGACTTATTACCTTATCACTAACCCCCACCAACATCCCACACACAACTCACCAAATATAAGAAAAGAGGCTTTCTATTCCTGTCCACACCACCTGATGAGACATTGAAATTTCAATGTCGAAACAAATGTACGATTTGTAGTGGATATATAAAAAATATGTACATGCTCTAAAATATAATATATATATATATATATATATGTTTGGCGTGTATAATGATAATATACATGCTAAAACATCTGCCGTCTTATATCGAGCGCCCATAGCCAAGAGGTAGAATCGTCGACTAACGCCAGTTCGGTCGTGTTTCAATCCTGGGTTAAAAGGAATCGGTGTCTAACCGGACTGATGAGCTGTGCTACAGTTAAACAGATCTGTCTACAGATGACTATATATATATATATATATATATATATATATATATATATGACATATAATATATATATTATATATATATGACATATAATATATATGACATATATATATATATATATATGACATATAAATACATATGACATATAAATGCTCAATATATATATATATATATATATATATATATATATATATATATATGTATATTGAGCATTTATATGTCAGATTTAAATCTAACCAGTAAACAGTTTTATTAGAAAGTGCTCAATACTTGTTTGGAGGAAAATGAAAATTTAACATGTAGAGCGTTTAAATAATTAGGTAGAGAAAACCAGCTGGCTAAGTTACCATGGTTTTTACTTTTTAGGTTTCGTCAGGCGATTTTTGTTTATTGATGGGTTAACGCCTAACGGTTTTTATAAGTATATAATCAAACATTCAAGGTAAGGGAGTGATTTTTTATTGTGAATCCTTTCACTTTGGTTTATACGAGCCTAAAGGATATTGTTTAACGTGTCTACAGCCGGTCATTAATTCGGACCATCCATTTAGTCATTATTTTTTTAATCATTTCACCCCGAGCAAGGCATAAATGCCACTGATGAGCGGGGGGCTACATAACTGTAAAAACATTAATTAGTAGAAAAGAGTGAGGAGTACAAACTAGTTAGAAAGGAGCAATAGAAAGCTGAGAATGCAGATGCGATGACAGATACATAGGTGGAGAGAAAGGGAAGGATATACGGGGTTGGGGAGAGAGCTAGAGACCAGTGGTTAATAGATGAGTATTGACATTGCATTTAAATTTCTGGAGGTTGTAGCCGTCAGGAAAGCAAGAATATGGGGGCGAGTTCCACAGGCAGGAAGTGCGAGAAAAGAAGCTGCAGGAGTAGAATTGTCGTCTGCATTTGGCTAACCTGACTGTGAATGGGTGGGACCCAGTTGCCAGTCTGGTTGCACGAGTAAACACCTGTTGAGGAGGCATCAGTGACTTAAGTTCGTCTGAGCAGAAGCCATGAAAGTATTTATAGAACAGACAAAGGGAGGCCACATTTCGACAATCAGTACCTATCACATTACAGACTCTCCTTTGGAGCCTGTCGAGAACACTGAGGAGAACAGCAGAGGCGCCTGACCATAAATGGCAGCAGTCCTCCATGCACGGTCGGATGGTCGACTTGTATATATGCAGGATGGATTCAATATAGTGGTTCCATTTGATTTCTGAGGAGAGCGTAGTGTGTTGCTCTCAGGGAGACTCACTTGGTCCATGCTTATGGGAGGCAGGAGAGGTTGCCTGTGATGGTTGACAGACAACAGCTTGGTCTTAGATGAATTGAAGTTGACAAGCCACTTCTTGCCCCAATTCACCACAGTGTGTAGATCACGTTCAAGGTCAGCAGCGAGATTATGTCTGTCTGCCACGAGAGGTTTCTTAATGGTGCGGGAGTATATTGTAGTGTCATCTGCGTAGATGCCTACTTGGGACTTGGGAAGTCGTTGATGAAAATAAGGAAGAGCGTCGGGCCCAGGATAGAGCCCTGTGGGACACCAGCATTCGTTGTAGAATGAAGAGGCACGCCCATTCAAAACAACCTTCATTTTGCGGTTATTTAAGAAAGATTGGATTAGGTCAAGCAGACGACCGGTAATACCGTAACCACGTAACTTACATAGGAGGCCAGAGTGCCAAACCCTGTCGAAAGCCTTGGAGATGTCTAGAGCAACCGCGCCAGCCTCGTCAGACTCATCAAGGGCCAGAAGCATGTACTCCCTTACGGTTGTTAGCAAGTCGGTCGTGGACCTGGCAAAGCGGAAGCAATATTGCCTGTCAGAGAAGAGTTTGTGGGCAGTGAGATGTTGAACTATTTCAGCATTGATTATGGCCTCGAATACTTTCCCGAATATCGGTAGAAGGCTGATAGGGCGATAGTTGGATTGGTCCGAGTGTTCACCACAATTCTTAAATACAGGAACGACTGAAGAGAACTTCCAGCATGCAGGAAAGCAGGAAGCAGAAAGGCAGTAGTTAAAAAGTTTAGAGAGGACAGGGGAAAGTTCAGGAGCACACCTCTTAAGGACTATCACCGGGATTCCATGGTCTCCACTCGCCTTATGGGGGTCGAGTTTTGAAATTACTCGGAATATTGGGGTAGAGTTCAAGGCTTTTAAATATGAAAACATTCATGAATATTCATCAGGTGGTTGAAAAGTCAGTTAAAACATGTTGAGAGCACAGATTTTGAATTATGATACTTTATTTTAATTTGAAATAAATTAATCATTAACAGTCATAAATACTTAATTTTAGGATGATTTAAGGATTATTGTATCAAACAGGGTATGATAGTCTTAAATAAACGACAGTCACTCTATCATCATATATATAAATTAAAATAATTTTTAAAGGACTTTTAATTCAACTCAACAAATTAAAATATGGATTTCAAGCGACTGAAGAAGTGCTAACTAGAAATTATAAAGCACACATACTGAAACATTGGGTTGAACACAAATGTAGATTCTGTGATAAATATCAATAAACAATTGTCCATCTCATATTATGTTGCACAGTCTTAGAACCAACTGAATATAAAACTCGGTACGATAGAATGGGCAAATGTATGCACTAGAATATATGTAACTTTTATAGAAGGAAGCTCCAAGAAAACGGTATGAACATCACCCATACCCGATTTAAGAGACAGGACATGTAACACTTTTAGGACATTTTGAAATACTCCCAGGTAAAACAATCGGCAAGACATCGTGATAAAAGACGGCAAGAACAGAATGAACTTTCTTATTGATATGGTAGTCCTTGCACACAGTAATGTATCTTTAATATTCTTCAAAAACTGTCAAAATACAAGGATATTGAAAAGAAAATCTAAAAACTGTAGCACATGAAGACATCATTAATTCCAGTTGTATTTGAAATCTTTGGATTGATTGGAAAAAGGAATCGATAGACTCATTGAAAAGAATGCCTTATCAGTTCAGTTAAATGCCATACGTGATTATCCCGCAGTAGGTTGTCATTGCTTTCTGCGGTAGACTGGTTGCCAGTCATGGCTATAGAACCCAATCCATCCTGTTATTTAACCCATAACTAAAGGGAAGAGACGGAATAACACCTTTCCCAAGAGTATTTGTGTGTAAGTGAATGCCAGGAATACAACTGCAAATTCTATTTGTGGTTCCGAGTCAATATCCACTGCACCACAACACACATCCTGCACCACAATACACATCCAATATATAAAAAAAGAGTGTACTCAAATGTATTGCTCACACGTTAAGTATATCGTTATCTATTGCAGTTGTATTTAAAATATTTGAATTGATTGAAAAAGGACCCGATAGACTCACTGAAGGTAGTCCATGCCATAAAAATATAAAAAAAAACAAACATTGTGCTCAAATGTACAGCTTACACATTAAGAAGACCGTTATTTATCTAAAATAATTGTGATCTTAGTTTTTTTTTCAAACGATCAGTAGAAATGCCTTAAACATGTTTATGACGTTAGGTATCTCAAATTCCCAGAAGGAAATATGTATACAAAATAAATCAAAAGAAATAATGATAATAATAATAATAATAATAATAATAATGATAATAATAATAAAAATAATCTCAACGAAGTAATATATGCATCAGCAACTGCAGCAACAAAAAAATTGAATATCAAAATAAAAACAAGGCAGTCTCGCAGACGTGAAGATCCACCTTGGAAAAGAAAAATAGAAAAAGAAATCGAACAACTTAGAAGTGAACTATCAGTACTGGATGAACTGAGTAGAGGAATAAATGTAAGAACTAGGAAAAGCAGAACAGCCGAAAGAAAATATAACATTAGGAATGAAAATGAAGTCTTATCAAATAAAGAAAAAATAAAGCAAAAAATCCAACTGAAGGCTCAAAGAATAAGACGCTATGAAAAAAGAGCAAGATTTTACAGACAAAACAAGATTTTTCAGACTGATACAAAGAGATTTTACAGGGAAATAGGTAAAAAAAGAATTGAAGTGACAGTACCCCCCAGAATGGAAGAAGTCACACAGTTCTGGGAAAAGATATGGGCTTGAACTAAAGAACATAGCAAGGAAGTACATTGGATTGCGCAAGAGATAGAACGAATGAAAAATAAACCAGAACAGACATGATCTGGAATTACAGAAGATGATGTTAAATTTGCACAAAAAAAAGCACACAATTGGAAATTCCCAGGAATAGATAAAATTCCTAACTTTTGGCTATATTATTTAAATGCAGCACATAAAAAACTAGCCAAAGAACTTCAAGAAATGGTTGACGATCCCATTAAAATTCCTGCATGGATGACCAAAGGAATTACATTTCTTCTACCCAAGAATGGAGACACAGACAACCCGAAAAACTACAGACCAATTACATGTCTTCCGACAACATATAAACTATTAACATCTATTTTAACAAAACAGACATATTTATTCTTAGAAAGAAATGACATGATACCGCTTGAACAAAAAGGGTGCAAACGTGGCTGTTATGGTTGTAAAGGCCAATTGCTAATTAACAAAATGATCCTGGAAAACTGCTACAGTACAAAGAAAAATCTTAGTACTGCCTGGATAGATTATCGAAAGGCATTCGATAGTGTGCCACATCCCTGGATTTTAAAGACTTTAAATATATACAAGATATCGCCCGTCATCATCAATTTCATCAAACAGTGCATGTCTATATGGAAAACAACCCTTTACCTCAATCATATAAATGGAACCTATAAGTCTGATGAAATAAACATCAAAAGAGGTATATTTCAAGGTGATTCTTTATCTCCCTTACTATTCTGCATATCATTAATAGCACTAACCAGTCAACTTAATAAGACAGAATGTGGTTATAAAATAAGCCAAAAGAAAATAAGCCATCTATTTTACATGGATGACTTAAAGTTATATGCTAAGAATGATAATGAGCTGGAAGGTCTTCTGTAAACTGTAAAATGCTTCAGCGAAGACATTGGAATGAAATTTAATTTGAATAAATGTGCTAAAGCTGCAGTTTTACGTGGATCAATACAAGAAACATCCTCAATTAGCTTAGACCCTGCTGTAACAATAAAAGAATTGAAACCAGAAGAAGCTTATAAATACCTAGGTGTAAATGAGAGCGAAAACATTCACCATAAAAAATGAAAGAAATAGTGCGTAAAGAGTACTATAGAAGGCTACGAATGATATTAAAAACTGAATTAAATTCACAGAACAGAGTTATGGCCATTAATAGCCTTGCAATCCCAGTTGTCCAATATAGCTTTAACATCTTAAACTGGACTCTACATGACATCAGGCGAATGGATGCTAAAACAAGAAAGCTTCTTTCTAAGCATAAGATGCATCATCCAAAAGCTGATGTAGACCGTCTATACATACCCCGTAAAGAAGGTGGAAGAGGTCTTATTCAGCTGGGATTGTCATACAAGACAACAACTATTGGCTTACTAACATACATAGAAACAACAAAGGATTGGATGATACAATTAGTAAGACAACATGAAGAAAGAAAGAAAAATATTCAATAATAAAAGAAGGCAGTAAATACAAACAATATTTACAGTTAGTAGATTCTGTAGAAAAGCAAAACAGAAGCCAAGACCCAACTATTGCGGCAAAAAATATGAAAATGAAAGCCAAAGATAAAGCTCTTGAAAAGATGAAACAGCGCTGGCAAGACAAACCTCTGCATGGCCAATATCCAGAACGTGCCAATAAATCCAATGTTGACAAAGTTAATACTCATCGATGGTTACGTGCATCTGGATTAAAGGCTGAAACTGAAGGCTTTATTCTTGCAGCACAAGACCAAAGTCTTTTCACTAGAAACTTTCAGGCAAATATTATGCATAATAATATGGATCCAAAATGCAGGTTTTGTGATAAACACCAAGAAACTATAGACCACCTAATCTCAGGCTGTTATGTGCTTGCATCAAATGAATATAAAAATCGCCACGATAGAGTTGGGCAATATTTACATTGGGCAATGTGCAAACATTATGGAAAAGCTGTAAACAAACACCGGTATGAACATCACCCAGCACCGGTTACAGAAATAGAAGATGTAACCATTCTATGGGATTACACCATCTACACAGACAGAAAAATTGAAGCAAACAGGCCAGACATTATTGTTAAAAACCAGAAGGAGAAAACTTGTCTATTAATTGATATGGCTTGTCCAGCGGATTGTAACATAGCAATCAAGGAATTTGAAAAACTGTCAAAATATTAAGACCTGGAAAATGAAATAGAAAAAATGTGGAAATTGAAAACAAGAGTTGTGCCAGTGATAGTAGGTGCACTTGGAATGATAAAAAATGGAACAAAACAACACATTGAAAGAATCCCTGGAAACCCCAGCTTAAGAGATATACAAAAAAATGTCTTATTAAGTACAGCCCACACACTAAGGAAAACTTTATCTATGTAATGCTGGGGATGATAAGGAAGATAGAAAAACATGAAATGGAGCCATAACAACACGCCACTACCTGCCTTAGGTCTCCCCGCAGACTTGGTTGGTAGTGAGACCAAAGCAGAAATCGAAATATGATGAAAAATGACATAATAATAATAATAATAATAATAATAATAATAATAATAATAATAATTTTGAATTGTTTCCGTAATTTAAAAAAATGAGGAGTTGGTATTTTTAGAATAATTTTAATCGTGTGATATATGATATTGAGTTTATTTTGATGATATTAGTTGCTACATTTACTATATTTTTAACTTCGAATTCTTTCCTTTCAATATTGTGTCTTGCTACACTGAAAGCAGTTGCTTGAATCGATGTTATTTTTCGTGTCGTTCTTATGTACGTTATCGCTATTTCGGTTGAAAGAGATTTCTTAACGAGTCTTTATAAATACCTCCAGCCGTTGTACACTCCTGTTTTCAGCGGATTGACCGGAAACAATGTCTTAAAAAGAAATAAAATAACATAAATTGAACATAATTTCTGAACGCAAACTTGGGTTTAAAATCTACAAACCTAGAAATTTTAGCATTTCTCGAGGCATACGACGGCGCGGTTTAATATTGTTATTCAGCGAATTGCTTTCTCCTTTCGCGGGCTAAAGTGAACATAAATGTTTAATGCATAGTTAAAGGGTGATAAGAAACAACGACAGCAGCGACGGTTTTATTTTCAATAAAAGCCGCTCAAGACTAATATTCAGGTGATAGGCAGCACTTGGCAAATCCGGACCAAAGGTCGTAAAAAAATTAGATATTAATGTCAAACTAGCAGTATAGCCCGGCGTTACTTGGATGTAATGAAAGCTTCAAAACTAATCTATGGTTCTGGAGCTCAGACTCAGCCTATAGAATATTTGTGAGGATCGGATAAATATGTGGATTCGTATAAAGGACATACAGACAGATAAACAGACACACACACAAACATCTTGCCTTATATATATATATATATATATATATATATATATATATATACTAGTAGTATAGCCCGGCGCTGCTCGAGTGTAATGAAAGCTTTAAAACTAATCCATGGTCCTGGAGCTCAAACTCTTTGGACGTTGGCACGAAAAACTAAAAACCAATAGTTGTTTCCAGTTAAAGCGAAACCGTAGACTGAAAGAAAAATGAATGGGTGTAAGTCAAATTTTGATTTCCTAGTATCGATATCAAATTTTCTGCACTATTGTAAGAACTGCAACCTTGAAACTTCTGAATATCGTTTCTTATGTCTTTGTCTATGAGTGTATCAAATTTGACTAAAATCGGATCACTCCTTCTTATAACCCGATTTTTTCGATTATCGACTTTCGGTATTTATCGGGGGTACCTCGACACAAAACCTAAAAGCTAAGAACACTCGCAGACGCTTATATTACAACTGTGTAAATTTTCAAGAAAATCGGTTCAGCCGTTTCGGAGTCTATAGATAACGGATACACAGACACACAGACACACACACACAGACAAAGTTTCATTTATAAATGTTTAGATTACTGATGTCTCTTTCATTGCAACCTTACTTTAGACAGCTATTGTCTGGCTCCGTTCAGAATAACCATGTGCCTTACAAAATTGTGTCTCTCTTGCACACTTATATATCTACCACTGTTCTTTGCATTGAATACTGTTGTTATAATTGGTTTGATGTTTTTACTATATATCTTTGAATTCTTGATATATAATAAGAAAAAAAAACATTAAGAGAACATGTAATGCAATTTACTTTTCTTTTTTTGTAGAAAATAATTCTTCGAGAATTACTAGATATAAACAGAAGTAATTTTTTGAGCTTTGTACTGGAACAACATTCAATATTATTAAACCCCATAGCTCCCAGTAGAGTATAGGTCCTCGATGACCTCTTATCAACGATGAAGAGCAAAGAATGAGAACTCCACCGAACAATAAGTATGGCTAGTCACATCACAAAACTATCATCGGGCTTCTCATGAACAGTGCGCGCGGGAAACAGCATAGATCAAAATCACCGGAACAAAGATCGTGCTATTTATGCTCATGAGGCTATCGGAAAACAGCGATACAAATTTAGAAAATGCTTGCCTATGTTTTATAGATGACGTAAAGGCGTTCGACAAAGTACGATACATACATATCCAGGGAAGATATTCGAATTATCAAGAATCTATACGGACAGTAAATCACCAGCAAACGAACAGGAAATTAATTTAGCCTATATAAGAAAATAGAAATGGGTGTAAGACAAAAATGTGGCTTCTCACCGGATAAATCAACCTGTACAATAAAGCAATTCCGAGAGAGTTAGATATCCTCCCAGGATTCGGCTTTGGCTGCCACAGTCTAAACAATATACGATAAGCAGATGATAGCTGATAGCGACAGAGAAGAAAATACAGGACCTCCTACAGAAGATAGCATGGTAAAGTGAGGAGAAAGGGCTGCTGATCAGCAAAAAGAGGACCCCAGAATGCAACATTTGTGTCAGGGACAGAACAATCATACAGATACAGACATTTTGATTCCTGGGAAGCATTTTTACAGGGGATGGAATCTGTAACACTGATATCATAAGGCGGAGTAGCATAACCAGCGACGCATTTTAAAAGCTAAGTAGAGTATTGAGAGACAGGAAGATTCCGTTGGTGACAAAGAAAAGAGTACTGGATTGTTATGTGATATCTGACATCCCATATGGCAGCGAATGTTAGACAATCTCCTCAAAGGTGAAGGAAAAATCCGATGTAATATAGATATGCTTATACAGAAGGATGCCAAGGATACCATAGACCGAACATGTGAGCAACTACGAGCTTTTAGAGAGGATTCAAACGAAAACATACTTGGTATCAGAAAAGGACTTCTGAGGTTTTCTGGGATACATAATGAGGAAGGGAGGCTTGGAGAACCTAATAATCACAGGAAGGATAGAGGGAGCGAGAGTCAGGGGAAAGAAGGGCGAGACATACTTGATGGGCTTTAGCAAGTGAATAGAGAAGCTGGGTTTGAGAGAGATAGCAAGAAGAAAAATTAAGAGTGACAAAGAATAGGGGTGAGTAGAAATCCATGATCGTCAACGTCCTGAAAGAACACGGTACACACATAACGAAGAAGAAGAAGATGAAGGAGAAGAAGCGTGCTTTTGTGGTTAATAGTGGGAGCGAAATGTAAGAAAAATAGTAAGCATACTAAAACATTATCGATGGCAATTGATGTTGCATTTTTTTAATATTGTAGCTGACCAAAAATGCAAGTAAATAATAGTGAGTTCCATAGGTGGGAAGTGCGAGAAAATAAACTGTTGGAGTAGAAGTGAGGGTTGCATTTATATATCTCAACAATAAATGTGTAATATCTGGATGCCAATCTACTAGCAC
This sequence comes from Ascarosepion bandense, assembly GCA_037127315.1. Lineage (NCBI taxonomy): Eukaryota > Metazoa > Mollusca > Cephalopoda > Sepiida > Sepiidae > Ascarosepion > Ascarosepion bandense. The sequence goes on along the minus strand of JBBBDQ010001395.1, from coordinate 416,296 downwards.
GCTTAAATACAATAGATCGAGGCCCCAGAAAAATAGCTCGTCAGAGCAGTTGCTATGCAAATATTAGAAGAAAAACAAGGGGAAGATATGTCAAGGCGGTGAGAGAGTTACTAAACTGGAGACGCCTACTCAGGATCAGGGCCGATTATACTGCAGATCGTTCTTTAGAAGAAGAAGAAGAAGAAGGAGAAGGAGGAGGAGGAGAAGAAGAAGAAGAAGAAGAAGAAGAAGAAGAAGAAGAAGAAGAAGAAGAAGAAGAAGAAGAAGAAGCGTGCTTGTGTGGATAATAGTGGATTGAAATTTAAGAAAAATAGTAAGCATACTTAAACATTATTGAATGGTATTTCCTAATCTAGTCGGATGCTCCTGCTATTCGTTTCGAACTTATTGACAAAATCTAAAGAAGGATGTGCATTATGTTCGTCCTGATCCTGGCCAGACGTCTCAAATTTAGTCACTCTCTCACCGCCAAAACATGGCTTTGTTTTTCTTCAAATATTTTTATAGTAACTGTTCTGACGAACTTTTTTGCCTTGGGTCTTGACCTGTTGAATTTAGACATGCTCGTATCCAGGTTTTACACATTTGGTATCCAGGTTTTACACATTTGGTATCCAGGTTTTATACATTTGCTGTTGAAAGAGTTAAATATAACCCAAATTCTACTTAAACAGTTTCGTTTCGCGCACATCCCGCCTGTGGAACTCTCTTTTATTTACTTGCTTTCCTGGTCAGCTACAATATCAAAACATTTAGATTCAACATCATTTGGCATCTTCTATCTTCTTGAATCCCGTTCATCATTCATTCTTCCCTCAGTGCCTTCTATAAACAGTCATTTCTCTCTCTGTTTGTTACACCCTGAGTACTAGTGGCGATCCCGTTTTTCTTGGGGTGAAATGATTAAAAAAAAAACGCATATTTTGTTCTGAGAAATTTTCAGCCCAGCTCGCACACACACACACACACACACACACACACACACACACACACACACACACACACAAATATATGTGTGTGTTTGTGTGCGTAGACATACGCGCACTAATATGCACACAAGTCAATGTGTGTATACTATCAATGAGAGGTAATGCTGTGCTGAGAGATTTTGGTTCGATTTTCTACGCAAAATTAGTATTGAAATGTTTGACTATTAAACTAGCCTGAAATCCCATATATATATATATATATATATATATATATATATATATATATATATATATATGAAATAAATATTTCTAATTGCATTTGAAATGTTATCTCACACATATGTTCATATATATATATTGCATTTTTATTTAGCCCTGAAAGTATCAATCTATTTAATAACTTATGAAGTCTAACGGCTTTTTAATAGTCGCAAAAACGATTCCCAAGCGACTGTTTTCATTTACGTCGTCCTTTCACGGTAATTTGGTTATTCAACCCATATCTATCGATACAATTTTAATCTGTTCTAATTCAATGTCGAAATGTTGGTCGCGTCGTTTTCAATTGAAATGTATGGAACCATCGAAAGGAAACAATCTCGTTAAGAATAAAAAAGGCGGACATTCTGTTAAAAGAAGAAAAACAAAAAAAGAAAATCCCCTTCTTTAAAAAATATACAGGCACAAATATTTCTGAAAAATTTTCAGCTCTTTTTTTGCGAAATTAGTTTTTAATATAGACATCTCGCTTGAGTCATACAGTCGCGCGAATTGATGTCGTATACTTAAAACATCGTACTTTACTTATGTCACAAATTTTTCACATTATTTACAAGTGGACTATTGTCCTCTTATTATTATGAAAATGCTTATTTAATAGTGCTCAGTTATTACTCGCCTCTGTTTGAAAATGTTAATTTACCAAAGAATTGAACTCGCAATTAATATGTGACCAACTTCACGAAGCAACAGTAGTGATGACATTTATTAAAATCTCAAATATCCCATTTGAGGTCAATTTGTTAGGATGGAATTATTATGTTACTCGACTTTCGATCAGAAGAAAGCGAAACAAAATTGCTATGTTATTAAATATATGGAATGCTAGCAGTATAGCCCTGCGTTGCTCTGGTGTAATGAAAGCTTTAAAATTAATCCATAGTCCTGGAGCTCAGACTCTTTGGATGTTGGCACGAAAGACTAAAAAGCAACAGTTGTTTCCAGTTAAAGAGAAACCGTAGACTGAAAGAAAAATGAATGGATGTAAGTCAAATTTTGATTTCCTGGTATCGATATCAAATAAGTTTTTTCGTCGTAAACTGAATTTTGAAGGATAAATAAGTCCTCTGAGTAAATGGTATCATCGCTGAGACTAAGAACTACAATTATACCTACTTAGAATCAAACCCGAAGCAAAAAGTAAAATACAAGGGCTGAAAAAATACAGACATGCAGGCAGATAAACAGACACACACACAAACAACTTGCCTTTTATATATATATATATATATATATATATATATATATTATCGATTTTTTGCACTATTGTAAGAACTGCAATCTTGAAACTTCTGAATATCATTTCTTATGTTTTTGTCTATTAGTGTATCAAATTTGATTAAAATCGGACCACTCCTTCTATAACCCGATTTTTTCGATTATCGATTTTCGATATTTATTGAGGGTATCCCGACACAAAACCTAGCTAAGAACACTCGCAGACGCTTATAGTACAACTGTGTAAATTTTCAAGAAAATCGGTTCAGCCGTTTCGGAGTCTATAGGTAACGGACACACACACACACATACACACACGGACAGTTCCATTTATCAATAAGTTTAGATGTTATTTACTTAACTTAGAAATATGCCATGGTTGCTAAGCAATTCCGACACGTATTTGTAGAATAATTTATGAAACGCCTTTGCATAATCGATAAAACACAGAATACATGCCGATCGAAAATGAGTTCAGCAGACATACGAGGAATGTCACACATGGATATGTCTTCTCACCCTAATTATTCAATCTATACAGTCTGTCAGCTAAGTGCCATACGTGATAAACCCTTTCGATTCATGACTGACTAGGGAGTAGATTTTCCTGTAGTAGGCTTCTGGTTTATTTATTTATTTTTTTGCGGTAGAGTGATTGCTAACCAAAGGTATAGAACCCAATCTCTCCTAATATTCGACTCATAGGCGAAGGGAGAAGAGATAAATTAAATTTTTGCAAGGGTATTTGTGCGTAAGGAGAATTCGAAACTCAGATGTTCTATTTCTTGCTGGGGAATAATGTTTAACAACTTAGATTCACTAAGTATCAATCCAACAGTGACATTGATTCTTACTTTTTGGTCGTTCCGTAGATGAACACTAAGCGTAATATGAATTCATGCAGACATTCGATAAACCAAATTAAAATGGTATTGTATTAAATATACGCCCAGAAAGCGAAAGCCGAAAACCCAATTGAGACGCAAACTGTCTGGGTATTATTCAAAAATGAAAAGTCATCAATGGAACAGACGAATTAAGATAAAGGAAAGAAAAAATAACTATTTTTTAGAAAGTAAGAATATTTTCCTAGGGAATTCATGACAATTTCGTTCTAATATCTTTCTGCTTTTCTGATTCTGAAGAGAGTAATTTTTATTTCTTTGTCTTTAACAAGAGCAAAGAGATATTTATTGAAGATAGGTAGCATTAGACATTCAAGTGCATTACATTTATTAATCTGTTGTACGTGACTAATTGACCATATTATTGTTAGTAGAAAAAGAGTAACAATTTTTACAGGTTTTAGCGTTAGAATGATTGAAACACTTACTTGAAAGGTATACATTCCTAGACAAAAGTTTGGGGGGCACCCTGCATTCTTAAAAAACAACAACTTAAATTGAGATATTTTGTATTTTCTAAGTAAAAGATAAAATTTAATTAGTAGGTATTCTTTTATTTTTCATTCTCTCTCCAGAATCTTCTTACTACCAAAACGTTCAAATTTGGATTCGTCATCGTGATGATTTTATTAACGAACACAAAACATGATGCTGTTGTATGTTAATTTTTATTGTTAAATGATTATTTTTTAAAGAACTGCAGGAATCACAACATTTTGTCCTGTAGTTTGAGTTTGGTTTTAAAGTATTTTTTTAATAATCGGTTATAGGGAGAAGGTTGATTTAGTTAGATTTTGAGGAAATTTTTAAATTTTTTTTATTTTAGAAAACTGAAGATGTATTCTACTTTTATATTCAAAATGTATTTCTGGAATAAATTTTTTCATTCAAAAATGTATTATGGCAATAATTTTTTTCCTTCAAAAGTCTATTGTTGGAAATATTTTTTCTTCAAAAATGTATATTTTTCAATAAAAGTTTATTAGTATACATATATTTCTAGAAAAATCTATTATTATACTTTCACTAGCAGTATAGCCCGGCGTTGCTCGGGTGTAATGAAAGCTTTTATATATATATATATATATATACATTATCGATTTTCTGCACTATTGTAAGAACTGCAATCTTGAAACTTCTGAATCAGGTTTCTTATGTCTTTGTCTATGAGTGTATCAAATTTGATTAAAATCGGACCACTCCTTATATAACCCGATTTTTTCGATTATCGATTTTCGATATTTATCGGGGTACCTCGACACAAAACCTAGCTAAGAACACTCGCAGACGCTTATAGTACAGCTGTGTAAATTTTTAAGAAAATCGGTTCAGCCGTTTCGGAGTTTATAGGTAACACACACACACACACACACACACACACACACACACACACACACACAAAGTTCCATTTATAAATAAGTTTACATAATGTTTAGACCCCAGTTAGAAGGTTAACTATTTACTCATAGCTAGGACCCTAACAGCTGCTAACACTCCGGGTCGAGGTGGACCTGTGAACAACAGCAATTAACAGGTAGTTTCATGCGCCTCACTACCTTCAAATCAGAGGCCTTGCTGTCAGATAAAGTTTACCGTCATACCGAGGAACATCTCATGTAGTGTGTATAATCACACGTGTTTATCATTTATATATTTATCAGCACATATTTTTCAACACACACACACACACACACACACACACACACACACACACACACACACACACACTGACACACACACACGATCTATTTTATAAAATATCTAGATTATATCAAGATTTCATTAATGATTTATTAACGGGCTTCCTGATAACGTCAGCTCTCAACTTCGTATTTTTGCTGATGACACAAGTATTTACTCCTCTCTCTATACTAAGTTTGGTCAGTTTTATAACGTCAAATCGGCGGCTGGTCTCACAAACGTCTGTTGTCAACCAGCGCAGATAATGCTAATTTTGAAAAAATAGCTCAATATACACCATCGAATCTCAAAACTTCACTTTTAACACTGATTCGGGCTATAAGATTAATTGCGTACAAAAGACTTATTTCAGCCGAAATTCCCATTCAGGCCGAGAATTAATTTTTTTCAAAACACAAAATTCGTACAACTTCAATTTAATTGAATTCTGCAAATCGAAAACACTGCGGAGCTTCAAAATATCATGACACGAAAACTCTCGCTTCAACTCTGATTCCTTGTCATTTTGAAGAAAGAAAATTGATTTTCTCAATTCACAAAGTTTTGGAGATGTTTTAATTGGAATTAAAAATAAAAATGTTTAAATTCTCAAAGATTTTGAGTCAAGTTAATCTCAAAATAAATTAAAAATTTTTTCCAATCGCTAAAATAAATCACTGGAATATTAACGTCTCTAAAACTGAGCTAGTCTCTGATAATCATCTGAGAGATACCTTTCTGACTTCCATCAGTATGGCTGATACTAAGCACCAGGAAAGTGATTCGTTACGCCTTCTCGGGTTAATGTTCCCGGCTGACAGGAAGTAGAAAAACTACACTGAATCCATTACAAGGACAGCTGCCACGAAAACTTGTTCACTTTGTTCACTAGAACAAGATATAGTTATAGATAGTTTTACATATCTATAAGTCTACCATTCAGCTATGCTTAGAATATATACTCAGATGCTCCTGTTATTTATTTAGAGATTCTCTAAAGGAGAATCAGCAATATTATTGATCCTGATATGGCGGCTCTGATACAGCCATTTTCTTATTGCCTTAAACTTGCTTCCCTGTGCCTTTTCTATGAATATGTTCATGGTAACGATGACCTATTCTCGATAGTATCATGTGTATGAGCACATGACTACATTGAGAATAAGGCCTCATCAATTTATAGTTAAATTGACTAGAAGTAACCGTAAGTTATACGCTGACAATTTCTTTTCTCGCACTTTTCGTTAATGGATCTCACTTCCGACCAATTTTGACCATCAAAAAGTTAAATGAAGTGTCAGTCGTTATCTACTGCTTTTCTGGTTAATTTCCTATTGGTCTCGCTTCTTAATAATGTTTTCCGAGTTCTAATTCTTTCACATATAGTAACCACTTGTGTCTTAAATGTTTTCTGCCTGGCTTCAATTAAAAAGAACATATAGGAGAAAGCATTAGGTCTCTCATGAATATAGTTCATCGTAGAATTATTCTGGAAATAAGGTTAGAACAGTGTGACCCGAAAAACCTGCAGTCAGATAGAACTGACATTTAGGGAATATAAAAACAGAAAGAGGATTAAGATAAAGTCATTTTATCACCGGTTTTATTCAACGTATACAACGATACATTAAGAAAGAACTAGAAACCTTAAGGAGAATTATTATATTTCTCTGCCTCCGAAGTTTTGCGTAGATTGTGTTGAAGGTTTTTTTTTATATATAATCATTTCACCCGTAGCAAGACAGTAATGCCACTGGTGATCAGGGTGTTAAATAAGAGGAGATTACATAAAAAGAGGAACGGGACACAGGGTGTGTCGGAGAATGGGTAAGGGAAGGATATGTGAGGAGAGCTGCGTGAGAGTAAAGTGAAAAAGGAGAAGAACAAGATACAGTGGGTGTTGAGCAAGGGTGGAAGCCAAGGAGATAAGAGATAAAAATTGACGTTACATTTTAAACTCTTGAATTGTATCTATCTGGGAAGAAAGTATACGGGATGGAGTTCTACAGGCAAGAAATGCGACAAAAGAAGCTGAGGAGTAGAAGTGGCGGGTACATTTAATTATTTTCAGTGTAAAGGGTGGGAAAGAGTTGCCAGTCTAGTAGCTCGAAAGAATTCGTGCAGAGAAGGCACCAGAGCTTGTCGAAGTAGAAGCCGTGAAAATATTTGTAGAAGCGGCAGCTAGAAGCTACACTTCGTCGGTGAGAACGTAAATAGAGTGGGAGCCGTTAGGTCAATATTGATTACATTGCAGATTATTTTTTAGATTTTGTCTAGAACACTGGGACAAAAAGAAGCTGGATTCAGAAAGGGCACAGAAATAACATATAGACCACAGGAAGGCCAAATGAAAGGACTAACCATAAATTGTAAAAAGGTAGAAGGCATTGTCGTCAGCAAAAGAGAGAACGGTAGATGTGTTGGGGAAGTCAGAATCAGCGAAAAAGAAAATTAACTTTGCAGTGTAGTTATCATTTAAATGTTATAAGTGATATACTTGGGTGATCATGTCTCGAAAGAGACATGACTGACTGGGCAGAATATTTTCCTGCAGTAAGTTGCCATTACATTCTGTGGTAGACTGGTTGCTAACCAAAGCTATAGAACCCAATCTGTTCTGCTATTTAACTTGTAGTTGGTGAGAGAACAAACGGAATAATACCTTTTCCAAGGGTATTTGCACGTAAATGAATGCAACGAATTTAATCAGAATTTGAACGCGGCTCTCTGATTTCTCGTTCTGAGTCGTTATCCACTGCACTAAAAAGCACAATGAGTATTACTACAAAAACGAAAATATGACCCGAAAATAAAAAAAAAACATAGAAATAACGTAAGATGTCTTTGAGAAGCTAAGCTACCAGTGATTGCTAAGAATAACATGTACAAAATATGTAAACAACAATGATATTTTAAGAAAAATAGGAAGTAAAAAACTAATTACGCTCTCAATGATAAAGAGGTTCATGAAATGTATGGGATACAGCCTGAGGAAAGATCGCTCCCAGAATCTAACACGCAGTGGGTCTACTGAGGACAAAAGAAGCAGGGAAAAGAATAACCAAAGTAACCAGTTTGATTAAATAAACGACAATAAAGTACCAGATGCATGGTAAAATTTTAAAAGTCAACAACAAGAAGAAATGTTTGAAAAAAAAAATCGCTTTGTTAATCACTTGCTGTGATAGTCGTCTTGTAGATTTGCGGAGCGACTCTTCCAACTGGTCTCTGACGTATTGAACATAAGCTGGCTACAGTGGGCTTTGTTATTGTTAACCACACTTCAAGTGTCTCAAACTTTTCTACCATGATTATACAGTGATGTGGAATTTTCCTCCGAACAAGTGTACATCACTGGCCAAAAGTTTTGCAACTTTATAAAAATATGAGTTATTGATAACAGAATGCAATTAATTTTTGCTGTAGCATTTTAAAATAATAATTTAAACTATTTCAAAGTAAAAAAAAATATTTATTATGATGTCTGTTAAATTTTGATGCTAAATTCAATACTTAATTTGCCTTCCTCTATCTTTAAGAACAAGTTTTATTTGCTTTCGCATAGACTCAATTAGAGATTTTAAACAGTTAGATCTAATAGAATTCCAACATCTTTGAAGGACAGCTTCAAGTAGCTGGAGCAGCTTCACGCACCTTTGGTTCCAGGGTAGACCATAAATTTCCGATGGGATTGAGATCAGGTGAATTACCAGACCAGTTTTGCAGATCTTTGAAGTTATTTTCCTCGAACCACTTTGTCACAGCTTTTGTTTTATGGCAAGGTGCACCATCATGTTGAAATACAGCGTCTCGATCAGGGTAGTGGTCTATCGAAAATTGTGGTATTCTATTTTTGATAGTATCCATATACCATTCCTTATTCATTGACGTACCTTTGGGTACAGTCACTAAATCTCCGACTCTATGAAAGTAGAAGCACCCCAAATATGAACGAGGTCCGGATGCTTGACTGTGGATACCACACAATCAGGGTGAAATCTTTCACTGACTCGTCTTCTAACACGAACTGATCCATTGTTAGCAAAGCAACTAAAAGGTGATTCATCAGAGAAAATCACCTTTTTCTAGTCTTCTACAGTCCAACTTTTATGATTTTGACAGAAAATTAGTCGATCTTTTATACTTTTTGTGTCAAAAGTGACTTTCTTGCAGGCCATTTTGACATCACTCCTTTCGTCAACAAGCGCCGCCGTACTGTGCGATCTGAAACTTCCACACCACTGCTAGACCATTCCTTCAGTAACTGCTGACTACTGGCCTGTCGATTAGACAAACTAAATGGCACCAGTCGCCGGTCAATTTGCTCTGTAGACACTTTTGGGCGACCCCTTTGAACCGCAACTTCGATCTTTCCACTTTTCTTCCATTTCTGGATTATTCTTGTGACCGTTGACGTATGAACCTGCTCCTGTTTGACAATCTGACGACAGCTAAAACCGGCTTTGTGTAAAGCAAAGATTGCAGATAGTTTGGGTTCGGAACAATGACCTTTTCCTATTTGGATGACAATTAGATATACAGAATGAATATTGCGGTTTTAAAAAAAAGAATTACTGCCCAATTTCTTCATTTCACTCTGTCTGCTGAATATGCGGTTCAAAAGGAAAATACGGTCCAAACTCTACGCTCTGCTTTTTTGTTCCCCCTAGAAAAAATATTCCTTCTCATTTCATAGAGTCGAGAACTCGCCAATGCAAATCACTTGAAATTTGCATAAGGGAATTAAATACATCTTATTTATTGATTATTCATGGTTTCACTCACTTTTGGTATTCAAAAATATCTGAAACTATACTTTTACATAGTTTTGCAAAACTTTTGGCCAGAGCAGTAGATGACTTTGTTCCAAAATACATTTCACAGTAATCTTTGTCCGTTTTTTAACCAGACACTGCTCGTAGTGCTTCGTCTTGGCATCAGATAAAGCTTACAGGTATGCTATGCAACTCACCTGAAAAAACAAAAAGCAAAAAAAAACAATTATTTCTTTAGAAAATATGAGCCTTTAATTTTGTTTCTCTTTTTTGCAGTTACTCTTTATTTATGTAAATGTATGTAGCTAATTGATTTTGATTTGCTTTAACTGGTTTGATCTTTTATTATTCAAAATTTAATGCTTGAGAAATATAATTTATTATGGAATATATTTAATTATATGAAACTAGCCCGAAAGCCGTAATCCGCTTGGATTTTTAAACTTGGGTCCCGATCAAATCCTAAAGGGATTAGCTAAGAAAACAGCAATGGTAATTTTGAAAAGATAGTTCAATTTGCACTATTAAACTTCAAAACCTCAATTTTAACACTGATTCGGGCTATAAGGTCATTTGACAGATTTCGGCCGAGGTTCCCATTTCAGGCCGAACATTAATTTCTTCACATCACAAACTTCGTGGAACTTCAATTCAATTGAATTCATCAAGTTGAAAACATTACAGAGTTTCAAAATATGATGACACGAAAACTCTCGTTTCAAATCTGATCCCTTGTCATTTTGGAGAAATGAACTGATTTTCTGAATTCACACAGTTTTGGGGATGTTTTAATCCGAATTTAAGATAAAAATGTTTAAATTCTCAAAGAATTTGAGTCAGGTTAACCTCAAAATAATTAAACACTTTTCAAATTGCTAAAATTATAAACTGGAATTTTAACTGAACCCTCTTTATCTAGACACATATTCAAAAGATAATCACGAGAAGTAGGGCAGATTCAAATTTTAAAAAGATATAATATATCTATGTAAAGCAAGTTTGCGTTCTGGTGCTGTCGGTTCGGAAAGAAAAATCGGAGAGCCGAGTTCGAATTTAATTCGTTGTATTGACTTACACGAAAATAGCTTGGGAAAAGTATCAATCCGTCTCTTCTCCCACCAGCTTAGAAATGCAGGACTGATTAAATTTAATGGCATCGGTTGGAAACCAGTCTACCACAGAAAATAATAGTAAGGTACTGCGGAAAAATTTTCAGCTCAGTCAGTCAGACCTGGAATAGACATGATTGCCCAAGCGTGTACCACGTATGGCAATTAATTGAAAGCAAGTTAGAGGGAATTCAGGCACACGGGGAAACCGACAAAACTATTCGTTTTTTATGTAGATGGCTTTTGGTTTTAAAAGAGACTAGCAGTATAGCCCGGCGATGCTTGGGTGTAATGAAAGCTTTAAAACTAATCCATAGTCCTGGAGCTCAGAATCAGCCTAAAGAATATTTGTGTGAAGTTTAGTGAAAATAGGATAAAAATTGTGGATTTGTATAAAGGACATACAGACAGATAAACAGACACACACACAAACATCTTGCTTTATATATATATATATATATATATATATATATATATATATAGATATATTAAAAAAAACCTATAAAATAAAAAAATAGTCCATACCGAAAAAATCAAAATTGGAAAGAAAAAACACCCCACCCCTATCACGTCTATCTAAGAAACCCCAAAGTGAAAACCTAGACACAGGATCAAAGTGAATACATTAATTAGGTCTACTAACAGCAGACATCAATCAATTAGACGATAGCCAACCATAAAAATGACAACTCAACACGCTGCCCTCTTAAAAACTGTAACCAAAAGAGATACCCGACCGACCGACAAAACGTGCATTCCAACAGATAATACAATTAATCAACAATTTCACACTTACGCACCAGATTCTTCAAAAGTCTATAACGGTCAAAACGAGAAATACATTCACCTAATTACCAATAACCCCAACCAGCCCCCACAACAACAACGAACCAAATATAAACAGAGAATGATTCCAAACCTTTACTTCTGATGTGTTTGAAGACCAAACACTGAAACAGCCATATGATTGTAGAGAAGAGGTCATATATAGAAAAAATTATTTTCATGTTCTAAAACATAATTTATAATAAATATCCACAGCTCTATACATCATATATCGAGCACTAGTTTAAATTAATGTTTTGGAAGGAAAACATTTTTCTTTTTTCTCTCCTCATTCTATATTCACTCGGATATATATATATATATATATATATATATATATATATATATATTATTGATTTTCTGCACTATTGTAAGAACTGCAACCTTGAAACTTCTGAATATCGTTTCTTATGTCTTTGTCTACGAGTGTATCAAATTTGATTAAAATCGGACCACTCCTTCTATAACCCGATTTTTTCGATTATCGATTTCCAATATTTATCGGTGTGGGGGTACCTCGGCACAAAACCTAGCTAAGAACACTCGCAGACGCTTATAGTACAACTGTGTAAATTTTCAAGAAAATCGGTTCAGCCGTTTCGGAGTGTATAGGTAACGGACACACACAGTGACACACACACATACACAAAGTTCCATTTATAAATAAGTTGAGATGCATAATGTCTAACTTGAACTTTGTTATATCTTAACAAATTCTCATTGTTCTCTGTAGCCTATAACGTTTTATGTACATGTTACTTTTGCTTGCATAGCTTCGTCAAATTCAGCTTTCAATTTGAGATGTGAATAAGATCTTGCCATGCCTTACATTTAAGCATGAAACTAAGGATTAATACGCAACCATTAATAGCTACAATCGCTTCACTTGGATATTTTTCCATCTTTAATCAATAATCTCAATAAAATATGTTCTGTTATAAAACACAAATAAAATGTTAGTTTGGTTTTTACTAAGATCAATATCATCTTTTCAGACATCCCTTCATATTTCAAACACGTGGAAAAGCAAGAATCAGTCCATGAAACGAGCATATAGAAACAGATCAGAATGATAAACACTGACCGGAACATAGTATTACAAAGATTAGTGAAACTGCCTTCGGCCTAAATATTTTCAGAAAATTTGTAATAATAGCCTTTTCCTTAAAAGAAAAGACTCGCCAGTGCTACTTTTAATTTGAATTCATAAATAATTCTATTAAAATTGTTTTCTGGATAAGTTTCTCTACTCCAGCAATTTTCATAGGCCTTTCTAGTATTGATGGAAGCTTTTTTAAAGTAGTGTGGAACGTCAACATCATATATGTGATATCCCTTTTAACTGTTGCAACTGTTGACAGTCCTCAAGTAGTGTAGTTTCAGTTATTTGTAAAAGTTCTTTGTTTGCGATTATGTAGTGCCAGTTCATGATGTTCGATGAAAGATTATCTTGCTTCGGTCGCTTGAAATCATTTTAGCCATTAATATTTTCTGAACGACTTTGTTGCCATACATGACAAGCATATGAAAGTTTCGATCTGATAAGCTTATTTAAGAGCATAACACATGCACTCAGGTCTATGCTGTTGAATCGTAAACTATATCATTAAATGATGGGCAATATTGACATTGGAGTAGTAAACACTGGAAGAAACAGAATTGTGTTTTTTTTTCTTTTGTTTTGCTGAGGATATCATGAACAAAAAGCATAAGAAACTAAGTAGCTTTAAGGAAAATTTAAACAAAAAAGTATCTGAAAGAGTCAACTAAACTTTCTTGGAGATATATTGAGGAAAGAGAGCTTGAGAAATTTGACATTCACAGGACATATTGAAACAAAAGGAAATAGAATGTAACGGCTATTGATCTCACGAGCTAGCGGACCGAGTAGTGGCTGGTTTGGTAAAAAAAACAAAACAAATGTTAATAAGGGCTACAATTAATAGAAAGTTGTGTAGGGTCATGATCAGTTATGTCATGAAGGAACGCGGCTCGTAGAAGAAGCTTCTTATAGTACTGAGCTGAATCTGTTTCATGTTTAATGTCTTTATTTCTTATATGAAGTTAGCTATAATTGTTTGCTATATTAAATGTTAGAGCACATTGCTTTTTCTATGTGCCACATCCATTTAGGATACAGGCGATCATCGTTCTCCACAACTCCCTATATCATGTTCCGATTAACAGCATTTCTCCATTTGCTAAGGTTTCACCATTCCGCAATCTATTCACACAAACTCGTCAGATAAGCATTGATATTTTCCTCAAACTCTTGCTTTCAATAATCCTCGTGAGGATTAAGTTTCCCAAGTCTGGTTTTCTCAGTACGTGTCCAAGTAATTTCTTTGTTGCTTATTCGAGTTTTCCATAAAATTATCAGTATCCTATTGTAGTAACGCTTTTCTGCATCGTCCATTTTTTCCTCGTCTGTGGGTTATTGTCCAACATTCATTGCCATATAAAGAGGATAAATAAATAGCAATCCAGCACTCTTTTCTTTATTTCTAATGAATATCGTACAATTTATAACACTTTCCTTATCTTCTGGACTGTTTATTTCGTTATTCCAACGCAAGTTTGGACCTCGGCGCCACATTTAAACGTTTCCCAGACATTCAAACTTTTGCATTCTGAATTCACAAAAAAGTAACAAATACATTTAAATTATAGGTATAGAATTCGCAACGTTTTGTGTCCTTGTGCCTTATTTGCTGTAAAAAGTAGGAAATTTATCTTTTCATATGTCAAACATAAAGCCCTTTATTCAACTTACATATTCGTGACTGTCTGTTTAACGGGGAAAAAGAGATCTCTTTGCTGTGTAATCCACATGAGGACTGTAATATACGATGCTTCACTTACTTGTGTTGTCTTACAAGAATTCCGTCTGTATACTTTGACATTAGCGTGAACATATCTTTCAAAGTTTTGCTTTTATATTTTGTTCACTTGTCCGATTTTTATTTCTTTATTGGTAGCTTTAGAGGAAAAAACTCATAAATATTACAAAACCACTTCTATTTCAGTCCGAGCAATACAAATGTACATCCAAGTTGTCGAGCTGTTGGGTGGGACGATGTAGAAGAATCAAGTAGTGAAAAATGTCATTGAAAGAAAGGAAAACAAGATGATTGGAAGAAGGAAACATATTAATTCAGTTGTATAGATTAGATTATTTATATTATTTTCTACTGTTTACGATATCGTTTTAAAGAATGTCATCCAAACCTATATATATATATATATATATATATATATATATATATATATATTCTAAACATATACTCTTGAATATAAGAGACAATGAATGTCTATTATGTTTAATCATGAGCCGTTCTAAACATCGTATTTTGGCTTTAATTTCAGGTGACAATAAAGACAAAATTCTCCAACATTTGGATATATATTTTTATGTTAGTTCTAAGCTTTCGGCTTACATGAGCCAACTTCAGAGAGGTTACAGGGACGTTAACATAAAACAATCACGGTCAAAGATGATTTTATCATGTGTTGACATAAAATTTTGCTAAGCAAAGTTAACAGTTACCAGATAGCAGACGCAGTTCATAAATTTACAATGTGGTTCTATGACGTCACACCGAGTGAGAGCTCGAAATGTTAGCAGAATCATATATTTAAATTCAATTTAATGTGTTATGACCAGATTTAAATGTGATATTATTAAGTGTGCGTTGTTTTGGTTTCATGTTGATGGCCTCCGATATATGAAGTTTCTTTTTACTGTGTGTATGAGTCATTATTGTGTTGTTGACTAAAGTCTGTCTAATATTACGTACAAGGCTATGTTTTTGTAAGAAATCTTGTTTAATTGTACTCTGATCAGAAAGATTACAGGTAAATCCACGGGAGAGCGTGGTTGTAGTAAAATCAATATATGTAGTAGGTTTATTATTGTACTAATAATAAACCTACTACATATACATAGATACAATCTCTGAACGGGCATGTAAATTGATATTTATTTATGTTTGTGTGTGTGTGTGTGTGTGTGTGCTTATGTGTGTGTGTTTGTGTGTGTGTGTGTGCATGCGCGCTTTATTTGGGTAACAATCCCTCTTCTATACAACATTTATTAAAAACGATAGACAAGGTAACACGGTTATGCTTTTTATTGTAACTTTATTGTGTTCGTATGCGTATTTTTTTCTAAACATAAATTTTGTCAAATTGTCCAAATCTTCTGTATATGCGAACTTTTTTGACTATAATATCAGATATTATAAAGGATGCTTTTTAATCTTTATTTTTAACTGAATGGGGAGATAACATTTGTTTCTAAATTGACAAGAATGTTTCATTATTTTTCAAACACGGTCAGCACATTTTGACGTGTTCATAGTTGATGTTATTAACTGTCTGTTTTTCTTTTTCTTATTAGTGCTAATATTATTTTTAGTCTTTTTTTACATGTTGATTAGGTTATGTTATAGAAAGAACTCGCTAGGTTGAAAATTAGTATCCAAAAAATAAAAAATTAAAATACAAAGCCAAAAAACTCACTGATAAGTTGGTTACGTTAAACGTGGATGTTATAA
The DNA here is from genome assembly GCA_037127315.1 of Ascarosepion bandense. Classification (NCBI taxonomy): domain Eukaryota; kingdom Metazoa; phylum Mollusca; class Cephalopoda; order Sepiida; family Sepiidae; genus Ascarosepion; species Ascarosepion bandense. The sequence continues at coordinate 400,020 of JBBBDQ010001395.1, read as the reverse complement.
GGACCAAGCAACCTAATTCTAAACATGAAAACCTTTACTCCTGTCAAAAGACCGGAAATAATTGAGAAATGGACGGTGGGTGAACTTATCTGTTGCTATTGAAGGAAAAAATAAATACCGAAATATTAGTAAATTTATTTATATAAATAAAGAAATTGAAATTAAGATGAAATAAATACTTTAATCTTTCAATGTCGAAACAAAATATAGATTTTTGTAGTAAGTTGTGGTTTGTACATGTTTTAAAGTATAATTTATAATAAATATTCATTGGTCTATTTTAATATTGAGCACTGTTTTAAATTAATATTTTGAACATTTCAACTATTTTCTTCGTTCCTTATTCATTTGGGTGTATATATATATATATATATATATATAAGTATATATAAGTATAACATGTTACTGAATAAATCCCTGGTCTAACTAATAAAACAACAACTTTCAGGCAAAATTCGACTTTATTCATCAACATAGTCTCCTTCTAGGGTGATACACTACTTTCAACGCCTCTTTAAAATACGATGCCTTTTTGTAGAACTATTTATGTGGCCTCAAAATACGCCTCGGTTTCCGATCTCACTTCTTCATTTGAGCCAATTCTCTTTCACTGGAACATTATATTAAGGTCTGCAACTAACCATTAGTTGCTGTCGGCCAGATCTGGAGAATAGAGTGGATGCTGGAGTAGTTCGAAGTGCAATTCATGTAGTTGTTGCCATTGACACGGTGCGTTGTCTTGATGAAAGATCACTTTTTTCTTCATTATTTGTGGCCGTTTTATGGTGATTTCTTCTTTCAAACGCAAAAATAATTCAATATAATATTCGCTATTGATGATTCTTTCTTTCTTTAGGTAATCGATATAAAAATTACCTTGCTCATCTCAAAATACGCAGGCCAAAACCTCTCTGCAGATGTTTGCATCTTCGGTCACTTTAGATGGCTTTCACCTACTGTTTGTCCCTCAGCTGACTGCCGATTTGACCCCGGAATGAAGTGATGGATCCATGTTTCAGTCCTTGTCTCATAGTTACAAAACATCTTCTTGTTGCGTTGAAGGGTAGTACTGAAAAAAAAAAATATTATAGATTTTTTATTAGTGGCGCCATCTATATGTCAGGCAAGGGGCTTATTGAGTGATGCTTTATGTATTTATATTAATGTATTATGCGTGTATTGAAAAAGCTATTCGAAAATGCAGAAACTGACTTGTTTTATATAACACACACACACACACACACACACATACGTACACACAGACAGAGACACACATACATATATGTATATGGTCATAAATGCAAATGTCAATAGATATAAACATATATTCTTGTTAAATGTGTCTCTTGGTAATATATATTTATATATATGTCCGTCTATCTGTGTGTGTGTGTGTGTGTTTGAGTTGCAAGTGCCATTAATTTTTATGTAAGTTGCATTAATAGGTTGTATTTTGGACAACACAAGTATATTTATATCCTGTAATACAGAAGATAAAAGAGTTGTTTAATGTATACATTACTTTTACATTTCCTTTCGTATCTATTAAACTGTCTATGGCATGAGCGCTAAGTATTATATGCACGAGAATTATATATCTATATATATATTTCCGTAAAAAATTATATACTTTTGGAGTTTTGCTTCCTCCAGGGATTTTGGGGCTTTCTTTTTTTAGATAAAGGTCGTGTGGAATATCTAAAATAATTAAATTATCATTCACGTGAAAACAATGCAAACGACCTATATATAATCGTATATTTATATTTTCGCTAGTATCTACATGAAAAGCGAAATAATCGTTGAAAAGGTAGAGACAAAAAGAAAGACCTGCTCGTTCAATGAGAGTAGATAGTTTCGTCAATTGTCCAGTTCATATTTCTACCCTAACTTTTGACCAGGATTAGTGGCTTTATTCCTGTATCTCCTTGCATTGAATAAAAAAAAAAGTTTTCTTACCTAATAATCAGACAATTTCAGAAATAAGTTTTCTCCCTCTTTATCTGCTGTGTCTTCTCCGGACGAAGGCGATCATGTATTTTTATTTCACCCCATCGCCTGTGGTTATTTTCCTCGTGGTATATCTCTCAAACCCCGCTATGACATCCACCTGCTCAGCCACTTAAGTAGGTTTTTCGCTGCTTTCCCCTGTCTCTCTTTCCCTCTATCTGTCATGTGAGTATTAGGTTCTTTAAGCACTCTTTCCTCATTCTGTGTCCCAGAGAACTCAGTTATCTCTCCTAATGTCTAGTATAAGTTTCCTTTTCGTTTACATTCTCCCCAAAACCTCGTCGTTGCTCACATGTTTGGTTCATGGTATCCCCATCATCATTTTGTATAACTATATTACTGTTGCTTCGAATCTCTTCTTCATCTTTGAAGAGATCGTCCAGTATTCGCTGTCATATAGAAGGACAGATTTCACATACTAGTTCTCTTTCTTTTTCTCCAACGAAATCTTCCTGTCTCTCAATACTCTTTTTCGCATTTGATAACTGTCATAGGACATGCCAATTCACCTTTGAATCTAAGTGTTGGACTTTAAAAATTTAAAAAGAAAAAATAAAGGGTAATAATCTCGCGGATTTTCAAAACAGGTAAATAGTACACGACTTGGAATATTAGCAGAACATAATTTTCCTGGTGTGCGTTGTGGTGTAATGGATATAGAATCGGAACGACAAATCGGGGAGCCGAGTTTGAATTCCTTGCATTCACTTACGCACAAATACCCTCGGGAAAGTTATTAATCTGTCTCTTCTCTCCAGTTATGGGTCAAATAATAGGACAGATTGAGTTCTATAGTTTTGGTCGCCAAACAGTCTACCGCAGAAAGCAATGACAACCCACTGTGGGATAATCTTCTGTCCAGTCAGTCATGTCTCTTTCAAGACATGATCGCCCAAAACGTGTATCACGTAAGGCACTTAACTGGCTGACTGAATTTTTCTTGACCCCATTTTCCTTCCTCCGGCATAAAGAAAAATTAGGGAAACTTTGTCTGCATCTACCGGGTATCACTGAAAAGAAATTAAAGACAGGTATAAATCGACCGAATTCGAAAATTAATTGATAGGGACTAAGCACTACCTATTGAAATAGCCTTACTATTGATTGATTCGTTTTTAGGCTTATAACTATACCACCGTGAGACACAGGTTCTCGTACGATCCCTAAAATAAAGCAAGTTCGATCCTAGTCAATTCCCAGATGGATGACCACTTGGGAATGCTAGATGCATTCTTCTTGGATCTGTGGGGGAGCTACTGGATAACAGTACACAACTAGAAGTCGATGAGACAATAAATAAATCAAATTCTATTTGAACACAAATGAGATCTTTTGTAAATTAACGCACTCTCGCTGCACTCACATCTATTGAACAGGTGAAGAGGCTCATCCCTTGTTTCCTGTTTAGGATGCGGTTTCCGGTTTTCTCTTTTCCAATCTTTTCAGTCTTCTTTTTTTTATTTCTTTTCAATTGGAGTAGATAGACTAAACAATCGCCCGGTTCACATTCCACCTACGTCTATTGAACAGGTGAAGAGGCTCATCCCTTGTTCCCTGGTTAGGATGTGGTTTCCGGCTTTCTCTTTCCCAATCTTCTCGCTTTTTTTTTTCAATTGGAGTAGATAGACTAAACTATCGCCCGGTTCACACTCCACACACGTCTATTGAACAGGTGAAGAGGCTCATCCCTTATTCCCTGGTTAGAATGCGGTTTCCGGTTTTCTCTTTCTCAATCTTCTCACTTTTTTTCAATTGGAGTAGATAGACTAAACTATCGCCCGGTTCACACTCCACCCTCGTCTATTGAACTGGTGAAGAGGCTCATCCCTTGTTCCCTGTTTAGGATGTGGTTTCCGGCTTTCTCTTTTCCAATCTTTTTACTCTTACGTAGCCCACTGCGCATCAGTGGCGTTATTGCCTTGCTGGGGGTGATATGATTAAAAATAAAAATTGTATAGAAAGTGCTTCACTCGCTACATCATTCATAGTATATTTACGTCCAGGTTTTTACAACCTTTTTTCATTTCAAGGTAAATCTATTATCAAAATATAGGATATTTCATAAAAAATTGATTGGGTGCATTGAAAATTTATGAGTTATTTATGGAAAAGTTATAATTTAAAGGTTATGTAAAAAATAACATAAGTCCGAGGGAATGAAATAATTTAATCCTGCCGGGACTTGTATTTGATACACAAGTGAACGCAAAAGAAATCCAAGCAGTATTTAATACTTTACTTGATTGACACTTTAAAAAGTCAGTTTTGAAAAAGATAGGCACTGACGTTAAATTATTGACTTAAAGATTAGGAAGAACGTGAATCGATGCGTTTGAGATCTTAAACATAAACCTAATATGCAAGCGGGGTGGTTCCCTTTCTGTGATGATTATTGTGAATTGCGGAAATAAGAACAAACCATTGCAGTCTAACTTTACAGTAATTAATTCAAACGCATGAAAACTACAAGACCTCCTACAGAAGGGAGTGACAAGAAAGGACTACAAATAAACTGCAAGAAAATCGAATGCATGGTGATCAGCAAAAAGTGCAGCCCAAAATGTCAATTACAGATGAGGGACTCTGAAATCAAGCATGTACAGAAATTTAAATACCTAGGAAGTGTTCTAACAGGAGACGGAAAGTGCAACACTGAGATCAGAAGGCGAATTGGCATGGCGAAAGAGGCATTCCAGAAGTTGAATAAAGTATTAAGAAACAGGAAAATTTTGCTAGAAACAAAGAGGAGAGTACTAAATTGCTATGTTATGTCGGTTCTTCAATATAAACAGTGAATGTTGGACAATATCTTCAAAGATGAAAGACAAACTTGAAGCAGCTGAAATGTGGTTCTACAGAAGGATGCTGCGGATATCATGAACTAAGCATGTGAGCAATTACGAGGTTTTGGAAAGAATGAAGACGAAAAGGAAATTAATACTGAGCATCAGGAAGAGACAGCTAAAGTTTCTGGGACATGCAATGAAAGCTTGGAGAACCTCTTACTAACAGGCCAGATAGAGGAAAAAGGAGACGGGAAAGCAGTAGATAACATATTTGAAGTACCTGATCAGGTAGATGACGGAACGAGTGTTTCATGGTGCAACAGGAGAAAGCGTGCTAAGAGCCACCAGGGATAGAGAGACGTGGAAGGCCATGACTGCCTACGTTCTGAAAAGACATGGCACATAAAAGAAGAAGAAGAATTAAAGCTGTGATTGTCTAATATGACAACAATGTGGCAGAGCGCATGCTTATAGAACTTAGACTGGAATTATTTTATACATAAACTCAGACTCATGTGCTCAGCTTTGACGTTATTATCACAACGATTTAGTTGTTGGGCCCACCATTTTTTTCAGATGTGCGGTGATTTGGACAACTTTCATAGAATTTCGAAATGAACACTTCATTTAATATAAGCAATAGATTGTTCTTATGACCGAGGATCCTGACTAGGCATATCTCTATATTTGTCTATATTTCTGAGATGAGGTATTGTAATTATTTACATTATTATATTGTTCAGAGTGTTATCTTCATCTTCATTGCCATATTCACGACTTTTTGCCGGTTGTAATCCCCGACATTCTTCAGGAAATTGGAATCTTTTCTATCACTTTGGTAGATTTTAGACTCGTTCTATGAGTCATGCCACTTTCGGATGTCTTAGTTATCTCACTTTAATGCAACTGTTTAAGTTTTTGTTCATTATTACACTAGTCAGGTATTGAACTCACAATTATTTGGGATAAGTGGCTGGATCAAACCAACACTTTTATCAATTAGACTATGTATCTGAACAATGTACATTATGTAGGGAAGTTTCGTCTGGTTCATATTTAATACGGTTAAGTTGATATCATCAGGAAGAGACAACTGAAGTTCCTGGGACATACAATGAGTAAGGAGGGCTTGGAGAACCTGGTACTATCAGGCTAGATAGAGGGAAAAGGAGACCGAGGAAAGCAGCGGATAACATATTTGAAGAGCCTGAGCAGGTGGATGACTGAACGGAGGCTGTGAGACGTTACAAGAGAATGCATGCTAAGAGCCACCAGGCATAGGGAAACGTGGAAGGCCATGATCGCCTACGTCCTGAAAGGACAAGGTACATAGAAGAAGAAGAAGAAGAAGAAGAAGAAGAAGAAGAAGAAGAAGAAGAAGAAGCTGTTGCTCGGCTTGCTTTCACTTGGTTTAAATCAGGACTACACGGGGCCTGGGATTGAACTCACAAATAACATCTTTACGAATCGATGCTTTAATCCGTACGGCTATTATCCCAAGCTTTGAACTTTTTCCCCAATCAATATTTCCACCCCAGACCTGTTAGCGTCTATCTTCTTTTTCTCCCCATTGCAAAAACTTTTTTTTCCCTGTGCTGGAATAATGTGAAAAAAATCAACAATGTAAGATGAGACTCGTTATACTTGACATGAGTTGGTAATATTTCTCCTGTATGAGAGTGAGTGCTTGACGATATACTCAAAGATGAAGAGGAGACTTGAAGCAGCATAAATTGGGTATTACAGAATGATGCTGAGGATACCATATACTAAGCATGTGAGCAACGGCGAAGTTTTGTAGAAACAAAAAGGAATGTAATACTTAACACCAGGAAGATACAGTTGAGGTTTCCGAAGTACAAAATAGAAGTCTTGTAAAATCTGATTCTTACGGGACAGACAGAGGTCAAAAGAGACAGAAGAAAACAATGCATGACATAGTTAATGAACTTGATTAAATGGTTGGTGCAACATAGTTTATGAAAAATAACAGAAAGAAAAAAATTTTAACTGTTACAAAAGACAGGGAATTGTAGAGAGTCATGATCACCAACGTCTTCATTGGACATGGCGTATAAAGAAGAAAGCTTCTATTATCGGTGTAGAAAGCTGGGTTCAATATCTATTCTAGTCGCTTGCGTTTATTTTTGTTTTTGAGAAGGACATAATTCCATGACTACTTCCCTCATCATTAGGCTTAACAAGCAATATAGACTAGCCTATCTAGCTCTTGTTGGCAGAGAGTTTTACAGAATGAGACGTCTGTATTATAAACAGTAAAAATTCAACAGCAAACTACTTCACTATCTTTCCAGAAATATCACAGATCATAAAACGAAAAGGAATATATGGAGAGCCGTGATCGATTCCGTCCTGAAGAAGACATATCATTGAAAAAAAAAAACAAATAAAAACAAAGAAACGAAAGAAACAAAGCAAAAGTATAATTAAAATCATAATGAATAGAATGTTCTGGAAATTAAATTGATGAATGAATAATGAAACTACGTAATTATATGGACAATAACAGTCAAATGCGCATGCGCTCAATAGTTAGGAAAAAAACGAAATTTGGAAATACATTAATAATGATTTTAAGTTGCTGAAGATATTACATATTAATCTTGACTAAACGCATCAAAAGCAGTTAGAAATATGAATCTTAAGTATTTTTCTTCAAATTTATTTTTAACATGCAAATTTAATACATTTTTTGGATCTTGCCTCATTTCCCAGCATTTGTAAAATTAAATCTGTTGTTTTTTTTGTTAACCAACTTCAGTAAATTTTAACAATTAAAATGTCATAGTAAAACACCTGCTTCTCCATAATATCATTCGTGAAAAAAAATTATTGCATGTTACATTTCCTATAGCAGCGGTAATCAAGTACACCGTCAATCTTCCGCTAAGTGATTGTCTGGTACCTTTTGAATTTGGAGAAATTTTGAGCAAGCATTTGAATTTCAAGCGATAATTAAGCCCAATCAGTTAATTCAATTCAGAAAAAAATTTTGTATGAAATATTTTAATATTAGCTTTTAACAGTCGATAAAGCTTAAAAAGTAAGAGGGGCGGGTAATTAATGAATGAGATGTACATTATTGAACTGCTGTTATGTGAGTTCAGTTTGCTGCGACAAAAAGCATTATCTGGCATGGTTCTGGAAAAAAGCTGTAGAAAATCATACCTGGAATGTACTAAAAATTGTAATTAATTATTTCTATATATAGACGGTTCAATTCTAAGCGCTGTCCTTTAACTAGAAAAATAATTGATATTATCTTAACGAGTTTAGTCGTCTGGCACATACTCAAAATCAAAAAGTACACAATGATGTGAAAATAAAGACAGAGACATGTGGTGCAGCGGATATCGACTCGGAACGACAAATCGGGGGAGCCGAGTTCGTATTCCAGTTGAATTCCTTGCATTCACATACGCACAAATACCCTTGGGAAATGTATTAATCCGTCTATTCCCTCCATTTATGGGTTAAATAATAGGACAGATTGGGTTCTATAGCCATGGTCGGCAATCAGTCTACCGCAGAAAGCAATGACAACCTACTGCTAGATAATCTTCTGCCCAGTCAGTCATGTCTCTTTCGAGACATGATCGCCCAAATCATGTATCACGTACGGCACTTAACTGACTGACTGACATATCATGAGAGGCGATATGAACTAAAATTTCGCGTTCGTTTGTCTGTCGACGAATCGTTGTTTTTATTTATTCTGGTTGTCCACCTTAGTTGTTTGAGTCTAGTCTGGTGATTAATACTTGCCATCAGTCAATATAAAGAAGAATCTTTGTCAAGGTTTTGCTGCAACAATAATCAGCATCATCAATGAGATACTGATGAAGATTAATTACACAGTATACACTTTTCGGACTGTAGTCTTCATCTTCCTTGTCATATAAATGAATTTTCAGTCGTTGTACTCGACGTCTTCTATCGGGTTATCATCTGAAGAAGGCTCTAGTTTATAGGGATAAAACGTTGTGAATATGACAATAAAGATGAGGACAACGGTCCGAACAATTTAATTAGCATAAATAATTACTAAACCTAATCTAAAAAGATATTGATAGATGCTGCTGATCATTAATCATTTTTACTAAGTTATTTCCAGAGTTACCAGTAGCATTCCACTCGATGAAGAAATCTTAAATTAAACACCAAACTTAATGTATATCAATACTGACTTCAGTCATTTGCTGTATGACTGTTAATCCTGGACTACGTAAGCTAGACAAGAGAACCACTTTGAATGTTTCCAATTTCCTGACTACGAATCGTTATCGGTGTCATATTAGGAAACAAAATCACTATGAGAAATCAAAGTACATACTTAAGTGTACGTCCTTACCTCTGATGCGATGACAGCAATGATTGGCTCATATTCACTGAATAAAGAATGATCGCTGAACAAACTGACGATATCTACGGTGAGCTTGACCAGTGCTTTAAAGATGTCACGACTGAAATCCACAGAAAATGGTCAAAGTAACCGGAAGAAACTGCAGGAATTGGCAGCAGTATGCTCGAGAAGGCAACAAATGATGCTAGGGCACGCATAAGCGTAAAAAATTAGAAGACGACGCAAAGAACAAAGACGGTCAAACAAAGACCTCCCCTGCAGAAAAATAGTCTCCCATGCATTACTTGCGGACAAAATTGTCATTCAAGAATTGGTTTGTTGAAACATTATAGTTGTTGGTCAAGGAGTGAGCGATTATCTCCCCACCAGAACTCTATCATTATCTTAAAGAACAAATGGTAATCAAACATTTTCCAGGTTCCGCTCTCTGACTCAAATTTACATACCTCCCCAGAAATATCTAAAGAATACATATTTTCGTCTTTGTTTTAACTTGGCTACAACTTACTTAAAATCTTGACCCATGCTGTTGTATCCTTGTTTGGTTTTGTTGTAGCCTACAAATTTACTAATGTGTTGGTATCACACGGTTTTATATATTGATCTTGGTATATTCAGGTAGTTACTAGTAATACGATTGATCCAGATTTGGGTCATTCGATATATTAGTTATACACGCACACACAGACACTCACATGCATACACACACAGACAAAGTTCTATTTATAAACTGTGATTACTGGCTATTTGTTTAACGATCAACAACCTGCCCCAGACTTCTGTATGGTGCTTCTATATTTACTTAGTAATCACCTGATTGCCTCTGGAATAAATCATTCTCATTGTATTATTCTTTCACTGGCAATTGGTGTTCATTCACACGCATCGGCGTTTATAACTTCTGCATGTATACTTAAATATTATATCATAAAGAACATCACTGGTATCTTCTGTTTGATCTGGGTATATGTATTGTGCTTCTTATCTAGAGCACGTTACAAAGATTGACACAATCAATCGAACTTTTTTAATTAAAGCAGAATATAAAACTATGAATTCATGCATAACTTTATGAGTTTGTTTTTGTCATACATCTAAACTTATTTATAAATAGAACTTTGTCTGTGTGTGTATGCATGTGAGTGTCTGTGTGTGCGTGTATCCGTTACCTATAGACTTCGAAACGGCTGAACCGATTTTCTTGAAAATTTACACAATTGTAATATGAGCAACTGCGAGAGTTCTTAGGTAGGTTTTGTATCGTGGTAACCCCATAAATATCGAAAATCGATAATCGAAAAAATCGGGTTATAGAAGTAGTGGTTCGATTTTAATCAAAGTTGATACACTCATAGACAAAGACATAAGAAACGATATTCAGAAGTTTCAATGTTGCAGTTCTTACAATAGTGCAGAAGATCGATAATATATATATATATATATATATATATATATATATATAAAAGGCAAGATGTTTGTGTGTGTGTCTGTTTATCTGCCTGTATGTCTGTACTTTTTCAGCCCTTTTATTTTAGTTTTTGCTTCGGGTTTGGCTCTATGTAGGTATAATTGCAGTTCTTAGTCTCAGGCATGATACCATTTACTCAGAGGACTTATTTAGCCTTCAAAATTCAGTTTTCGACGAAAAAGACTTATTTGATGTTGATACCAAGAAATCTAAATTTGACTTACATCCATTCATTTTTCTTTCAGTCTACGGTTTCACTTAAACTGGAAACAACTCTTGCTTTTTATTCTTTCGTGCCAACGTCCAAAAAGTCTGAGCTCCAGGACCATGGATTAGTTTTAATGCTTTTATTACACCCGAGCAACGCCGGGCTATACGGCTAGTATATGAATAAAAAGATCAAAAGAAATATCTTATGCTGTATATCAAGACAGCTTTTCAATCATTTTCTGAATGACTGTTAATCCTAAGCGACGTAACCCAGACAAGAGAACCACTTTGAATGTTTCCATCTTCCTGACTACGACGTGTCCTCGGTGTCATATCAGGAGATAAAATCACTATTGCCATTGTGAGGAATCAAACTACATACTTAGGTGTACATCTTCACCTCTGCCTACGATGACAGCAACGATTGGCTCATATTAATTGGATAAAGAATGATCGCCTAACATTCGACTTTCTGGAAATCATTTTCTCCGATAATATGGTGGGCTACTACCTGATTTGGCAATGACGTGTTTGATGAATCTATAAAAGTGGACAAATCTATGCAGTTGCTTGGAGGGCATAAATTTAGTCCCTCAGCTTGAGTGAATTTCATGAACTTTGGCCCAGTGGAATGATCACAAAGCGCAAAACGTAAAGATAAGTTAACTAAGGTTAATTAAATTATATAATATATCCTCCAGCATGCTCACAGAAATGAAGGACCGAATGAAGGTTTCAGTTGAAAATTTCGAGAATGTTTCCCGTTTTGAAAGGCATTTAGAAAAAAAATCCCGCGAACGTTGGTATTATAATAACCAAAATGCGAACACTACTTTCACTAAAAAGATATAAAATACAAGTTAGTATACATCACCATACATCAAGCAAGTTATGTACTGTATAATAATGGAAATAGAGTGGTGAAAATATACACTCCGAATCCATAACAGACATCATGAATGCAGAATTAAAAAATCCAAAATAGTTCATATTCCTGTTTGTATTAAGAAATTTAGTATCGAAAATAAAGAAACTGAATGCAGAATTAGTTGTACTCGTGATATTTTTGTCAAACATTAAAATATTAAACTGAAAACTTAGGTCATGTTCTTAAATAGCCTCTTCCGATGTTGCTTCTCATATATATAGCGTTCAAAACGTTCAGAAATACCCAAGCCATTATCAAAATCCAAACCTTTTCCATATCTATGATTAAAATGACTCCAAATAACGAAAAAGTTAGGTGGTTATATGCCGCGTTAGTCACTGTATGATGTAACGCCATTAAGCGGTCATAACGTGACCCACGTTACATATGTCTACCCTTCTGTATCCCAACAATTTACTTTTTCTGCTATGTGCCGTGTCCCTCAGGAAGTAGACAATCATATCTTTCCACATGTTTCGATCCCTAGTAGGTCTTAGCATGCTTTCTCGTGTTACCCTACCCATTCCTCGCTCTGTCAACCACTTGCTCAAGTCTGTAAAGTATGTTAAATGCTGATTTCCACTGTCTTTCTTTCATTCTATATGACATGTGAGTATCAGATTCTCTAATCCCTCCTTACTTATTACATGTCCCAATAACTTTAGTCATCTTTTCCTTGTGTTAAGTATTAGTTTTCTTTTCGTTTCCATCCTCTCCAAAATCTCAACATTGCTCACATGCCGGGTCCATGGTATCCGCATCATCCTTATATAGGACCACATTTCGGCTGCTTCAAGTCTCTCCTTCATCTTGGAGGAGATTGTCCAGCATTCCCTGCTATGTTAAAGAGTAGATATCACATAGCAATCTAGTAATAATGTCGCATGAACACTTTAATCAAAAACAATAAAATCTAACTAGAAATATAAATCATGATTTAATCAAGATTTTAACGTTCCACAAAAAAAAATCTGAAATGAAATACCAGACTAAGTGATAAATGTTACTTAGAATTGAGAAATATAATGTCCCGAAAAAAAAAAAAATTAAAGAAAACTATTTCAAAATAAACATTTTATAAATGTTCAAACAACGAGTGCTGAATGTAGCCTGGTAATTTCAACATTAACACAATCAGGTTTATAGTTACTTGAGAAATATAATGTCCCGAAAACATTAACACAATCAGGTTTATAGTTACTTGAAAAATATAATGCTCCCCACCAAAAAAAGAAAAAAAAGAAAAGAAAACTGTTTCAAAATAAACATTTTATAAATGTTCAAACAACGAGTGCTGAATGTAGCCTGGTAATTTCAACATTAACACAATCAGGTTTATAGTTATTGATGTTTCGTTTATTAAATAATACATCTCTTTATACTCAGTTCTGAGAGGAATATTTATTTTACCAACACTTGTCGAGATTAGAACTTATTCTTTGGAAACTGTACTAGGCCTATAAAATCTTCTTCGCTTTAGACGACATTTCTCCAGTTATTTGCTCTTATTTTATCCTTTTGCACGCATGCAAGAAAAGACTAACAAACACTTCATCTCCCATCTTAGTATTTGTTGGCAGAATTCTTCATTTTTGTTTTTTCTTTGACTTGATAACATCGGACACGAATGACAAATATGTCTGGTTAGTGTACACATGAAGAATCAACGACTGAGTGAATCAATATTTAATAAGACATCTATTAATACAAGATTGTTATGTATTCTTTCTTAAGAATCTAAAATACAAATTCAACAGAAGAATGAACTCACTTGAAGTTTACATCGAAGCAAATTTCTGATAAAAGTTATCTGATTAATATTGAATTATATTACAACGTGATCTGTTTCGTTTTACATTTCGATACATAGTCGAATATGATTGCGTGATCGAGATATGAGGCTGGGTAAAAACAAAGGAGAAAAAAGGAAAATCATGTTTCTGTATTCTGCTTTAGAAAAGTGTAACATCTCTTACTGGATCCTAGAAAATTAATACGAGAATTCCAATACAAAATTGTAATATTTATATTTCATATGATTATTGCATATTTGGGTAGCAATCTCTTTTTTATGCAGGTTTCATTAAAATGACATACAAAATGTTATGGTAATTTTTTTTTATGTAATGTTCCTTGTGATTTTAAGATCTATTCTTTTGAGGACATAAATTATATAAAAAATGTCCAAATGCTTTGTTTTTCTAAGCGCTTTCAGTTTAATTTTTAGCCATTGTCGAGGATAAAGGTTCTTTTACGAGTCAACAGAATGTATATGGTGTTATGCATGTATGTGTCAGGTATCGAACACGGTAAGCTTTTGTTAGCGTGTTAGCGTATTCGTAGCTGATGTTATTGAGTGTTGTGTTTTTTCTTTTTTTATCAGTAAAGCTTCCGTTACTTCGAGTCTTTTTGCATATGGATCATGCTGTGATATTTGTGTTGTCAACAAGTATGTAACGGATACATTTTGGTTGGTTTGGTGCGTTTAAATGAGATTGAATTGAGCTCCCTTCAGAGAGTGCAGCGTGAGTCTTCGAGACAGTTTCATAGTTGTATGGCTGATATAATTATTTACAAAATTAGGGTCAAGAACACAGTTCTTCAAGAACATGTGATATCGCAAATAATATTATTTGTTGTAGTTTAGATGTTTCGAATTATCCTGTTAAATTATGTATAACTGATGATTAATTTAATTTTTTGTTAAGCCGACGGGAGTTGCGTATTTTCAGATGATGTTTCGAAGCGAAAATTCGCCCTACGCCCTACTTATAATTACCATGCATTTGAATTTTGTAGAAAATATTAATGTTTTTAATGACCCCCCCCACACACATATATATATATATATATATATATATATCTGAAATTTCCACCCGGCAATTATGACGACTCTCGGGTTGCTAATCGTGATGATGGCCTCGTTACAGCAGCTGGTCCTCAAGACGTCTATTACAACGGTGAACTTTCCTGCCAACGATGTGTTCCTTGATCTCAGGAAAGACACGTTGATAACCTGGTAGTTGTTTCTGTATCACCTCAAACCAGACCGGACACACGTGTACACTTGTGTTGAAAAAAAAAACACGACACAAAAAAAAAAAAATAAATGAATAAGATCGAAGGCGCCTGGATGAGTTACGGAAAATGTCTTTGTATATATATAAAAATAATAATTAACAATAAAAGCAGAATGTACAATTGTGGAATTCAATGTTCACAACGGAGCGAAAGATTCGTTCAAATAATAAGAGCCTTCAATTTTCCCAATTACTTTTAAAGTAAAACGTTCTTTCAGAGCTCTTTTCAAAGCTTTACGGAAATAGCCGAAGTGGAGCGAACGGTGGGTATGTATCGACTGCGGTAGTGGGGTCGATTTGTTTCTGTCGCTCGGCAGCTCTGAAACTGATTTTTCTCACTGGGGTCTCGATTTTTATACCTGTCCCCAATTCTCTTTGGGGATGCAGAGAGACCCGGGGTATCTTTATGCAAATCAGATCTTTGACCAATGAGATTTCTTCCACCTACACATTTCAATGTGAATTTATGGTTCAACGAATGATGCAACAATAACTCATCTGAGGTAATTTTCTCTCTTCGTCCTCTTCTTAATTACATCATTTTAGATTTTCAAATTTTGAAATCTTTACCCATCAAATGTGGGAAATAAGGATCCGACCTTACCCTAACCCAATCAAAAGTCCTGACAGCATTTTTTTAACTATATTTTTGCTTCTGAATAACAACGGAAAAAATATTTTTCTTTTCTTCCCAATTTTCAGCTAGTTTATCTATTTTTCGGATTTTACAAGCATATAACTATTAAATATTTCTAAGTAGATCTCATATCGCGAAATACAATAAACTGCAAAAATAAAAAATACCACTAATAAAAATTTATTTCGCTCCGTCGTATTAAAGTAAGGATTACATTTTTATATGTCGAAATAGGGTTATATATATATATATATATGTGTGTGTGTGTGTGTGTGTGTGTGTGTTATTACAAAAATAGTCGCCCGAGTTGCTGAATTTCGAAAAGCCATTTTAACATAATATTCAAGCCATATATCAGGTAAATTCTGTATACATAATCATTAATGTGTGTTCTTTAATGATTTTTAGCTTATTTTCAGACAGAAATATTACTGAACCATATGAGCTCTTAATTATGAACATGACCATACATTTTCCTTACGTATATATTTTTTGGATGAATTCAAACTTGAGCACAGTGCCTCTCAATCTTCTGCCAATATCACCAGAGCGTGCGGAGATGGGTCCACATGTAATTGGACAGTACGAAGGTGGTTGCAGAAATTCTCTACTATTGACGAGAGTCTTGAAGATGAAGAAGGTAGATGACGGTCATGCAGTCTTGACAATGAAGACTTACAAGCAATTGTTAAGAAAAAACCCAGATAAATGTCTTAGACATTTGGTGTCAACATTGTAACAATCTTACCTATTTGCAAAGCATTGAAATGTGAAATAGCTCGAAAAATGGTCTCCTCGTGATCTCAATTAAAATCAAAAACTTGAAGTAGGCTCGATACTCTTTCTCTGTAAGAACAATGTTCACTTTCTTGAACTGAATTTCAGTTGCGATGAAAAGTTGATCCTTTATGATAACCGTAAATGATCATATTAATGCTTTGATCGTGATGACTCCCCCAAACATTTCCTGAAGCCAAAGTTTCATCAGCAAAATATTATGATAACTGTCTGGTGGTCTGCAACTGGTGTTATTTACTACAGTTTTCTAGAAGCCGATCAGAGTATTAACGCAGAGCTTTACTGCAATCAGCTTGCTGCAATGTATGCAAGCCTGCAAAAAATAAGAACTACATTAGTGAATCGACGTGGTCCAATTTTGCTCCAAGATAATGCCCTGCCACATGTTGCAAGAATGACGTTGCAAAACACACAGACTTGTGATACGAGTTTACAAAATCCTCCATATTCTCGTGATTCTTACATAATGATTGTCATTTTTAAAGCACTGAAGCAGATTTTAAAGGGTAAAACATTCAGATTCAAACCAGATTTAAAATATTTTGTTGCATTACTCATATTTATCGTCAGTAGATAGTAGAGGAGCATAAAAGCTCAACGTTTGTATTTTGACTAATTTTAACATTTATACAGTTGATTTTCAAGAATAAAATTGTTTCTGATTAGGCTATTAATTTTGTAACAGTCTAATAATAATAATAATATATATATATATATATATATATATATATATATATAGAGAGAGAGAGAGAGAGAGAGAGAGGGAGAAAGAGAAAGAGAGAAAAAGTATTGAAACTGTAATTGTTTTTAAAGCCAAAATTGCTATTTGTTCAGTATTTTACTGTTGGAAAGTCCTTTTAGGCAAGCATTTTTTGTCCAAAAGTGCAGTATATCATATGTAAGGAAAGGCTATTCCCAAAGAGTAATTTAGATGTGGAGAAGAACCGAAAGTATGCGGCAGTCAATAAAATTGAACTCAACTTAACTGTAATTATTTTAGCAAGGCAACCTTGCTAACCGTTACACGCCCAATCAAATGTCAGTAAAGAGCGTTAATGAAATTTACGGGAATATATATATATATATATATATATATATATATATATATATATATGTACTACCGGTCACAATTATTAGACCACCCCTTTTTTTTAGAAAAAATCATGTATTTCATACTACTTTTAGTATTTATTGCCAAGTGGATAATTGTGAATGAAAATTGAAAGGTTCTTTTGTTACTATTACTTCGCCAATTTTTTTCAAGGCAGCCAGGAAGCCTTTTCTTCGGTCTACCAATAATAATAAGAGACTGGCATAGGGAAGAGACCACAAAAAGTGGACACCAGAACAGTTCATTTAATGCACATATTATTGTACAATATTAAAAAAGAACCATTTTATTTTCATTTAGAATACTAAATAAATACTAAAAATAGTATGAAATACATCAGTTTGTTTTTAAACTTGAGTAGCCTAATAATTATATGCTGTAGTATATATATATATATATATATATATATATATAAGTGAAGGTACATTACACAGATATTTACTATTAAAATGTGCTCGATAGAAAAGTAGAACATAAATATATCGTAATAATAATAATAATAATAATAATAATAATAATAACCCCCAGAAAATAAATAAAATTTGTCTGGTAACAACAGACACAAATAAATCAAACACTAGCTAAGCAAGACGCCTAAGTATTCTTAAGGTCAACAAACAAGATCAGTTCCCAATCACACACACAAAAAACCCACGCAAACACACAAAACTGACTAAGTAATCAAACTGCTCTACACTCCAGTCTCTACGAAATTCTAACCAAAATATATACCCGACCAATAAAAACGTACACTCCAACAGATAATACCATTAATCAACAATTTGGCACTTACACACCAGGCTCTTCAAAACTCTAACAAGCAACACAAAACACATTTCCTTCATTATCAATAACCCCAACCAACCTCCCACAACAACAATGAACCAAATTTAGGGAGCAGACGAATTCAGTTTTGCTTTAATTCCCGAACAAACGTTGGGGACCCAACGTTGAAACAAACATATGATTGTCGAGGACATATATTAAAAAATAATGGACATGTTCTAAAAAGTAATTTATAATAAATATTCACAGCTCTATACATCATATATCGAGCACTGTTTTAAATTAATGTTTTGGACAGAAAAAATTCTTTATTCGTTCTGTACCCACTCGGATATATATATATATATATATATATATATATATATATATATATATATATATAATTGAATAACTGTTTTAAATACCATCACACGGGTAAAAATATAGAATAAAAGAAGTCAGTTTCGGAAAACCCTAGTTGGAAATACAACTATACTTAAACATAAAAACAATAAACAAAAGCTAAAACAATTGAAACCTAACCTGAAAAAGATAAACTATGAAATCTCCATAAATATCATTAAATGCCTATAATTAATAACAGAAGCCATTGTCTTATTCATTTGGTTTCCCATACTTAATATTTGTTTTTTTCACTCTCGCTTGGTTATGTGTGACGTCATGAACTATGATGCGACATTTGCTTCCAGCGTCTTAAATGCCCGAATTTGTTGTTGTTTGGAAATCTTCTATGTAACCAAAAACAGTTTGTCCTCATGGTTTGCCCGTGTTTAAATATATAATGTAATTGACATCTTTGAAAATGGCTTATGTAAGCCGAAAGCTCCGACTGGATCATTAAAAATGATGTATGAATATTGTAATTTTCTTTCTTCATTTAATGATAATGCTATTACGCTTATCAGAGAATATGAAAAAAATTACATAAAATAAATAGACAAAACTTGTCTATATTATATTATGAAACATGCATACTTATAATCGTAATAATAATTGCAAAATAATGAGAACAGTTTCTCTTACACTAATTTTGTAAGTGGGGAGAGTCTAGGAAAAAAAAAACTTACCCCACGATATAAATCTCTTTCTATGCATATATGCGTATATGTTTTGTTTTGTTTGTGTATGTCTGCATGTACATATATGCTTGCGTGTTTGTGTGTGTACCCGCAGTTGTATTTTCGACTACTTGACGATATTAGTTTCATGCGAGAACATTACTAATGGAAAGATATAATGATTTAGCAAGAAGAGAAAAAATCCATATTGTATAAAGTTACGAAAACGATGGTGAAAAAAAAAAACGGTATTCAAAAGAAATTTTCCCAGCAAGAAACAGGTATTTCAGCTGTTGTTCCCCACCAGTCATATTCGGTATCTAATCTCATTTCGAACTTAAAAAGAAAATATTTTTTTAGAGGTGAAGATTAAAAAAAAAAAAAAGAAACACAAAATGTCCCGCCCAAAGAATAGTTAATACAACTAAAAACACCAATTTCACTTAAAAAAAAAAAGATCGTCTAAATGAAACTTACACTGGTGTGAATGAGTTCGCTCAGCACTAAAGATGTGTTTAAAAAATAATAATCATGACGTTGGAAGCCACAGAGAATTTTTGTAACGACGCTGGGAAGATTTTATGATGTTGCTGGCGGATCTAAGCACCTGTTTCGAAGCTCAAATCGTTTATTGAAATAAATTGTATTGCGAAAGGTGCGTGCCGAAAGTCTCGCATTCGCCAACGGTAAGCGTGAATGAACGGAAGGAAAATGAATCAATTTAATTTTTTTCGGATTAACGTTTTTTTTTTTTCATTGGATTTTTTTGCTAAAGCTTTTCGTTAGTTTCCTTTCTTTCTCATTCTTTTCTCGTTTTTTCTTTCTTTCATTTCCGCCATTTTCTATTTTTTCTTGCCTTTTTTCATTCTTCTCTAATTTTTACTTTCTTTTCCACTGTTTTTTTGTTTTTGTTGGCTTCCTGTTTGCTTGTATCTCATTTTCGCCTTTTTTTTCCCCCCCGATACTTCCTTTTTTATTCTTTCCTACATTTTTTTCAGTGCACTTTTTTCTTTATCTAATCTAATCTAAACTTATTTATAAAAGGAACTTTGTGTGTGTGTGTGTGTGTGTGTGTATCCGTTATCTATAGACTCCGAAACGGCTGAACCGTTTTTCTTGAAAATTTACACAGTCGTACTACAAGCGTTTGTGAGTGTTCTTAGCTAGATTTTGTATCGAGGTACCGCAGATAAATATCGAAAATCAATAATTGAAAAAATGGGGTTATAGAAGTAGTGGTCGGATTTTAATCAAATTTGATACACTCACAGACAAAGACATAAGAAATGATATTCAGAAGTTTCAAGTTCTTACAATAGTACAGAAAATCGTTAATATATATATATATATAAAAGGCAAGATGTTTGTGTGTGTGTGTCTGTTTATCTGTCTGTATGTCCTCTATACAATTCCACAATTTTTAGCCGATTCTCACAAAACTTCACACAAATATTCTTTAAACTGCGTCTGAGCTCCAGTACCAAGGATTAGTTTTAAAGCTTTCACTACACGCGAGCAACGCCGGGCTATACTGCTAGTTTATTTTATTTCAAATGGGTGGACTTTTCTTTCGTTTTTGATTTTTTGTTGATTTTTCTTTTATTTAAAACGCTCTACATATTCCCGCCTTTCTTTCTTTCTTTCTTTCTTTCTTTCTTTCTTTCTTACTTTTAGATTAACAAACCTTTACATGGCAGAACTGTTTCTTAATTTTACATGGCTGAACTTTCGTGTTTGTATGTTTTATTCTTTCTTTCCTTCTTTCAAATTATTTTACAAGCAATCATCGATTTGTTTCTTTTCGCCATAAACAAATGCTTAACTTTGAATATTACTTTTCCAGCATTTTCTCATCAGCCCGAATTTTCTATAATTTATTCCAACACGTTTTCAGGTATTCTCTCCATTATCAATGCCTTACCTGCGGTTTAAACTTCCCATTATTATGTATTCAGTTGATAATCGATAAATTTTCTAAGATTTTAAGGGAAACAGCTACCTACAACTGTGTTTGTCGTGATAGTTTGCTACGAAATGTGAAAGAAATACGCTTCTGTTCATACTGCGTAGTTGATATTAATCAGTACAAAAAACCGTTTTCAAAATTCTGATTATGAATCCATATATGTGATTTGCCAAAAACTTTTTACCAATTCCACGTAATCCCGTTCGCGCAGTAAATAGACTAATGTTGATGCGCTTCGCTTCTTAACGAGAAAATGCGAGAACAAATTATTGTGAAATCTATTAAACCCAAAGCATATTAACTGTTATTAGCACTTATTAAAGCAGTAATATATAATTATAAATCAGATATAAATAATTATGTCTGATATCATTATTATTTCTATTATATAATTCTATCTATTTTTATAATTAAAAAAAGAACATATATCAATTACTTTTACGTTATAATATTGTAATATAATATTAAAGTAATGCATAATTGCATGAGCAAGTCGATTAGTAAACTGTGGACATATGTTTAATGTTCTGCATGCACGTTGTTTTTGATTTTGTTGACGGCACAGTATAGTAGGGTCAGTTGGGTACCGTCTTTGCTAAAAAAAGCAACATAATACAATTCTTAACCGCCAGAAGTTTGGAAAGGGCAATTCTGATGTGAGTTGTGGTGCAATAGATATCGGCTCAAGAAATCGGAGAGCCGAGTTAGAATTCCAGATTCTTTGCATTCACTTACTTGCAAATGGCCTTGGGAAATATCAATCCGTCTCTTCCCTCCATTTATCGGGTAAATAAGAGGATAGGTTGGGTTCTATAGCGTTGGTTGGCAACCACTCTACCGCAGAAAGCAATGGCAACTTACTGCGGAATAATCTTCTGCTCAGTCAGTCGTGTCTCGAAAGAGACATGATCGCTCAAACGTGTATCACGTATGGCAATTAACTGACTGACTGACTAATCTTAAAAAATCCGATACTTCGACGGTTCACCGAAATATGAATATAAAAAATAATGCAAGGGGTTCAAAACAATGCCACATGTGTGACGGGATAACGAGAAAAAACGTTCTATATCTAGGGAGTTGTAATTACGATTTCTGAAATTTCCCCCTAGAAAGCAGCTGAGTTCTAGTTACATAAATAAGGAACATTCTTTCAACTAACAAGTCCACCCCGATAAGCACTACAAGAAGGGATTACTATTTTTACTTTGCACCTTTCCTATTTCTAATGTTTATTAGCAGATTCGAGCCTCACTGTTGAAGCACATGAATAAATCATATTATTTGTTTTCATCCATGTGTTATCACCAATGGAGTCACTTTCCGCTAAGTTTTATGACCCCAGCCACAATGATCACCAAAGAATCAACAATTAAAATTCAACCAAGATGCAACGATATGTTATTCATCAGCAATTTAGTTTGATCACCAACAACCGTAAAATTTTTAATTCACAAAGAGTTGTTGAGGAAAATACTTATTATTGTAAAATGAGAGTCTTACATTATTATTAGAAAAGGCAACACGTGAACATTCGCCATTCTCAAATTGTATCATATTATCTCGCTTACTAGTCTCAGCATGTAAAAGATTTTTTAGAAAAATGCGTAGGCTGATCCAAAATGACAAATTCTACAGTATTGCTTAGAGTTCTGACGACCTCATATGAGTCTGCGGGGTTAGAGCCCCATAGATTTAGAATTCTTACATTGACGGATTGCCTTTGTATTGCTTTTCATATAAAATCAATAAATGTTGGTAGATAGGTAATACGGTTGCAAGAATAAGAGAAATAGTTAATTCTTTGAGAAGATGATTCATACTAAACACTACCTGCAATAACCTCAGTTTATTGTGAAATTTCTTGAAAAATCTCTTTCAAAAATAAATTACTGGTTAGAATTCTGACGGACTGATCTGAGTATGTGTAGATAGAACCCCATAGACTCTGAATGCAGGCATTGGTGGATTTGGGGCTAATTTTAATATAAAATCAATAAACCCAAGATGACAGGCACTACGGCAGCATAAATAATAGAATTAGATAACTGAATTTGATTCACGCAAAACACTTCCTGTGACAGGCTCAGTTCAATGCATGTGAATCCGTTTTAGAAGGTGGCGACATGAATTTAATTAGTATTAGGTGGTTGGTCATCTTGTTGGCCTCTATCTACTTTATCTCCCTCCACCCCACCTCTCTCTCTCTCGCTCGCCTGAAGAACTGATGTTATGTCTACCGTATTGCCAGTTGAAATAAATTTAGGAAGAAAACTAACAAAGAAAAAGTTCAGGCAAAGTAGTCATATTTGATATCAGTCAGTCAGGTAAGTGCTATACGTGATAAACGCTTTGGGCGATCATGTCTCGAAGGAGACATGACTGACTGGGCATAAGATTATCATATTATTATTATAAGAGTAAGTTGCCATTGCTTTCTGCTGTAGACTGTTTGCCAGCCAAGGCTATGGAACCCAATCTGTCCTATTATTTAACCCATAACTGGAGAGAGGAGACGGATTAATACCTTTCGCAAGTGTATTTGTGCGTAAGTAGATGCAAGGGATTAAACTGGAATTCAAACTCAGCACCTCGAATTGTCGTTCCGAGTCGTTCCGAGTCGATATCCACTGCACCACAACCTCACATCATGCATAAGTAATATTAAAGTTTCCATCAGTTCATCTGAAAATCTGACTTGCGCAAATTTATATCTCTATACTTGTGGTGATACCGAGCAAAAGTGATGGACCGGATGTTTGCGCTTTCACGACCAAAAGGCAAATGACAAAAAGTCGTTGCTGCGCCGCCGGCTCCGCGAAGATGTTCTGGTTGAAAACTAAAAATAAATTAAATATTAAATTTCCAGTTCGCGAGCCTACGCGAATTTTATTTATCAGCCAATGGGAAGCCCAGAACCAAATACAAGTTTGAAATCCCAATTGAGCTGCTGTGATCCAAAAAGAAGGTATAAAAAGCGGATACAGAAAGCATCGCCAGGCAGACCGACTCGAGTAGAAGAAAGTAATTAGTATCTCCCTTGATCCCAAGTCAAGCGGCTTACTACGCTCGCCTCCATTACCACTTTCCTTCTTCACTGCCTCAAAAACTAGTTACTGACCTAAGGAGCGAATACATCAAAGACATTCCTTACTTACACGCTCCCATATTCCTAAGCATTAATTCTCTTTAACCATTTTATTGCCATGAACATTTTAACCTCCAATGGACCTATACTGCATGTATTACTTCTTTGTAAAAACATTAATTGATATATGTATATATAAAATGTTATTTTCTACTCAAATTGCCTTTCTTGATTTGTAATCATTTTAAGACATATAATGGGCTATCTACAACAAGGCCAAATACCGTCAACCTGCAACAGTACACAACTACCCTTCACTAGAACGGACTCTCCACTACTAAAAGAAAAGAACAACCCACTATGTACTCTTTCCTTGTCTCGGACTTATAATTTCTCCTCAATTGTCATGAATATGCTTCTAAGCTATTTAATTCTACTTGGTGTTTAGCGGTAGATCTATTTGCGAGCTGATTCAAATTGCATCCCAAACAGTTGGCGTTTACTTTGTCGTTAAGATAGATACAAATTGATCTGTTCAACCCCAATCAGTATATGTGGTAAACAGCAGGACAAATTTCGTTCTTTATCTATGATTGGCAACCAATCCAGGAGAAACAATAAATATCAGTCGTTATACGTGGTACACGGTTGAGCGAAAAGATTTTTCCGCAGTAGATTATAATTACATTCTGCGTGAGATTGGTTACCAACCAAAGCTACAGAACCCAATCTTTCTTGCTATTCAACCCATAACTTGAGGGAGAAAAGATGGATTACTACCTTACAAAAAGGGTATTTGTGCATAAGTGAATATATCTGTTTGATCCCAATTTGTATATGTGGTAAATAGCAGGACAAAATTGTTCTATCTCTCTGATTGGCAACCAATCTAGGAGAAACAAGAAGTATCAGAGCTATATCAGTTGTCATACGCGATATACGCTTGGGCGAAAAAACTTTTCTGAAGTAGTTTGTCATTACATTCTGCAGTAGACTGGTTGCCAACCAAGGTTAGAGAAAACAATTTGTCTTGCTATTCAACCCCTAGCTGGAGATAAAAGAGATGGATTAAGGTAGTTCTGCGTAAGTGAATGACAGCTATATACAGTTTACACATAGTAAAGTAATCAGAAGCTGTCGAGAGCCGTGAATGCATAATTTATGAAAACAATTAAGGACAGTGAAAAGGCGGAAATATTCAAGAGTTAAAATAGATAATATCGAAATTTAGCTATCTTAAAACTTTTGAAATTTTCAATTTTGTAAACATTTAAGGAAATAAAATCAATTTTAGGCCCAATTTAAATGCATTAACTTCATTTCCTGTGGAGACTGTAGTCAATTCGGCCATATTCCTTGCAGAGAAAAAATCCGACAGCATACCTCCTGCTATCGCTCCATTTTACTGGGTAATTACATGTGAATTTCTCTTTTAAAAGGTTGGGTCATTTATTTAAATTGTGATCTTTATTTGACCAACCTTTTAACATCCATCTTCTCTATCTTTCTCACCATTTCGCTCAATCCAACCACGGATGCTACAACTACCGTATTTCCCTCTAAAATATAGCGAGGAAAAAAATTAACGAAATTGTTCCTCGTTTGTTCATTCAGTGATGCGACGCTGGGGTTTAATGAAATGCTGATAGACCACAAAAAACTAGAGACGATTGGAAACACAACTATCTCAAACAATGCAAAGGGAAGGCTTCCAACGATACACAGAACTTGCCTGCATTTATCAGCAGTTTTGTAAAGAGATTATTACAGTGAACATCAGTGTACAACTTGGTTATATTTTCAAACCCAGTGTGAATTGCAGATGTACCCCTGGGAGTCCATTAACTTAACATCCTTTTCTAGACTAACTGTAGCGTATGTAATTTACATTCGGTTGATTCCCCTTCTTGGAGCAGTAAAGAGAAAAATACTTTCTGTAAAGAACTGATATGGAAGTAGGAAAAAAGGAAATGTAGACATTTCCAAATCAGCAAAACAGATTTCATGTCACAAGTAACACGTACATAAAAGCAACTAGAGTTTGGAATAAAAATGCTTTCTTATGATGATAAATATACGAATAAAATGAATATTC
This sequence comes from Ascarosepion bandense, assembly GCA_037127315.1. Taxonomy (NCBI): domain Eukaryota; kingdom Metazoa; phylum Mollusca; class Cephalopoda; order Sepiida; family Sepiidae; genus Ascarosepion; species Ascarosepion bandense. The sequence continues at coordinate 373,615 of JBBBDQ010001395.1, read as the reverse complement.
TATAAGTTTGAGTCAAGGGAAATAAATTGTTTTTATTTTTGTAATTCTATAGAGTTTGTTGCAATTGTTAATACGTATATATCTGTGTGTAAAGGTCTTCATTGAAAAAAAAGTAGAGAAACCAATTGTCGCTAATCGTGAAGGATAGTAAGAATTTTACAATTTAGCCATTAAAATCGAAATAAATTTGCAGAATGAACAGTAAAGAGAAATATAACAACATGATTTCTGTGTTATGTCTGTTTTTTGGGACCTTTTATATACTAACCTTAACATTCAACATTTTTTATTTTAAAATATGATTAGAGAGGCTCCAAAAATTGAACGTTGCATAGAATTTCATTGGTAACGGTAACTTTTGTGTAGCATTCTTACGTGTACATCCTCGTGAAAGGATGTAATTCAAGTGTATTTTATAGAAACTCCCAAGAAAGATGAGAATATAGGAGCTCTCGCTGCTACAATGTTTAGTCCTGCAGTTTACAAATAAACAGTAGGCTGGATCTAGTACGGGTCTGATCAAATAATTTAGAGAGCAGAAAAACGACGAAGACATAATAATTGGGAATGCTACCGTTGTTACCGATTCGAAATATTGTGAAATCCACCACCACTGGAATCGGATCCTTACATTCAACGTTTGTGCGCTTTCTAATATGCCACTTAGAACTTTGGTCACCTTTCTACTTATTTTTGTTTAAGAATTACTCGTCAAATTTCGTAAATGGTGACTTAAACTTTTATGCTTTGGTCTAATAAATAAAAAAGAAAGCGTTTCAATTTAGCTAAATCTTTTTAAACGTTTTATAACATTTTTGAAACGTTTTTAGAGAGCTGTTTTTTTTAAAATTTTATTTTAGGTTTTCCCATGGTCTTTTTTAACTACTTAAGACATGCTGGCGTCAGTAGTGGAGGTGTTTAAGATTTAATGAAAGATTAGTACAGCCGCTAATTAAAGAGTTGCTTATAATAAAATCGTGTAATTCTAAAACCACAGAAAATGAATTTTAATTTGATATTTAAGGAATCTCTCTCTGTCTCTCTCTCTCTCTCTGTTCATATCAATCTACAGGGTGGGATGTGTAAATTGTATCCTTTTACATTTTTTATTTCTTGCATACGCGTAGAATGTTTTTTATTTTGTCTACTCCGCAGTATAGTAAGGTCAGTTGAGCACCGTCTGTGAGAAAAAGAGCCAAGCACTGCTAAAAATTTAGAAGTTGTATGTTGTACTGCTTGCCATTCTCACCGAAAGCTCTAATATGAATCTTTCAGAATGTTCGGGTGTGAATTTGAGGATAGTGCAGGGGATTCGAAAAGAGATGGATGATATATCGAGTCAACATCATGGTGTTTGGAGTGATCACTAGTGATGACAACGTTATAACGCCATTCATCTTCCAACAGAGTCTTAGATTCAACACGTTGGAATGCATCTAGTGACTTGAGATGGAAGTGCTGCCTGGGTCAAGAGGGCATATGATGAAAGATACTATGACTGGAAAGAGTATTAGCTATCAGACAATTTCTGCAACCGAATCTGACCACCTAACTCGCCAGACTGCAACCCTCATGATTATTATGTGTAGAGCGGGGTTGAGTGAGTCTCTAACAAAAGACATTTTAACACCAAAGATGAACTGAAGGCAAATATTTTGGCAAAATTTACCAACTTAAACAAGGAGACCGTCCCGAAGACATGCAGGAGATTTCTAAGTCGCCTGAGGACCGTGGTTGAAGCCATCTTATCATCAAAACCTTACATATTCATTCATTCGCTCAATCTTGCACGTTAGGTTATTTGCTTTAATTCGTTGCATTCACTTACGCACAAATAACCTTTGGAAAGGTATTAATCCACCTTGTCTTCCTCTAGCTATGGGGAAATATTGGGTTTTACAGCCTTGGTTAGCAACCAGTTTATCGCAGAAATGAATAGAAACCTACTCTGGGAAAGCCTTCTTCCCGGTCAGTTACGTCTTAAATGAGAAATGATCGCCAAACCGTGTATTATGTGTGGCAAGTAACTGATTGAGATTATTTGTTGTTTCTCTATGTCTCTCTTGCCTTAATTCTGTCTTGTGAGTTTCAAATTTACTAAGTCCTTTTTCCTCATTATGTGAATGCCGATTTTATGGATTAATCTTACTCTTTAGAATTTAAAAATATTTTTTGTCTAATTTTGCTAAATATATCTGGATGTGGATTGCTACAACAGCCCACGTCTTGAAGAGACACGGCAATTAAAACAGTAACTACCTCCCTGATTATTTCTAAATGACGACTCATTTCTTTTCTCCGTAGAAATATTGTAACAGGTAATCCTGCTGCTAAATGTAATGGAGACGAATGAAACGTTAGAGAAGGAAGCTCATAATATCAGTCAGTTAAGTGCCATACGTTTCGATCATGACTAACTAAACAAAAGGTTTTCCCGCATTTATATCTGCGGTAAACTAGTTCCTAACTAAGGCTATATAACCAAATACGTCATGCTATTTAACCCATAGCTGGAAGAAGAAGAGATTGACTTTTACCTTTTCCAAAGATTACTTACGCGTAACTGAATGCAAGGAATTTAAATAGAATTCCAATTCAGCTTTCACATTCCAAGCCGATATCCATTGCACAATGACGCATTACCAACTCACAGAATAATTCTTTGATGAAAACCGATTTATAAAAAGTACATTACAATAAACGGGATTTGTAAAGATCATTCTATTTATCGACTTTTTCAGCATTTCTATTATGGTTATCAAAAATTTTGTTTTTCCGATTTGTGATAATCTGTAAAAGATTTTTTTTCTCTAAATCGGTTAATATTTGCATTTCATGACCCTTCGAACATTCATGAGACTACCACGCCATACATCAAGTTCATTTATCAATGTCGGGAGGTCATTAGAGTAGCATCCTATGTCTCTGCGTATTCGGTCAATGTAGATAGTTGTGGGGCGACTAATCCACCTTACGCCATTGTTAGGTTTTCAGAGCAGAAAATCATACGCAAGTTCTTGCTTTGCTCGATGATAATGTCCTGCTAAGTGCATCCTGTGTTCGCAATAAGTTTGTACAAATATCATAAATGTGTCTATAGATCTGTAATTTAGTGGAATGACGTTTTCTAACAGAGGCTGGAGAGTGCAACACACAGATACGAATGTGAATTGGCATGTTCAAGGATGCAATCCAGAAGCTAACTAGAGTACTAAGTGACAAAAAAATCCGCTGGAAACAAAGCAGAGAGTACTGGATTGTTACTTGATGTCTGTTCTTCAATATGGCAGTGAATGCTGGATAATCTCCTTAAATATAAAAAAGAGACTTAAAATAACCAAAATGCTTTTCTACAGAAAGATGCTGAGGATACTATGGTCGAAACATAAGGATGGAAACGAAAGGAAACTAATATTTAATATCAAGAAAAGACAGCTGAAGTTTCTCGAGCATAGAATGAGGAAAGAAGGCTTGGAGAATCTGATACTCACAGGTCCGATATAGGAAAGGAGAGACAGGGGAAAGCAACAAGTAACATACTTGATGGACTTGGGCAAATGGATGGCAGAGCGGGCTTTGGAGGGGTAACAGAAGAAATCGTGTTAAAAGCTACGAGGGATATCGACATATGGAAGTCTATGTTCTGCTACCTTCTGAAGGAACACGTCACATAGAAAAACAAGTCGTCCCCAAGTCATGTCAAATATATCTCTCTTCATCAAGAATAGACTCAGGAGTTTTAGTTAATGTCCAAGCAGCGAGACAATACATTAAAACCGACTCTACAGTTGCTCAAAAGAACCTAGTTTGACGCTGCCAGGTAGATCAGATTTCCAGAATTTTCACCTTCTTTTCAGTAGAATTTATCTAGCTTCTAGGTATGTAAACTATTCAACATAATTTACCTGAGATAATTTTGAGTGCGACTTGCTGTTTGAAACTCAAGAATTCAGTGTTTTGTGTCCCGTAGAAGTTTCAACTGCCGCTTCTGGTATTTAATAGGTGTCTTTATAGTTTCCGTTTTCTGTAAAACTTAATCATGACGTTGATCAAATGTTCGGTCTATAATATCCTCAGCATCATATTATGCGAAATAACGAACCCACCATATAAATCTAAGATTCAGATGCAATGGATCAGAGGGTGAACGCAATAATAAATGATTTTACTGTCGGAGTCTCTTTTTGCAAGGATCTGAATATAGAAGACTTTTACATCTCAGTAGAAGAGCAGTGTATCGGATTTAAAACTGCTTAAATACAAAAGCTCCACTTTTTGAAACGTATTTACATGCAAGTATCCAAGAAACTGAGGCAATGGAAATATATATGTTGTTGGTGTTTTTTTCTGGAACACAGATAGCCAATTTGAATGCTCAGTCTCCATAGAGGTGCAAGTTAAAATATTTTTAATCAATACTTACATAATAGTAAATGTTAATGTTTTAAGAACGCTAAAATGAATATTAATTCTTTATACTTTTGAATATTTTCAACTTTTACATCGTTCATAATAGCCATGTGATTTCATGAATTATGAATTTCCTGGATCTCCACAGAGAAAACGTAATGGGTCGTTTTCTTTTAGTCTGGTGACCAATCACAGCTAAATAACCCAAGATGCGCTGCTAAACCTATAGTTTGCTGGCGGTCGAAGAGATCGATTTTTAACTATTTTAAGGAGACGTTTGCAAAGTGAAATTAAACTGTCCCTTTTTATCGATTCGCAGATCACTTTATTGCTAGACAATCTTTAGAAATTAGTAACTCAAGCATAATTACAAAACCTAATGAGAAAATATAAGTCTGAGACAAGGATATATTTTGAACATATGATTGTATGTAAGTCATATTTTTGGATAATATAATAGCAATTTTGATGTTTCTAGATTGGTTAAATAAGGTATTTTCGTGTGGGGGTGGAGGTTAGAACGATCGCTTTCCGATAGTAAGATCCGGGCTCTAATCTCACGAAGGTTTTTTTTTGTTAGTATGTTGAACACTTTGTTTTATTATTCTGCGGAGATATGCACCATTTTTGCAAAGTACCCGGAAACCACACTATATGTTAATCTGATCCTTGGGAGTGAAATACTGTGGCCGTCAATTGTGTTTTTGTTTTTGGTTTTTATCATTTCAACCCAAGCAAGGCGGAACCTTCACTTGTGCGCAGTGAGAGAAGACATTGGGCACATAAAAAACGATAAAAGATGAACAGAATTCAAGAAAATTGAAGATGGTAATTGACGTAACATTTACATTTTAGGAGATTGTAGCTATCAGGGAACGAAGTAATCGGAAGAGAGTTCCGCAGGCAGGAAGTGCGGGAAAAAACTGTTGGAGTAAATACGAAACCACAGGTCATCAAGACCGAATGTTTTAGCTTAATGGCTTTGTTTAAATTGTAGATCGCGACAGATTATACAATTTGACTTAAAATTTGCATAGTTACAGTATAAATCATAGGTTATCTCAGCAGGTGTTGAACAAACGCAAATATGCCTAGGTAGATGTTTGTAACAGGGATAGGCTAGCTAGCCCACTTTGGTAGACGTGTGTCCTTCGAAACAAGTATTCGGCTTTTACGATTATCATTGCCTAAAGTAAACACAGCCACTAATATTTTCTAATAGAATCGCCTTGACAAAGAACATCGTTGCTTCTGAAAGAACCCTTCTTCAAATAACCGACCAGAACCTTACGTCAAAGCCAAACCATCAATGCCTCCATCAGACTCTGATGTTCGTGAAGTGCCTTCAGTTGACGTTAATCTAACGATCGATGTTATTTTAGTTCCGTGTCTTAAGCAGAGACGGCCGCAAATCAGTCGATGCCAGCAGGGGCAGCCTATCACGTCCGTTGATAAGGGGAAAAACCTATTGGCCTCTATTTGGAAGTTCGGACCACTCAATTGACCGCATGACACGCCATATCGGCTGTTTTGCTAGCAAGGTTTTAGCTGTTATTTATTCGACTGAAGAAAATCCTGTTTGTCAAGTAAGTGTTTGTACTGGGATGATAGCCATTGTGAATCCTCGGTATATCGGCTTAACTCCCCTCCACCGCTTCACTGTCTGTTCGATATTTTCTTTCATTTTTATTTTGCTATGTTTTTTATTTTTATCTATTTTCATTGTTATTGTCTAAATTGTCTTTTTTATCGATTACCACAATCTTATTCAAGAACAACGCCCTCTTTACTCTTAATTCTTTCTTCATTGCTAAACGAATCTTCGTCTTTTTTTTATTGTCTCATGCCGTCTCTCTTCTTTCCGACTTCATTTTCGTAATGTTGTCTTTTATTCCTTCTGCAGGTAAGCATAACATAATCAACGCTACCCACTTTTCTTCATCAGTATATCTTTCATTAAATGTTCTCACTCTCTTTTTTACTTCTTCGGTCATGTCTTGCCTGAAAACGTCGTCTTCTTTCTTCTTTAATCAGTAGAACAGCGTCTTTTTCGTAATTTTGTTCGCCTCATCTCTTCCCTCAAAAATGACCTCATTTTCTTCTTCACTCAATTTATCGTGATCATTATATTTTCTTCATCCCTTTTTCTTCTTTTTTTTTCGTACGCTTTTTCTTATGACGGCCATCTCCTTTTTAAATATGTCCTATTTCCTTATTTTACTAGCATATCATCACGTATACGTTCATTTTATTTAGCCTTACCACGACGACGACAACCATCATCATCATTATCTCTTTCCAAAAACATATCTTTCTTTCTTGCTTTCTTTCTTCTTCTTCAACGTCAGAAAAATTATTTTATTTTTCTTCATTTATTTTCCTTTTATTTCTTTTTTGTTGTTGTTTTTGTTGTTGCTGTTATTGTTGTTCTTCTTCTGTGCCTTTTTCTTATTCTTCTTTTGCATCCAGCTAATCTTCATCATCATTTTCTTTCTTTCTTTCTTTCTTTCTTTCTTTTTTTCTTTCTTTCTTTCTTCTTCTTCTTCTTCTTATTATTATTTCGATTATTATTAGTAGTAGTATTAGTGATGCGGGATATGCGTTGTGGTGCAGTGGATATCGACTCGGAACGACAAATCGGGGTGCTGAGTTCGAATTCCAGGTGAATTTCTCGCATTCACTTACGCAAAAATACTCTTGGGAAAGATATTAATCCGTTTCTTCTCTCCAGTTATGGGTTAAATAATAGAACAGATTGGGTTTTATAGCCTTGCCTGGCGACCAGTCTACCGCGGGAAGCAATGGCAACCTACTGTGGAATAATCTTCTGCCAAGTCAGTCATGTTTCTTTTGAGACATGATCGCCCAAAGCGTGTATCATGTACAGCACTTAACTGAGTAGTCAGGCAGCTCATTTTCAACTACTTCTTTTTTCTTTGCTTCTTCATTATTTCTTACTAGATGTTTGCTTTTCTTTATCTAGTTATAATTTTATCGTAAGTATGCATAGGTTTGAAGCTTTTTAAAAATAAAAAAAATGTTTTTTTTTTCTGTATTTCCTCTTTAGCTTACACAAAAGAAGTACCTTTTGGAAGTTTTGCAAATATCTAATTTCCTGCTAATAAGCAAAAGTATGATCCAACGTACTAGATTCTAAATGTTTGAGAAATACTTACACTTAGAGAACCCAGACATGCTTAATCGTTAATGTAAACCAGTAAAGTTAATAAAAAAAGATTATAACGTAAGCACGCAGATAAGCTCATGAAGTTATTTTAGAGGCTCTCAAGAACCGATGGTTTCTTTAAACATTTCAATATTTTTAATTGAAGCATTTCTTATTAAATTATAAATAAACCATTTTCTCTGTGTTAAATTTTATTATATATTGTCAATGTATTAACCAAATAGTTTTGGCAGATTTTCTAGAGTATATTTATTTAAATATTAATATAGGTTTCTGTCATAAAGTGGGTGATCAATTTTTTGTTTTTATTAAGTAATAAATGTAATCATCATATAAATACTATGTCTGATTTTATTATACGAGTGATTTTTTTCAAATTAAAATTGATATTGACGAAAAGATGTTAAGACAATTTCCAGGATATATTTACGTTAATTTTTAATGTAAGTTTCTATAAAGTCTGGGATGGTTTTCTATTATTAGTAAACAATAAACTGCTCCACTTAGGAATTCTTACATGATATTATGCAAGTAAAAGTTATCAAAATAACATTGATATTAGCCAATCCATATTGGTAAAATAATGAAAATACATTGTTTATTTGACCAGCAATTCCTCTTTTATATTTGTTTCGTTAAAGTTACTGCGATTAAGCTTTGTTTTCGTAATTTTCCATCTGTTAGTAAAAGTGTTTTTTTCTGAATACAAAGTGTGTAAAAACTGCCAAAAAGTTCTGCATATCGAAACTTTTACGGCTATTCATTTAGACATTATCAAGGAAATATTTTATATATTATTTTAACTACCTTTTATGCAAGTATTTGAAGATATAGAAATTGTTTATTTTCCAAACACGATCAGCACATTGTTGCTGTTTGTAGTTAATGTTATTAAGTATTGGCTTTGCTTTTGTAATTTCAATTAAGGCAGTCATTATTTAAAAAAAATAACAGATGGCTGAGATTATTATATTTATAATTTCTACTCGTATGTTTCAGACGGAGTTTTGTAGGTTTTCGTGTTTGTTTAAATGAGTCCTAATGAAGCTATAGCAGAGTAGGTGTAACTAAATTGTTCAGATAGGCATGCAGTAGTATGACCAATATAATTATTCATGAGTTTGTTTAGATCAAGACCATCGTTCGTTAAGGGGCATTTGCACTCGCAAATAATATTGGTTCTTTGTGCTTTTGATTTTGCAGCCACGTTGTTATTTTTGATGATAGTATTAACTGTTTAAATTTTTTGTAATAGATAATTTAATTTTATTATTCCGGTCGACTGGAGTTGTGTATTTCTTTATGATATTTGTCTGGGCAAATTTGTCTTGATCATAGTTAACATTTATTTGGTGTTTTGTAGATGATATTAATATTTACATGAAAATATACTCATTTACATAAGCAATATATCATGTAAATATAATAAAAATATTGTTTTTCACAAAAAACAAATAAAAACTCTAATCCTGTTTTTGAGAAGTGGAGGTTTTACTATTATTTATAACTCTACAGCTTCTGTTCACCATATTTGTAAACTGTGTATTGCCGTGACACTTCCTGGAAAAGGTAACGGTGTGGTTTCTTTTAGACTGGTTGCCAATCAATATTTAAAATAACCGAACCGATCCCTAGATCAAAGACAAACCGTCAATGTCGCTATCAAAAATCGTTCGTTAATTGTCTTCAGTTGACTTTAGTCTAAAGGTTGATGTTAAGTTCAATGTCTTAAGCAGAGAAGGCCACAAATCTCTCCAGCAGAGTACACTATCATGGCGGTGGATATGGATAAATATCCAGTATTACATGCTACATGTCCCTGCCATCGGCGACTAAACCGGTTCTTTCACAATTGAAGAGACTGAATAGAGACCAAAACTTATTAAAACAAACCTTTTAAAATATAGATGCAATTTTATTTGGGGTCAATAGGATAGACCTGTTTAGATAACAACATATGCAGCCTGTATGGTGATGTATCGTTAGACCAAAGTTTTTTAAACTCGTGGTAGTCCAGTGGATATCGGCTTGGAATAAGAAATTGGGGAGCCGAGTTCGAATTCCAGTTGAATTTATTGCATTCGCTTACGCGCAAATACCCTTACGAAAGGTATTAATCCGTCTCTTCCTTCCAATTATGGGTTAAATAACAGGACAGATTGGGTTCTATAGCCTTGGCTGGCAACCGCAGAAAGCAATGGCAACCTACTGCGGGATAATCTTCTGACCAGTCAGTCATGTCTCTTTCGAGACATGATCGCCCAAGCGTGTTTCACGTATGACACTTAACTGAATAAAAACCAGGATTTTTACGATGGAAACAAGCGCCACGTGATAGTGACCTAGGTGAACCTTCAAGTTAGAGGAGACAGACTGTAGCTTGACATAGAGGTTGATGGGTGAATCCAACAACATTCATCTCTCTGAATTTATGTTGACATTATTATCAACTCCGAAGTGAATTGTAATTCACTACTTAAAATACAATTTACTATTTACGATACTCGCACTTTTCGGCCTCTTGTTTTCTGAGACGTGTCTGTTAATGATGTTGTTGCTTTACCTTCGTCACTGACAGTTACGGTGAGGAGATACATTCTTAATGTACTTCTTTGTCGAGCTTAGAAAGTTTCTCTTTCTGAACGGTCGTATTTTGGTTGTTATTATATCTGTACTAAATTCAAAAGAGTACAGAAATATAAATGACTGAGAAGTGTTTTAACAGAGTGAAGGAAGTCCAATACGGAGATCCAAACGTGTATTAGCATGACCGATGGTGTATTTTAGCAGCTGAGTAAAGTATAGAGACAGGAAAATTTCACTGGAAACATAAAAGTGAATACGATTGTTCTGTGACGTCTGTCCTTCAATATGACAGTGAATGCTAGATAATCTGATCAAAGACAAAGAAAAGACGTGAGGCAACCAAAATATGATTATACAAAAGGATGCTGAGGAAACCATGAATGAAACATGTGAGCAACGTCAAGGTTTTGGAGATGACCGGCACAAGAAGGAAACTGATACTTAACATCAGGAAAGACAGCTAAAATTTTTGGGACATGTAATGAGAAGCAACTGAAATGTGGTTCTACAGAAGGATGCTTCGGATACCATGGATCGAGCAAGCGAGCCATGATGAGGTCTTGGAAATGATGGAAACAAAAAGGAAATTAATACTAAGCATCAGGAAGAGACAGCTGAAGTTCCTGGAACACGCAATGAGGAAGGAGGGCTTGGAGAATCTGATACTAACAGGCCAGATAGAGGGGAAAAGAGACAGGGGAAAGCAACGGATAACATATTTGAAGGACCTGATCAGGTGGATGACGGAATGAGGATTGCATGTTGTAACAGGAGAAGGCGTGCTAAGAGCCACCAGGGATAGGGATAAGTGGAAAGCCATGATCGTTTACGTCCTAAAGGGACATAAACGAAGAAGAAGAAGAAGAAGAAGAAGAAGAAGAAGAAGAAGAAGTAATCGCGGGCTGTATAGTGGTGAAGAGATACAAGTAAAAGCAACGTATGACATACTTGATGAACTTTAGTAGCTGGATGGTAAAACGGGGATTGAGTGAGATAATATGAAAAGGGGTAGTAAGCGTGACAAGGTATAGGAAGATGTTGAAGGCCATGATGGCCTACATCCTGAAGGTGCACGGCATGTGGGAGAAGAAGAAAAAAAGAAGAAAAAGAAGAAAAAAGAAGAAAAAGAAAAACGAATCAATATTCCTACAATTTTGCCTTTATTCTCTCTAAATCCTGAAAAAGGCTCTCTTGAAATATTATATTTCACACTATCTATACATCAATTCTTCTTCTTCTTCTTCTTCTTCATCTACCAGATTCCTAGAGAACGTGAAAAATCATGATACTCCACAGACCCCTTTCTTTTTTAGCTGCGAGTTAAGATTTTGCTATCACTTTTAATTCCTTATCTGCCAACCAGTAATGTAAAGTAGGTTATACGCTTCTTTTCTCTTTCCCTTTTGGTATCTATATTTTCTGTGAGTTTCAAAAACTCAAGGCCCTGTTATCCTCACTAGACGCCCTAGAATTAACAACTGTCTCTTTTTGATCCTAAGTATAAGTACTATTTTTGTTTTCCTAATCTTATTCTATGGCATCCTTCTGTATAACCATTCTTCTGTTGCCCCAAGTCTGGTTTTCATCGGTGAATCGTCTAGCAGTCCCTGATATCTAGAAATATCATTATTACATAACAATTCAGTACTCTTTTCTTTTTTTATAATAATATTTTTATTCCTTTTTTTTGATCCTCCTCATTTTCATGACACACTTTTTTTTTTAAATTCTGATTAAAATATCCCGTAGAGGCCTGAAGAGCGGGAGCGAAACCAGTTGCTTCGCTTTCTAATACTATTTACAATGTGTAACATCAAGCTACACACTTTTATTTCTTTAATTAGATTCTGTACTTACAAAAATATTTTCTTCTTTCTTTATACTTTCCTCAGGTTTTGAAAGATATCTTTATTATCCCACACTCGTTCCTAGTCAGTTAAAACAAGTTGGAGATATTTAACTTTCTATCTTCTTCATGTACCGTATCTCATCATGAGGTAGGCGATCATGGACTTCCACTTGGCTCTGTTTCTTGTCCCTCTCAATATTTTTTCTCTTAGCATCTCTTCTTAGCCTACATTCCTCTGTCTCCCCTGCCCAATATCCAACCTGTAAATATTAAATTCTTCAGGCTCTCTTTCCTCATTACGTCTCCCAGGAACCTCGTGTGCTTCTTCATGATATGAAGTATGAGTTTTCTCGGTTGCATCTTTTCCAGCACATCCTCGTTGCACACGAGCTCTGCCTGTTTTCTAGATGTCAACGTGTAATAGAAGGCAAAAAGGTCTTTCTTAAACGAGTAAAAGTGTGCAGTTTTGTTTTAGGGACGTTAAGATTAATGAACTAGCTTAATACTTTTGCGAAGCATTAAAGAAAATTGGGTTAATAAATGATGTAAACTTTGTTTAAAGAAACATATCGGCATAAGGAGTCATTAAATGATATAAATAGACATAAATTGATGAAACTGCAATTTTGGTAATTATCAAATATTTATAAATTCATTTGATGTACATGTCATTGTGCAGTATTAACAAAAGAACCATTCTATTTTTATTTACAATTATTAATTTGGCAATAAATACTAAAAGATAGTATTAAAATGCCGGTAGTATATATATATATATATATATATATATATATATATATATATATATATATATATATATAGTGTGTGTGTGTTTAGGCAGCATTTTTCATTGATGCATGATTCATTAAATAATATAGACATTAAATAATATAGACATTTTATGTAAATATTTTCCATATCGTCTGATAAGCTTAATAGCATTATCGTTGAAAGAGGAAAGAAAATCACAATATGGATACATGTTTTTTATTTAATCCTTTCTGAGCTTTTGGTTTACATCAGCCATTATCAAAGATGAAAATAGTGTTGTTATGGATGATGTAAAGTAGTGGTACCGAACACGGTAAGCATGTTGTTAGCGTGTTCACTACCAGTACTCTACATCATGCATAACACCACGATTGGCAACAATATTCAAATCATGGACGAAAGGTATACTTATAAATATATAATTATTTAGTAAAAATCTTAATGCAATCATTAGAAAAGAACCTTAATGTTTTTTAAAGGTCATCTGTATGGAATTATATTCCAAGTCAGAAATCTCAGAGGTCTAAGAATAAAAATAAAGTACCTTTAGAAATTGCATGTCTTCTTAAAAAGGTTTATATAGGAATTCTTTAATTAAAATGAATGATTTCTATAGTATATCAAAACTTTGCAGGGTATGTAAAGCTAGAAAATATTTTGATTGTCAGAACTTTTTTCAGATCATGAGGATTTCGTGATATAAGTTTTATGAATTAACCTAGAGATGGAGAAGATATGAATTGATGCATATCTCAAGGATATTTGAGCGTAAGTGAATAAAACCAACTTACCTGAGATTTTTTCTGGAACTTATTTTAACAAACATTTTCAAGATTTATTAGTTTTTAAGTTTTATTAACTATTTAAAGTTATTTTGCAGATGATATTTTTAAATAGTAAATATTTTCTCGGGAGAAATCATAATAATTTAGTGAAACAAATCGTATTCAGTTAAGTGCCATACGTGATACACGATTGTCTTTAGAAACATAACTGCCTGAGCAGAAGATTATTCCGCAGTAGATTGCCATTACATTCTGCGATAGACTAGTTGCCAGCTTAGGCTATAAAATCTAACCTATCCGTTTATTTAATCCAAAACTGGAGAGAAGTGACGGATTAATAGTTCTCCCAATATTATTTGCGCATAAGTGAATGCAGAAAATTCAACTGGAATTCGAACTAGGCTCTCCGTCTGTCGTTCGGAGCTGATATCCACTGTACCACAACGCGCATCCACAAATCGTCTTAATTAAGCCATACATGGGAGGGGAATATGTGAAATCACATTTTTTCGAGGATATTTGCGAGTAAGTGATTATAACGAACTAAAAATAAAATTGGATCTCGGCCCTCCGATTAACCATTCCGAATCATTATTCGCAACCCCTCCAAATTGTCAGCAACTTGTATTCCCAAAAGGGTCACCTATGTAGGTAATGACCAGGCTCAACGCTACTTAACTGATCGTACGAGAACTAGTGTTTCAACATGATATGGCCGTTACATATCTCATCACATGCGCATGCAAGCTTAAAACATATTGCATTCGCCATCGGTAACCCATGTAAGTACTGACCAGGCTCGATCTTACTTAACTTTAGTAAAGATAAGAGATCTATAAAGGTAAGAAAGATTCATCTATACAGGTAAGAGTAATTTACTTTTGTCTGTCGTTAGGTCGTGTTTTTTGCCATAATAATAAATTCAATAAATCCTTTCTTAATTCGCATCTCCGACTTGAAGACGATTTTCACACCAGTTAGGTTTGCTTTATAATGAACGCATATTTTCTGAAAATGGCCTATTAATACAAAAGCGCTAACGTTATTTTTTATATCTATAATTATTTATATTATTAACTTACATTTAAATTTTTTCAAATAATAATGATGCGTTGAAATCCTCTAAAACAACTAGAAATTCATTAAATATTTACTTATTGTTCGGATATTAAATTCAGAGAAGAAAAAATAATCATGTCATTTTAAATTCGTTAAATGGAATGAGTTAGCGCACTCGTGAAAATGGAAAATAAATAAATAAATAAGTAATAACTGCAGTTTAATTTTCTATGTTTTGAATTAGTTTAACGCTCTTATAATGAGAGGAAAATAAAATAAAAAAGACAAGTGACGACTGCAAATGATTACAAATATTAAAAAGTAAAAATCGCCCAGTGTTTCTAAGTTAATTTCATCTGCCGTCAAAGTCACAAAGGAGTGTCTATACGAAATATATTTCACCTAATTGAGTTGGTTCACAAAGAACAGAAAGAGACGAAAGACAAGAATGTACCTTCTCTTCAGATCAGTTTAACCTCTAGAGCGAGGCAATCCTAAGTTAACTAGAGTCTCAGTTAATATCGGGGTGGGTAGGGAAGTGCATAATCCTGACAAAATACGATACTCAGATGACGCTTTAAGACACAGAAAATAAACTACAGGACCTCTTAAACAAATAGTAAATTAAAGAGAAAAGAATGGTTTAGCCATCATCTAGGAGTGCAGAAGATTTTTCACCAGGAGAAAAAGTCCTATATGCGAACTACGAATTGTAGGTAAGTGTCAAATAATTTAGCAGTTAAGTGCTATATTTGATACATGCTTGGGCAATCATGTCACGAAAGAGACATGACTTACTACTATAGACTGGTTGCTAACCAAGGCTATAGAACCCAATCTTTTCTGCTATTTAAACCTCCAGCTATACAGGGTTAAATAGCAGAATAGTGCACATCCGTCGTTTCTCCCTCCATAGCTGGAGGTAGAAACGATGGATTTGCACCTTTACTGCGTAAGAGAGTGCAACATATTCAACTGGAAATCGAACTCGGCTCACTGATTTCTCTTTCCGAACTGATATCTACGTTACCACAATGTATATAATTACATAATTTTAAATATCTGCCACAGAGGATAGAAAATGCGACAATGAAATTTGAACGCAAATTATACATTTAAAAAAATCAAACGAAGTACTTCGCGATAAAAATAAAATAAAATAAATGGACAAAGATAAAAAGAATTTAAGTTAAAATAAGGATATTGTTTCTCTTTAAAGCCCTTCTCTCTTTCTCACTTTCTCTTTTTTTTTCTCTCTCTCTCTCCTTCTTTCTGTATACTTTCTACTTTACCTACAATAAGTAACTATCAAGTAAAATAAAAAATAAAAAATAAAAACTGAACCCCTGTCGAAAAACATCAGAAATTTGCGGGAGAATGGCCTACTTTTTATAACTATCAGTAAAGTGCCATACATGATACACACTTTGGGCGATCGTGTCTTGAAAGAGACATGACTGACTAGGCAGAAGATTATCCCGCAGTAGGTTGCCATTGCTTTCTCCGTTAGACCGGTTGCCAGCAAAGGCTATAGAACCCAGTCTGTCCTATTATTTAACCCATAACTGGAGGTAAGAGACAGATTAATACCTTTCCCAAGGGTATTTGTGCATAAGTGAATGCAACAAATTCATTTAGATATCGAACTCGGCACTCCAATTTGTCGTTCGGAGTCGAAATCCACTGCACCAAATCTACCAAAACAAGACATGTTCCACCGATAACTTCCGTTACATAAAAAATTTAGAAAAAGGAAAAGAACCCTGGAAATTTTGAGAAATTAACTCATAGAAACTTTTGATGTTTGCTGTTACCACGTTTTGCGCTAGAGTTTTGGAGCCAAGTCAAACAGACATACGCTTACAGCTCTGTACTATATCAGAGAAAGGACTCAGGAGAAACTACACAACAAAGAAAGACCCGGCTGCCGGAGACACTAACTATCTGTGAACGAGTAGTTAAGAGGTCATTATATTTTTACCCTTCTTAAGATGGAAAACCGAGAAAAACCCAGTACATTGATACTAGCCTATTCCTAAGATGATTACTACTAGCAATTTTTTGATTTTTAAACTGTCGAATTCCGGAGTCAGATTTTCTCTGGACAGCAAAAATATGTTTTATAAACGAACAATTTGTTAACCAGAATATCAAATGTCTCGCTCTAATCTAAATCAAATAAGAAATATATATTCTGTACCTGCTTCGATTTATTCAGTTCGTTGTAATTCCAAAGTTTCCGATAAAATTGTTGTATTATGGAGGAATGACAATACACAGATATAAGTAAGTAATACGTATATTCTCGGTAGATACAGTAGTACACGTCCGTGTAGGATGGCAATAACTAGTGAAATGAGAAGACAACGACCGTGCTATCCGTCAACAACCGTGCTCCACTGTCGCTACTTGATATTAGTCCTTTATATATTGTAAACCGTATGTCACGTGCTTGAGGTTAATTAGCTTGACAAACCATCTGCTCTGTGGTAAACATTGAAGTGTGACCTCAGAACATGAGTGTTTGCTCAATAATACGAGCTTAATAACCACTTCACCATAGACTGAGACCCATTAAACTTGTTTATTTTAAAGTTAAAGGAGAAGAAAACATATACATTTGTGTTTTTTAGTCAGCTACTATTTAGAATTGAAGTATCTGACCCAATTACATTGTATTTTTTAAACTTATATGATCATATATATATATATATATATATATATATATATATATATATGTTATAAGTTATCGTTTAGAATATGTACAAATTATAATTTACTACAAGTGTGTACATTTTTTTAATATGGAAAAAACAATGGCTCATCAGGTAGTTAATAATGATGGTACCAGATGATGGTGGAAAGAGTTTGTTCAATTTGTCCCAATAGTGGATATATTGGCGAATCTGGTAATAGCTTTAGATTTCGCTTCAATAATCACAAACTTAATATACGCCAGAATAATCTATACTCCCCAATAGCGGCCCATTTCAATCAACCTGGTCATACTTTAGAAAATTGCAAATATTTACTAATAGACTCCACTTTTAGTTCTACACACACACACACACACGCAGAAAGAAAGAAAAATACTGGATTTTAAAATTAAATACACATAAGCTAGGGTTAAATAGGGACTTAGGTGTTTTGAATCTTTACAAATATTTCAATAGCTAAAATTTTTTCAGATATTCCCAAAAGAATTTTTTATCTAAAACAAATTTATAAGTATTATTAAAGATAGATTTACGTTTACTAATATATTTTTTTAATAAAATCTGTCGCTTTCAGCGTCACTTGGTGTAAAACAAACTCTCTCTACAGACGCGTCACGTGATGTAAACAAACGCGTCACGTGTTGTAAACAGAAAATTCACAGACGCTCTCGCGAAATACGTTTCTAATTCAAATTTAAAAATCACTTGTTTCTGATAAACACCGAGGGCCGTCTGAAATATAAAATAGAATAATAAAAATAAACAAATACTGTCCAAAAATACATTTTTAAATTCAAAACCTTTTAATATTCTTTCCTATACATAGTAGGACAGTATACGTGGATCATCACTATGTTATATATATATATATATATATATATATATATATATATATATATATATTTATATATATATATATATACCGTAATGGTTGTTACAATGTTTTTAAATTCATAGTATCACTACATTGTAACAACTATTACAGTATAACGCTCGACATTTGTATCGAGCACTCTTTATAAAATAAATGCATGAACAAAAAGGTAAATAAACCTACGAGTTCAACAACTATATATAATAAATATGATATCTTACCTTTAGCTTCTGGTTTGTCAGAAAATATTTACTATAAATTATTTACATGTTTTCAGTTATATTACCCAGTTCGACGGCTAGTTTTTTATACAATAAATCAATATTATAATAAATCTATATTATAATCATAAATCAATATTATCGTGATGTTATTGATATTTGCTTATTTTTTCGTGTGCATAAAATTGCCATGAAGCATAAGTAATATATAAGTACAAAAGAGAAACAAAATCTGATAACGTTAATGAATGATAGGAACCCAACATTGAATATTTGGACATTCTGAATGGAAAAACAAAAACAAAAACATTAGCAAGATAAGAATAATGACTTTAAGAATGATACATGGCGTTTTGAGGAACATTAAGAAGTTGATAAACAAGTAAAGGAACTTGGTTATAAAAATATATTTGCAGAAGGTGGTATTTTGAATATAAAAAGCGGGAAAATATATAGAATATTAGGTAGACAAACAAACGATGATTTTTCGAAAATATCACGAAGACAATTATCTACTTTTATCATAAAACTGCATAAACATTCTTTCCCAGAAAGTAATTTTTAGTGGTGAATGTATTGTTACATTTAATGGGTATGATGAGATGACTAGAGACTCGCTCCTACATGGAAATAATAAACAAACATGATTTAAAAGAGAATAGAAGGGAATAATTTTAAGAGCAATTATTTTAGTTAGCATAATTTTAGAACAGCTGAGGATACTATAAAAAAATTCGGAACATAATTGTAAGATTTGGAGAATATCTTTTTTAATGAAACTTCAAGCAAAACAGTATATTACAACGATCCTTCCCATTGTGAAGAACTACTGACAACGTTGACAAAAAATTTCAAAGACTATTTGAAAAGTTCCCTCTTTATACAGGTAATAATCTTTTTTTTTAGAAAATAGACGAACTATTCGAGCAAAGAAAGCTTATTAGGCTGCAATAAAAACTGCATTAAGAAATAAAAATGTCGAAAGAGTAAAATATTTAACAATACTAATGTCCAAAGCCTTAATGAAGAGTCCTTAGTAATAAATCTAAACTTATTTATAAATGGAACTTTGTCTGTATGTGTGTATGTGTGTGGGTGCGTGTCTGTGTGTGTGTGTCCGTTACCTATAGACTCCGAAACGGCTGAACCGATTTTCTTGAAAATTTACACAGTTGTACTATAAGAGTGGTCTTAGCTAGGTTTTGTGTCGAGGTACCCCCGATAAATATAGAACATCGATAATTGAAAAAATCGGGTTATAGAAGGAGTGGTCCGGTTTTAATCAAATTTAATTCACTCATAGACAAAGATATAAGAAAAGATATTCAGAAGTTTGAAGGGTGCAGTTCTTACAATAGAGCAGAAAATCGATAATATATATATATATAAAAGCTTTCATTACACCCGAGCAACGCCTGGCTATACTGCTAGTTAAGTTATAAAATAATAACTTATTACTAATAATCTTTAACATTTCAAACTTTTTCTATTAAAATGTTTTTTGAATTTTAATTTTCAAGATGATAGTTTTTCTCCTTTCTCTAAAACCAAACAGTGTCTATGAGAGTCAGACAGTCACTTAAGTGCCATACGAGACATACGCTTTGAGCAATCATGTCTCGAAAGAGACATGACTGACTGGGCCGAAGATTATCCCGCGGAAGGTTGCCATTGCTTTATGCGGTAGACTGGTTGCCAGCCAAGGCTATAGAACGCAGTCTATCCTATTCTTTAACCCATAACTGGAAGGAAAAAACGGATTAATACTTTCCCAAGGGTATTTGTGAGTAAGTAAATGCAAAGAATTCAACTGGAATTCGAACTCGTTACCCCGATTTGTCGTTCCGAGTCGATATGTACTGCACCACAACGAACATCAACGCACATCAATTAAGGACATCCTACTGTGGAAATTTTTTTTAAATCGCCCAAACTTGTATTACGTGCGGCACTTAAATGACTGACATTCTCACTATCAAACAAGAATTGGACCTTGTTTGTATGAGAAAATGGCATAGCCTAACGTAAATAAGTAAGGAATAAGAAGAATTAAAATATGGTGTTCATATATAGTATATTTAGATATATTTTTTGATGACCAATATCTTTCGGATTTATTTATAAATAAACATTTATATAACACTTATGTTGTTTTGGGAAAATCTAAATGAACTACAGATAATACTGTAAACTATTACATTCTTGGAGCGTATATATTTTTGTGTTACTTTCTAGGAGGGGAAATATTTCCCCAGGCTTTCCAGGACAATCATTGCTTTCACTGCCCTAATCAATATCTTAGAATTGTTTTGTCTCTCTGTTTGATTTACTGGCAGATTAAGCAGACTCGGGAGAAAGCAATTTCTGGCGAAATATTTTATCAGCCGCTCCTAAGTAATTAATATATCTCAACAGAAATAAATAACATTCTATATAAATTGTCAGTGCATAATTTGAAAAGTAAAATAATAGCGTTATCTAAGTGTAAAATATCGGAATAAATATATTGAATAAATTATTGCAATAAAAACGAAAAAAATAAATTACTTTATTTAGACTATTATTAGTGTTATTGTTCATATTATTTTCAGATGCTCTAAAGTTAACTAAACTTATTTATAAATGAAACTTTGTCTCTGTGTGTGTGTCTGTGTGTGTGTCTGTGTGTGTGTCCGTTACCTATAGACTCCGAAACGGCTGAACCGATTTTCTTGAAAATGTACACAGTTTTACTATAAGTGTTTGCGAGTGTTCTTAGCTAGGTTTTGTGTCGAGGTACCCCCTATATATACCGATAATCGATAATCGAAAAAATCGGGTTATAGAAGGAGTGGTCTGATTTTAATCAAATTTGATACACTCATAGACAAAGACATGAGAAACGATATTCAGAAGTTTCAAAGTTGCAGTTCTTATAATAGTGCAGAAAATCGATAATATAAAAGTCAAGATGTTTGTGTGTGTGTCTGTTTATCTGTCTGTATATACTTTATACAAATCCACAATTTTTATTTGATTTTCACCAAACTTCACACAAATATTCTTTAGACTGTATTTGAGCTCCAGGATCATGGATTAGTCTTAAAGGTTTCATTACACCCGAGCAACGCCGTGTTATACTGCTAGTCAAGAGATAAATAGCGGAGTGTTAAGTATTAATAATGGCATAAGAAAACAAAAATCTATTCGCAAACGAACATTTTCGTCAATGATCGAAACATTCCAAAGGTATATTATTGCGCAGATTACAATTTGCTGCAGTTTTCATTGACGATATTCAATTTTTCTGGCACCAAATTTATCAAATCTGCTATATTGTGGTAAATATATTGAAGGCTGTACTGAAAAACAATGCGAACGTTCTGTAAAAGTCATGTAGATGATCATTTGTCAACTACTGATCCCAATCTGTTGTAGAGTTATTTTCGCAGGGGAGGCTAGTATTTGTGCTAAAGTCGGTTCTAATAGGTTCGACGTACATTGTATATTCTCTCCTGTCTCCGACCTCGCGATTTTCTTTATCTTCATTAAAGTTGGTATCCCCAACTTCTTTTACGTATGCAAATGTATGATAGATAAATCTGAACCCGTGTCAAGTTGCATTTTTATAATTTTAATTACTTATTTCGACGGTAAAAAAAATTTCTGGTTATTCCATCTTTTACCTCGTTGGACTTTAATTTTCTTATTTTTTCGTCTTTATTTCTTGACTTGCAATGCGTGCTTTTATGTCCCGTTCTTTTACAATTGAAACATTTTTTACTCCTAAAATCGCAATATCTGTACCAGTGTAGTTTACCGCAAGCAAAACATGGCTTTGGGAGTTTTTGTTTATTTTTCTCTGGTCTTTCATTTTTGGCTTGATAATCCGCAATTTTAGAATTTTTTTTTGGTAGAACGACTTTTTCTTTTGTACCGTATTTTCCTTATATACGAAACGCCAGACTGTTCTATATTTTTGAATCTTTCTTTACGCTAACATATCTTTTGCAGTCTTCTGCCAATTTTTGTACCGTAATACTTGGATCGCTTTCCAATTTTGCCAGTACTAATTTTCTCAACTCTGCGTCTCTTTCCGATACCAGCTCCTGAACAATCACCAAGCACTTAAAATTGTCTGCTATTAATTCTGCCAGCTTGAATTCTTCACAATGCTTATTTACATTGGCTGCGTACGTTATATAGTCTTGTTCGTCATCTTCCCTCAGATTTAAACATTTCCACCTTTTGTGGAACAGAGATGTCTTTTTACTAAATAATTCACTTAATATATTTACCGCCTCGGTAAAAGTCAACTCACTAGTTTTTTTCGGTAAAATGTAGATTACCAATTTTTTATGTTCAGCAGTTCCTAATTTGCTTAAAAGGAGCCTAACCTTCTTTCCTTCAGACCACGAGTGGCATTCCTCGTTATAAACGTCCGTATATTTTTATAATACTCTGCAAAAATTATTTCTTCATCTGGACTGTACGTGAATATTTCAATTGAATTCCATATTGTATTCTCCGGGAAAGAATCATTTTGTAGATTTTTCTCTTTCCTCTTCTCCGTTATTTCCAGAATTTTGTTTTGAAACTCCCTATGCATCTGTTACATTTTTTGTTGGAATTGCATTTGTCTATTGAAAGTTTCCTCCTGTATCTGCATCTGGAATGTTTTTTGTTGCTTTAATATTTTCGTCTGTTGTCCCGACTGGAACTTAAAGAATTCCAAGAATAGACTTTTACATTCCTCCATTTTTGCAAAGAGTTAACACAATGCCTAATACTGTAGAGTGGGGGTTCCTACAAATTTGCAATTCGTGACCTATTTGAGCAAACTGTATTATAATAAAAGATATTTCTTTACTCATTGGAGAATACGACAGAATTTTAGTCACTAAATTGACGTCTTGGCTTGCGAGAAAGTTTGCCAACTGTTCTTTTATGTTTTTTAAAACCTGAATCATAGACTTTGTCGCCAAAATTATTGTGGCGAGCAAATTTTTTCTTCTTCCATATGAGTGCAAATTTTGTCGCCCAAAATAGTTTTGATGACCGAAAAACAGAAAAAAAAATGTTTTTATTACTCCGAGTGATTTAGATCTTCGTCCGATATTCGAGTCCTCGTCGCAAAAAATTGTCTTATGGCGAGTGGAAAAAATTCTTTTTATCATCTCCACGTGAGTTTGATATCTTCGTCGCCAAAATTGTTGTGGAGTTATTTTCGCAGTGGAGGCTCGTATTTGGGCTAAAGTCGGTTCTAATAGGTTCGACCTACACAATCTCAGCAACTTGATATAATATGTATTACGCAGTGTAATCATGCTAGATCGCTGACTACTTTTGTATTCGACTAACTATCGACTATTATCGTCCAACATCGAATGACTCTCGTTCCTCTTACGACTCCTACTTAAAACAGGTCTATTCACTATAGAATAGGTGTGTTTAACCATAACACACTCATAGAATATCTCCAACTGTCAGTTATGTGCCATACGTGATACACGCTTAGACGATCATGTCTCGAAAGAGACATGACAGACTGAACAAAAGATTATTTCACAGTACGTTGCCATTAATTTTGCGGTAGTCTAGTTGCCAGCCAAGGCTATAGAAGCCAATCTGTTTTGTTATTTAACCTATAACTGGGGGATGAGATAGATTAATACCTTTCCCAAGAGTATTTGTGCGTAAGTGAATGCAAGGAATTCAACTGGATTTCGAACTCCGCGTCCCGTTTTTACGTTCCGAGCCAATATCCACTACACCACAACGCAAATCCTAAACATTTGGACAAATCCTACAGGTTCGCCTTCAGTTCGCCTTCAACCGCTATAATTTTGCCTCCCTGCGCTTTTTCTATAATTACTTTCATGGTAATGGGTTCTTCGCTATGTTACGTAACCTTTTTTTTAATTACGTACGACGGGCATCGCGATCGCATAAAATTACAGCTGAACTGTAAAGTCTACGCTAACTCTTTATCTCTCACTTTTCGCTTGTGAAACTTCCTTCCTAGTTTTCAGCTAACTTTAACATGCAAAAATTTAAATGAAATGTCAATTGCTATCGACTGCCCTCCTGATTATTCTCTCCTTTTCCCGCTCAATATGAAGTTTGTGTTCCTAATTTTTCCAGATCCTGTAACCCCTAGTGTTTTAGTGGCTTTACTGTCTTGCATGGTGTGATCACTCTGTTATGTGCCATACGTGATACACGCTTAGACGATCATGTCTCTTTCGAGACATGATTGACTGGGCAGAATATTATCCCGCAGTAAGTTGCCATCACTTTCTTCGGTAGACTGGTTGCCAGCCAAGGCTATAAAACCCAAGGCTATGAAACCCAATCTGTTCTGACATTTAACCCATAACTGGAGGAAAGAGACGGATTAATACCTTTCCCAAGGGTATTTGTACGTAAGTGAATGCAAAGAATTCAACTGGAATTCGAACTCGGCACCCCGATTTCTCGTTCTGAGTCGATATCCACTACTTCACAACGCACATCCGCATTGTGTGATATCGATTAAAAAAACGGACAGTCGCAGATTTCTTTCTAGCCAATATAAAAGGAAAATTTTCTATTCTACCATTTGTTGTTCTTTCTTGTCTTTAGGTCTGCTGTATCGTGAAATGAAGAGATTCACAGTGAAATGTAGATACACTACTTTATTACCAGAGTGGCACAACCAAGAGGTATATACAATATTTACAGTCTCTCGCAGTAGTAGGTGTTATTTCATGAAGTCCATGATAATGAAAACCACCCGTGCTAAACGCACATTCTCTTTTATACATCCGGGCGACCGGATGTCACATGGTACGAGCCATGACACAACACAATCAGAACGTTATAATTAATTTACCATATGTCTTTGACATACGAACACAGGTAATATACTTGGGAATTTCGAACTGAACCATTTTTAGACTATTTATCCAGTGGATAAAATAGTTGTTTGAAGTAATCCAGTGACTTGATCCAAAGAGTTGTGAGTTCAATACCTGGCCAAAGCAGAGGTGAATAAAATCTTAGTTAGTAGAATTACTAATGAGAAATAACTGAAACTGAGATAACCAGAAAAGGCATGGCAAGTGAAACTAGAACAATCTCTCCCCGAAAATTAAATAAAGGGTTCTGTTCGAAATTATAGAGCCTATCACCTGAAAAAGGCCAGAGCTTACAATGGGATGAAACCTCTTGGATATGACAGTAAAGATTAGGATAAAAGTACGAACAATGTAAATTGTGTAAATAGATACAATAAGTCATTTCAGAATATTTGCTATAAAATTCTTATTTATAATCTTATTGCCTTAATACATTTGCTTTGGTTAATTTTTAAAATGCATTCCTCATTATTGTTTTGCACTGTTCCTTTTTCTTCTTTGTCTTATTGTTTATCAAGATTTTTTTCTGATTCTACTTTTTGAGAATATCGTCAATTGCACCTAACCATGTTCGATTAATTCACAATCACAATCACATCGGAATTTATCCAAATATAAAGAATAAGATTCAGATAAAACCACTATCTGGACTATAAAATTTTTTTCTTCCCATCCCATTATCATGGTATTTAACATCCATGAAAGGAAAATGATAATCTTTTCAATGTATCATTAACGAATAAGGGGATAATCAAACCTCGTCAATAGCTGTCTTTGTATTTTTGAGAGTACAATGGATGTAGCATAGACAATGAAAACGTTTAAAGAAAAATGTAAGCAAAAACATATCTTAGAATCAGATAAATTGATATTTTAAAAGAATGATCACTTAAAAGAAAAAAAAAGTTTGAAACATTTACCACTCATAGGAAATATTACAAGCAAGACGAACAACCAAGTAACCTATCTAACGAGCACTTTTATAATGGATGACAGATCATGGAATGAGAAAGGGACAAAAATAAAATACATAAAGCTTCAAATAATAAATGGACGTTGTGGATAGCTGTTATCGCCAACGTTATGATCGAATGTGTTAAATAAAAGAAGATTTAAAAGTGATTATCATTACTGGAGGACCAACATAATAAAGCTTATAAAATTTATAGTTAATTTAAAATTGTGTTAATCCCAGCATTAGAGAAAATGGTGTCGATGTTACTACAATTTTAATATGTTTGTATTCATTTCTAAAAAGGAAAAGGAATACAAAAGCTAAAACATACGATCATAAGCTTTGGGAACAAAATACATTTCAGTCAAAAAACAGGTATCTTCGCAAGGCATTGAAACCCATCCTAAACGAAATGGCTGTCTTTTACTTATCTAAGGGAATACTTTTTTCTTGCATCAACATAGCTGACTCCAGAAGTGCATCGCAATTCGCTTTTTCGAACTAACGGATTCTGCTATTAAGTAGTAAGATTACATCGAAGCAATTTCTACGTCTTGTTCCAGGAAAGTTATTTCACTGTCTCGTGCTAAACATTTCTCATCTCCAGAAACTATCCAAAGTTATTTATAAATGAAACTTTGTATGTGTGTCTGTGTCCGTTACCTATAGACTCCGAAACGGCTGAACCGATTTTCTTCAAAATTTCCACAGTTGTCCTATAAGCATCTGCGAGTTTTCTTAGCTAGGTTTTGTGTCGAGATACTCCCGATAAATATCGATAATCGATAATCGAAAAAATTGTGTTATAGAAGGATTGGTCCGATTTTAATCAAATTTGATACATTCATAGATAAAGATAAGAAACGATATTCAAAAGTTTCAAGGTTGCAGTTCTTACAATATTGCAGAAAATCGATAATATATATATATATAAAAGGCAAGATGTTTCTCCGTGTGTCTCTTTATCTACCTGTATGTCTGTATTTTTTTCAGCCCTTTTATTTTAGTTTTTACTTCGGGTTTAGCTCTAAGTAGGTATAATTGTAGTTCTTAGTCTCAGCCAGGATACCATTTATTCAGAGGACTTATTTAGCCTTCACAATTTAGTTTACGACAAAAAAAACTTATTTAATATTTATACCAGGAAATCAAAATTTGACTTACATTCATATACTTCTGTTCAGTCTACGGTTTCGCTTTAACTAGAAACAACTACTGCTTTTTAGTCTTCGTGCCAAAGTCCAAAAATCTGAGCTCCAGGACCATGGATTAGTTTTAAAGCTTTCATTACACCCGAGCAACTCCGGGCTATACTGCTAGTATTGCAAAATTGTAAGTCCACCACCCATTCATGCATTAAATATTGTTGTCACATCTAGTCTGGTACGTCTACAATGTATTTAAGGATTCTAGATAATATACAAAGAATAATCTTTAATATTATTAGCCATCTTGAATTCACTCACTTTCCCACCACAATAGCGTAGCTTTCCCGTGCGTTTTTACACATATTTTCATTGTAATTGTTCTGATGAAGTTTCTTCCTTGATACGTAGTTCTTAAAAAATTAAGCACAGTACTAGATTGGCGGATATGCGTGCAGTGGATATCGACTTGGAGTGACAAATCAAGTTGCCCTGTTCAAATTTCATTTGAATAACTTGCATTCACTTACGCACAAATACCCTTGGGAAATCTATCTTTTCCATCGAGATATGGGTTAAATAACAGAAAAATTGGGTTCTATATGATCATTTTGGAACTACTAGTTCCAATCATAGAATATCTCCAACACATTTAGATAAATCCTTCAGGTTCGGCTTCAGTTACTTTCTAACAGCTATAAAGTTGCCTCCCTGTGCTTTTTTTATAAATACTTTCATGGTAACGGGTTTTGCTATGTTACCTAAACATTTTGAACTTAAGTGCGGTAGTAGACAGGATGTGCGTTGTGGGCGCATGTGCGTTGTGGTGCGGTGGATATCGGCTCGGAACAAAAATCGAGGATCCGAGTTCGAATTCCAGCTAGATTCCTTGCATTCACTTACGCGCAAATATCCTTGTGAAAGGTATTAATCGGTCTCTTCCCTCAATTTATGGGTTAAATAACAAAACAGATTGGGTGCTATAGTCTTGGCTGGCAACCAGTCTACCACAGATAGCAATGGCAATCTACTGAGGGATAATATTCTGCCCAGTCAGTCATATCTCTTTCGAAACATGATCGCCCAAAGCGTGTATCACGTATAGCACGTAACTGAACTGTCTAAATTGGCAGCATAGCTACAATGTTTTAGATTTGAAATGGCTCAATATAACTGTAAATTATGTGCTCAAAGTTATGGAATTTTCTTCCGGATTCTTGCATTTTGATTTTGAAATTTTTAAATACAATATCAATCGTTATCTTCTGTCTTCACAATACTAGTTCTTTTGTTGTTCTATCCCCTTATGTTTTTGTTCTCTAACGTTAAAGACGGGTCGGTAAAAACCTCTGCACGTATGCAAATATACGCTCACCGTAAAAAATATAATCCTTGCCTACTTCAAATTCGGTCTTTTATACGTCTTTAATCTCGTCACTTTACACGGGATTACTACATTTTCCTCCATAAAGCTAGTTACACTTGCGTCCTTTTCTTTCTTTTTTCTTCAACGTACCGGTAGGAGAAAGAGTACACCTTCGGTCTCTTTGATGTAAGTATATTTGTTGCATTACTGCTACAGTTTTCTTTTTCACATATTCTCCCATACTCTGTAATCCATCTTTGTGCTTTTATTGCTTTTCTTGTTATGAAATGATTAAAAAACAATTTATATTTCTTTTTTAAAAATACTCTTATAAATTTGTTGAAATCGTTTTAGAATTCAAAACTTTAAATTCATTTAAATTTTACATGAAATTACAAGTTTAGGAAGCAAAATACTGATTGAATTTATTATAATTTCAATCTTGTCAGTCAGTTTTTCTGAATAAACGGTTGGTGCACTAAATTTGTGGTCGGATTGATTCAGTCAGTGCCACTTCATTGCGCCTACCTCATTTAGTAGTTAACGAGTTAAAATAATTGTAGTAACTTTCAAGAGATTCTAATTAACTAAGATCTCATTACGCTTGAAAATTATTAAGATTTATCCGACCGTAGAGATATCGCCTTAATTGGGTGAGAAATGAGAGGCTTAATTATCTAGCACGCAGACGTCACTCACTACTGATCAGTTTAATAATCACGCATCGACTAATGTATTGGGAAAATAACCTATTTCTGTGCATAGGACAAAAATTACTTAGATACACATTCAAGATAGTTAAACAACCAAACGCATTTACTCAGACAAATTGAACTGATGACATGAAATAAAAAAAAAAGTATTAACTGAGACAACTTATCCAATGGGGATGGGTAATAATTTTTTATATTTCTGCGTTATCAAAAATCTTTGTTCAGATCTTTCATGATTGCAGATAAAAGAATTTAATTATTCAAATTATTGTCCATGAGATCTGGTCATTGTGCATATTATCGAATAATGAATGGTTCTAATGAAGATAATTACTTCCCAAGTCTATTTTTATTTGATGTGTGATTTTTTAATGAAGAATACGGACAAAATCATTAATGAACCTGATAAAAATGCATTTGTAAAAT
Source organism: Ascarosepion bandense (assembly GCA_037127315.1). Lineage (NCBI taxonomy): Eukaryota > Metazoa > Mollusca > Cephalopoda > Sepiida > Sepiidae > Ascarosepion > Ascarosepion bandense. The sequence goes on along the minus strand of JBBBDQ010001395.1, from coordinate 343,673 downwards.
CCACACAATAAAAGCGAGTTATATATGTATGTGTTTGATATACTTACATACATTAGCACTCATCCTTTCTTCGTCAAATTACCATCTTCAGAAATTAAAAATCCGAAGATTTACACTAACACTACAAGACTGATAGATACAAAAATGCTCACTATATGTACACATCCACCAACTTATGCCCAACACACACACACACACACACACACACACACACACACACACACACACACACACACACACACACACACACACACACACAACCTAACGCCACGAGAGAAAAACTTACATAGAACTCAAATTATATTCCACAACAGATTAAAAAAGAATCTAAATGATCTAAACTTATTTATAAATGGAACTTTGTGTGTGTGTGTGTGTTTTTTTTTTGTGTGTGTGTGTGCATTCGTTATCTATAGCCTCCGAAATGGCTGAACGAATTTTCTTGAAAATTTACACAGTTATACTATAAGCGTCTGCGAGTAGTCTTAGCTAGGTTCTGTGTCGAGGTACCCCCGATAAATATCGAAAATCGCTAATCAAAAAAATTGGGTGGTCCGATTTTAATCAAATTTAATACACTAATAGACAAAGACGTAAGAAACGATATTCAGAAGTTTGAAGGTTGCAGTTCTTAAAATAGTGCAGAAAATCGATAATATGTATATAAAAGCCTTCATTACACCCGAGCAACGCCGGGCTATACTGCTAGTCGTAAATAACTGAAACATGTGCAGTTTATAAGGTCTTCAATTTGTTCTTTTTTCTATTATGTCCATATATGCAAAAGTATAAACACATATGTCGGGGTGCTGATCTTTTTTTATACGCTTCACAAAAGCTGAAAAATTACTAAAAATAATTTCTGTGGAATGTTTTTTTGCTAAGCATATTCTCCGGAGCGAGTGTGACACAATGTCATATTAAAATGGGTTTCGCAACCATAACGTGAAAAATATTACTCTAGCTTCCTCGGCACATTTCCTTTTGGGAACGCCTCGGGCACGGGGCAATAAACTTTTCACCCCTCTCGAAGGCGGGGTACTGCCTAGGGTCTGTCCACCCTTAAGGCTCGCGTTAATATTATTTGAAACTTTCCCGTTGAAAGTGTAATGGGAGTTTTTTTGCTACTTTTGTGTATATTAATATTTACTCTATTTATTGGGAAGAGTGAGCAATTTTCGGAGATGCAGTTAATATAAACATTATCAGTTTTGTTATTTGCTTGAAGCATTGCGTATAGTAGGTGTATGAGTAGGTTTTGAAGGCTATCTCAATGCGTTTAGTAAAATAAAGGAAGGTAAAGAAGGTCTTAGGTATTACCTATTTATTATTCATTGATATTTCGAGCTCGAAATCTCATCTTAAGAATAGTAGGAGAGCTTGATTTCACGTCCGCTCGTGGACCGTGCCTTTAAACGAAAGGCATGGTCCACGAGTGGAGGTGAAACCAAGCTCTCCTACCATTCTGTAGATTAGATTATGATCTCGAAATATTAAGGAATAATAAATAGGCAATACCTAACACCTTCTTTACTTTCCTTTATTTTACTGAACGCATTGGGATAGCCTTCAAAACTTAAGGTTTCATTTTGTTCTTTATTCTAGTCCATATATGCAAAAGTATAAACACATATATCGGGGTGCTGATCTTTTTTTATACACTTCACAAAAGCTGAAAAATTACTAAAAATAATTTCTGTGGAATGTTTTTTTGCTAAGCATATTCAAATACCTTCAAATACCTACCCATATACATGAACATGATCAGTATAGTGATAGGAAATCTGAATATCGCACTGAAACGTAAAACTGACATTCCCTATGAAGTGTTGATACTATTTTGTGCTGATGTCTATTTTGTTCCAAAGTGTAGAACATCAAACTCTTGATTATTTTCTTGTTTACTTCTTGCATTATATCTGATAACCATTCTAGTTGTTGCAAGATCTGGAGGGATGTGGTTTCTGTTATTTGGAAAATATTTTGATTGTGATTCTGTAAGGTCAATCCACGATGTTCGAAGAACGTTAGTCTTTACTGAGATATACAGACTTCATGCGCTCGAAGCAATTTTTAATCATTGATATGAGAAAGCAGTTGTATTCAGCTGACAATTTTGATAATACTGAACTGATTTTTCGTTACGTTTAGCATCCTTATAAAAGTCTAGATGTGACAAGATTATTTAAGAAGACTTTAGATCAACGTTTTGGATTTGTAACAACTTGCTGTCTTGTGTGAAACTAACCTATCTTAGGTTATCCTATATTCAATCTTCACGTCTCCCATAGTACATTTGAAGATATTTGAAGGTTTTGGTATTAACTAATTGCACGTTCTGATCTTTTATGATCGATGTGCTGGGGATACTAAAATCAAGCAATTACAAAAAATTAATTACTTGGGAAGTGTTCTAACGGAAGACGGAAAGTGTGACACTGAGATCCGAAAGCGAACTTGAATGGCCAAGAACGCATTCCAGAAGCTCAGCAGAATATTAAGAGACAGGAAAATTTCGTTAGAAACAAAGAAGAGAGTACTGAATTGTTATGTGATGCCTGTTCTTTAATATGGCAGTAAATGCTGAACAATATCCTCAAAGTTGAAGGAAAAAATTGGAGCAACTGAAATAATATTCTACAGAAGGATGCTGCGGATATCATGGATCGAGCATGTGAACAATGATGAGGTTTTAGAAAGGATGGAAACGTAAAAATAATACTGAGCATCAGGAAGAGATAGCTGAAGTTCTTGGGACATGTGATGAGCAAGAATGCTTGGAGAATCTTACTGTCACAGGTCAGATAGAGGGACAAGGGAAAGCAGCGGATAACATATTTGACGGGCTTGAGTAGGTGGATAGCAGAACGGGGTTAATGTGGAGGTAACAGGAGAAAGAGTGCTAAGAGCTACCAGGGTTAGGAAGACGTGAAAAGCCATGATCGCTTCGTCCTGAAGGGACATAGCACATAGAAGAAGAGAAGAAGAGAAAGAAGAAGTGCTTTTCTTCAAATTTCTAACTATAGTTTCTATTTTGCAAGTGTTTATCTTAAATCCTATTTATTGTAATACTTAATAGATTGGCAGATTTCATAGACGGAAGAGGATTGCAGTAGCAACTGCATAGACACCACACTAGTAACTGACTACGCCAGGAAAATCATTGATGAATATCAGGAAGAAAGTAGGACTTAGGATAGCCTTGAGAGAACCGCGTTAACATGAAAGGATTTAGAAGTATACCATTCAAAGCGACCATCATTTTAAGATTTGACAGGAAAAATGAATTAAATAGAATAATCGTCTAGTTATGCTACACTCTTATAGCATACACAGAGGGCAAGCATTCCAAACCATATCAAACGCTTTCAAGATATCCAGGGCAACAACAGCCCGGCTTTACCGTTATTATCAAGGGCCCGATATATGTATTCGGTGATGGTCATTAGCACATTTGGCGAAACGGAATCCAGACTGCTTGTCACAAAATAAGTTGTTGGATGTGAGATGTTTAATCCTTTCAGCATTGATAATAGCTTCGTGTAATATATTTCTGTGATTCAGCAGAAATATGAGTGATATCAAAAGCAGAACAGACTGGTTGACGTTGAAAGCAGATAATATAAAAACGACCGATGGACGTGTGTTTTCATCAAAGACAGCTACCTTCTAAGGCAACGGCAAAACTTATTGTTGTGGCGGACCTACCCATTAACATGGTAATGAACTAACCAACCTCAATATATACCATGTGACTAGTTGTCATCGGAAGCACCAGTCTAATACGAGTCAGACACTCATAGAGTGACTTACCGAACGGAGACTTTGTGATATCCAACACCGCTTGCTTGTCAACTAGACGCACAAGCTGGCGTATTGTACCTTTACCGTATTTTGTAATACAAATTGTTTACACTAATCCCTTGTTACTGTTTTCATTTGTGATCCCTTAAAACAGGGTTACAACACTTACTGACAATTGTGCCTCGCCATAAATGATACAATTAAGCGAAAATACGAGAAGCCACAAATACGTGAAAATTTTAGCTTATATTAGTTTGGTTTTTTTTTCTGACTAACAGCGGAACACCGGGTGAAGATGAAGAAAACGCAGAGGAGGAGAAGAAAAGACAACACCTGCAAGTCAATGACTTCCGACAACTTCGTCGTATGTGCGTGATTACCTCTGACTACCACTCCAAACAATTGTCACCGAGGAAAAGAAAAGATAATATTTTTTATATACGTATTTCTCGTTTGTCGATCAAGACGATTCAGGTTCCCAGCAGCAGAGGCTTTACACATTACTCCATCAATTTACGAAAGAAAAACGGTAAGAAGCTGATAGCGCGATAGTTAGAAATGTCGGAGGGCTCGCATGAGTTTTATATGAGAGGGCTTCCACTAATCAGGACAGCAAGAAGCAACAATGTAGTAGTCTGGAGAGAGCAGGAGAGAGTTTAGGGACACGTTTCTTCGGGACGATGACTTGAATACCGTCACATTCACTTGCTTTATGGAAGTCAGTCCTAGAAATATTCCTAGAGACCAGTTATCTATAGTTAGAGACTGGTTATCTATATATCAATCAATTGAGACTCTGTTTTCGGAGAGATTTCAGATGTGGGACTCCAGATGCGACGAGTGTGGAGTTATAAGTGAATTTGCGAGCAAATCACACAGCTTTGTCCACTGTGGATGTGGGAACAACAAAATTATTGTGTAGTGGAGTGATCGAAACTTTGCTGTTGTTTAGAACACATTTGCAGAGCCACCCGTATTCCTTACAGCGACATTTGTGGGATGCTATACGCTGCTTCATTCTATTAGCAAACAACAACTTTGCATCATTTAGGACTCGCTTTCATTGTGAGCAGAGACAAAAATGCGTCTATTATGGTCAGATGTGTCATTTCGGTAAAGCCGGAAGAAGTGGTTCCTGTGGACAATGGCAACCGCGCAAATAGAAGAGAATCAAAGGGAAGAATGAGGGTTAAGTCTGCACTACCTGGATTGAGTGAAAGCTTCGATGGAGGCTTTTACACAGGAGGAGACCTCGGAGAAAAGAAAGAGTGGAAAATAGAAAGTATGTCTGGTTTCTAGTAGATTAAAAAAGGTAGAAACATGTCTGGCTTAAGCTAGTATAAAAAAGGTAAACACAGGATCAGTTTATAGAAGAGTTAAAAATGTAGACAGTCTCGGTTTGTAATTGAGTCATAAAGTTAGACATATGTCTGGTTTACAATAGAATCAAAAAGATAGAAAGAGGTCTGGTTAATAGTAGAGAAAATGTAGATACAGATCAGTTTTACATTAGAATAAATAAAGTAGACACCTTTTCGGGTTACAAAAGAGTCAACGAAATTCACAGTAGCGTTAAAAAGGTAGACAAGTCTCGTTTTCACTAGACTAAAATCAACAAAGTAGACAGAAATTTCTGTTTGCAGTTCAGTAAAAAATATAGACATTACGTTTGAACTAAGTCGTAAGCATAACCTCAGGTTGATTTGCACTAGATCCAAAAAGTTAGTTATTGCATTCGAAACCAAAATATATACACAGGTATTACTTGCGCGCGAATTTTATAAAGTCGATGCATATCAAGTTTATATTCAAGTGTACCTAATTTCTATCATTCGCAGGAAAGGCAGTCGGTGTATTTTAGTCTCTGTCGACAAAGCACTAAATGTTTTGGTACAAAGTTAGTAATTATAATAATATTCCACCGGAAAAAATGGCTAAAATATATGGGCTTGTGTCCATTGCACGCATGCTCGGTAATGTTGTCCGTAAGTAGAGTTACAGGAAGCAAGTGCTTTTTGGCAGTCCAATACACCGAAGCCAGTTTGGGAACTGTCTTACAAGATACTTTTATTGCCGTGATAGTTTTGATTTATATGTTTTTTGGTGGTTATTTAAAGCCAAAACATATTTGTGATTGTAGGAAGTTGTTAACATATCTAACGGTTCTAGGCGTTACACCATCTAAATACTGAGCGGGCTTGGAGATGCTCTTGGATAGGAAACTGTTATGGTGACCTCATACAAGGAATGGACTATTCCTCTTGCTATATAATTACCAGCAGCTAACAACAGCTAGTACACAGTTAAAGTCACCTACTAATCAGGAAATAAGCAGCGTAGCTGTCCTCTTTGGAATTACTTATTTCTATTTACTTATTACTAACACTTACCTTGTACATATGTTTTTGTTATACTAATACACTGTTTTGAACCCACCTTCTGTGTTCTGTCTCTTACTTCCGACTAATAGCCTGTCAATACAACTTTGCGGCTAAATTTCGCCACAACAACTTCACAACAAATTGGCGACGAAGTTCCACAATAGAAACCAAATGACAATGCATCGGCAAAAAGATTGATACAGATTCGGTTTTCGCTAGAATGGAAAACGTTGATACACATTCGCATTGTTTTAAAATGGAGAAGATAAGTACATACAAGTTTGTGGTAATTGAATAAGATCCCGTGTTTTCAGTGCGATTTGACCGTATGCTATCTCTTGGCAAATCTCATACATGATTTGATGGCACATCATATAGGTTCCTTCTACTGACCTTCATTACGATTCCTCTACCTTCGCTATCTGGGGTATGTCAACACGCTCGTATACACTGTTTGCTAATGACGGTGGGTTGGAAAAATAGAAAAATAGTAAAGAACAGGACTCAATCGTTACTGCTAAACTGGAAAGAGAAATAACTACATGCGAGACTCATCTTACATACCTTTTATATTTACATACACAGGTCTGGTTTATTTTGAAATCTTTAATCTAGCTTAGATTATCTTATAGTGCTAGTATTGAAATCACTCATCTATGGAGACAACTGACTATTGGAATAATTAATATTATACGTCTTATAGTATTGTAGGTCTTGTATTAAAATCATACATCTATTGAGACAACTAACTGTTGCATTATTAATGTTATACATCTTATAGTATTATACGGCTTGTATTGAAATCACTTATCGGGTAAACTAACTATTGCATTATTAATATTATACGTCTTATAGTATTATACGACTTGTATTGAAATCACTCATCTATAGAGACAACTAACTATTGCATTATTAATATTATACGTATTATAGTATTATACGGCTTGTATGAAATTACTCACCTATCGAGTATTTATAAAAAGAAAACTGCTAACTATTTCTATATGATAATTAAATTTTATTTGTTAACCATAATCATGCGTCAGAAAAATATAATAAAACTAAAATAATTTATCTCCTTCCTACAATGTAGTAATAAAATATGATCAAACCCTTTAGACCAACAGCTTAAAAGATAATCGTATATATTAAAAATTGCTTCTCGGCTTGTACCGCTAAATAGATAATCTGTTTGGCCTAGTCTGAGACACAACGAAATAAATACGTTCTGACCGAAATGTCTAGAGCAGCACAAGCTTGAAATTAACTTAGTCCATAAAATGTTAGTTTAAAAAAGAAAACTATTTAGAAAAAACAGCATAAATATACAACATTACAAGTATATACTCTCAGGGTGAGACAAAACTAATTATTATTTATGTTATTTGGGGATCCAGTTTTGGAAATATACTTCTGCAACACTGATTTGTTGGTTGTTTTATTTTTATGTCAAATCAACCTCGGCTAGTTATTTATTGCCAACTAAACTTTATTTATTTATTGCTGGTAATACCTTTTTCTTTCAACAATTTATTGTTCTTTATATAAGTTTTTGTGTCTAGTAATACATTTTTCTTTTCGAGTATCAAGATTCATTGGGATTTGGTTTTAAGGGCAGAGTCCCCAAGTCCTACTCTTGTTATTTAACCGATAACTGGAGGGAAGGGACGGAATAATATCTTTCCCAAGGGTACCAGTTCTTAAATGAATCCAGGGTATTCAACTGGAATTCGAACTGGGCTCACTGATTTCTCTTTCCGAGCCGATATCCACTGCACCACAACGCACTTACAGCACCTGGTATTCCCAAGCGGTCACCCATCTAAGTACTGACCAGGCTCAACGTTGCTTAATTACGGTGATCGAGCAAGAAGCGGTGTATTCAATGTGATAGGCCGTAAGCCTGCAACACTGAACTTGGATGTAGAGTACGTGTTAAAACCAAGGGCCTAGCTATTTTTGCCCTTGTCACACTTACGTATGTATATGAATCTCACCTTAAACTGACCTTGTGTCATATTTTCAAATTTGGGAAGAAAATGTATGCAGTCGCACTTCGATAGACGCCTACCATATGATTTCTTTTTTCAAAACATAAGATATTTTCTATGAACAACATTGTCAAAAGTGTCTGCTATAGGAATAAACCCACCTTAAAATGCCAGAAATAATGCTATTAAGTATAAAAACCAATCTTATTTATTCGCCATTCTATTCTATCCACACCACGCCTATTCTGAATCTGATATGTAATAAAATCCTTATCACTTCTCTTTTTCCATTTTTTGATCGGGCAAAGTTCTAAACATAAGCAAGGCCACAAATAAGATGGTTTCAGTCAATAATTCAGTTCGATTGACACAATCTGAAGAAACATGCGATTTCTGTTTAGGTTTGAGGATTCGTCTTGTTTTTTTTTTTTACTTTCTTTGGCAAGTCAGGCAACACACCCTAGTCATATGATTTGGCTGAGCAGAAATATATAACTACTTATAGAAAATGAAAATCTTGGCGTCTTAAAAAACCTTATGGTTACTTTATATGTGTCTCACTAAATCCGGAATACTATAAATGATGAAAAGAGCGAAAGACATTGTAGGAAAGAGATAAATTATTTTAGTTTTATTATTCATAACTTGTGTCTCCAGTTTAAAATTCAAATAAGGTCTGGAACATTTTTAGTATGAATAATAATTACCGGTTGCTTCCTGGCTTTCGAAAGAATTTTTGTTGTTCAGCTGCTGCAAGATGAAAGATAATGATAATTGCTACTAACTCTGCTCTTTCACCTTCCGAAGAGGAAGGAAAAATAATAACGATGCACCGAAAAGTAAAAAACATATAAGATAAAAAAGAGAAAGGAAAAGAAGAATGTGAAGAGAATAACAAAAAAAAAAGTATAAAAAATATAAACAGTAAGAGACTAGGAGAATTAGAGGAATCCGACAATGAATAGAGAAGTCATAAGTTAAAGATAGAAACGAGGAGGAAAAGGATAGGAAAGTGAAAGGGTAACAAAAGTGAATCGGGGAACAAGTAGGAAGAAGCCAAAAAAGAGAGGAGTAGGAAATGGAAGAGAGGAGCATAAAAGAGAAGGAGGAGGACAAGTAAAAAAAAAATCAGAAAAGGAAGAAATAGGAAAAAGCCATGGAAGAGAGGAGAATGAAAAGGAAGAGAACAGTGAGGAGAAAGAGGAAAGAAAAAATTGTTACAATGGTTATTGTTACAATCTAAATCTAAACTTATTTATAAATGGAACTTTGTCTCTGTGTGTGTGTGTCCGTTACCTATAGATTCCGAAACGGCTGAACTGATTTTCTTGAAAATTCACATAGTTGTACTATAAGCGTCTGTGAGTGTTCTTTGCTAGTTTTTGTGTCGAGGTACCCCGGATAAATATCGAAAATCGATAATCGAAAAAATCGGATTATAAAAGTAGTGGTCCGACTTTAATCAAATTTGATACACTCATAGACAAAGACATAAGAAACGATATTCAAAATTCGAAGGTTGCAGTTCTTACAATAGTGCAGAAAATCGATAATATATATACATATATATGTGTGTGTATGTGTGTGTGTGTGCGTGTGTGTGTGTGTGTGTATAAAAGGCAAGATATTTGTGTGTGTTTCTGTTTATGTGCCTGTATGTCTGTATTTATTTCAGCCCTTTTATTTTAGTTTTTGCTTCGGGTTTGGCTCTAAGTAAGTATAATTGTAGTTCTTAGTCTCAGCCATGATACCATTTACTCAGAGGACTTATTTAGCCTTCAAAATTCAGTTTACGACGAAAAAAACTTATTTGATATCGATACCAGGAAATCAAAAGCTGACTTAAATCTATTCATTTTTCTTTCAGTCTAAGGTTTTCCTTTAACTGGAAACAACTATTGCTTTTTAGTCTTTCATGCCAACGTCCAAAGAGTCTGAGCTCCAGGACTATGGATTAGTTTTAAAGCTTTCATTACAGCCGAGCAACGCCGGTCTATACTGCTAGTATGTAAATAATTGTCCTGTTACTTAATATCGTTTATTTCTCATTGGGAACTAAGCCAGCATAAAGCTAATGGTCCAGTTCCAATAGTCAACAAACATGGCATCTCTAACCCTCAACATACCTTGAAACATCTTAATTCTAATATGTAATAGAGATATAAATTTGTATAAGTCAAGGAAAGTGAGGGAAAGAAAATAAAGAAGTTGAAAGACAAGAGGAGAACAAAGATTATTAAAAAAAGGGATGAAAGAGAAGAAATGAGGTTGAAAAAAAAGGTGAAATTAATTCCATTACAGAAAATCATGAGAGGAAATTGAAATAAGATATAAATCAAGACGAAAAAGTAAATGTAAAATTTGAATCGAAGAAATTTAAAATTTAAATTAAAACCTCTGTTGCCTGAAGGCCATATCCAATCATAGGAAAGGCTATGAGAGTAAATCTCTAGGACAAATCCGCGGCCAGAACTCTAGGAATGTCCGATGTTATGCTAAGTTATCTCTTTGGACAACGCCGGTTCCAAGCTGTATTTGGCACTACCTTGCCCTTGGACAACTCTAGTAGCATGGAGATGGAAGTAGCAATGTATGGCCAACTGACGATCTCTCATGAAATTCTACCCAGGCCTGCACAATGGAGAAGACTTAACGAATACTGCACTGCCATCTGCTGCTGGTGCATAACTCTTTTGGCGCTGATTCATGGTTTCTCGAAACTGACGGTTGCAACACACAAGGCAGTTTATTCAGTTATATATTCATCATTATTTACAATGATGCATTGAAACTTACCAGGTAGCATTTTGATAACTTTTCAGTAAATTTGGATTTGCAACCTTTTTCACTTAACACTTGATGTTAGCTTTCTTTAGAAAACGTTTTCATCATCAAAATGATCCATATTGTTATGTAAAATATTTGCTTGAAAGTTTCTATTGAAAAGATTTTAGCCTTGCACTGCAAGGATAAAGCCTTCGGTTTCAGACATTAATCCAGATGCACATAACCATCGATGAGTATTAACTTTATCAACATTGGATTTATTGGCACGTTCTGGTTCAGTGATCGAAGAAGTTAATAATCAACTTGTGCAAGGGCAGAGAATATGGCGGGTGGAAATGAATGGACACGGAACATAGAAGAAGAAGAAGACAAGAAGAAGAAAAAAGAAGCGGAAGAAGAAAAAGAATTATACTGAAAAAAAAATTAATATCTTTTTTACGTAAAATAAATGCTTCTTTTAGAGTCATTTTTTTTATAAAGCTATGCTATGGACCGAGCGTGTGAGCAATGTGGGTGTGTTGGAGAGGATGCAAACAAGACGAAAACTCATACTTAACATTACGAAGTGACAGCTGATGTTCTTATGACAAGTAATGAGAATAGAGCGTCTGGAGAATGTAATACTCACAGGACGGATAGAGAGAAAGAGAGACAAGGGAAATCAGCGCGAGGTATATTTGTAAGGCTTGAGTAAATTGATGACAGAGCAGTGTTTTGGGGTTATACCAAGAGCAAAAATATTACTAGCGACAAGGGACAGAGCCAAGTGGAAATCCATGATCGCCTTCGTCCTGAAAAGACACTGCATATGAAGAAGGAGAATGGAAAAATATTAAGAAATAATCAAAAGTAAAAAATATTAAAGATAATTAAGAATGCGAGAACAAAGATTTGTTCATTGAACATTCCGAATTAGACCAGATTATTGACAATTAGTATACAGCAAAAAAAAAAAAAAAGAAATTACGCTCAGACATAAAAAGAGAAAAAATATTTGTTCATTATTTCATATGTCAACTTATTTTTATCTGACTTCCTTTGGGATTAACCATGCACAAGTAAAATATCATGACGAGAAGATACGCACACGAAAAGAAAATTGCGACGAGAGTTTCTAGAGTTCTTTGTATGTGGATTTAAAAATCAGCTAAGTCGCTAAAATATGTAATAGATTATATATATAAGAAATATTTTATACATAAAAAATAGTTTAGCAGATTATATATATAAAAAGAAATATTTTTGCAGATTATATATATAAAAAGAAATTTATAAGAGAATATATATATATAAAAAGAAATATATAAGAGAATATATATATAAAAAGAAATATTTTAGCAGATTATATATATAAAAATAAATGTTTTAACAAATTATATGTATAGAAATGAATATTTAACAGATTATATATATAAAGAGAAACAATTTAACAGAATATGTATATAAAAAGAAACATTTTAACAGAATATATACAAAAAGAAATATTTTTAAAGATTATATGAATATAAAAAATATTTAACAGATTGTATATACAAAAAGACATATATAACGGAATATATATATAAAATAAATATTTTAACAGATTATATAAATAAAAAGAAATATTTAACAAATTATATATATGAAAAGAAATATATAACAGAATATACATCTAAAAAGAAATATTTTAACAGATTATATATATACAAATAAATGTTTTAACAGATTATATATATATATATATATATATATATAAATGAATATTTAACAGATTATATATATAAAGAGAAACATTTTAACAGAATATGTATATAAAAAGAAACATTTTAACAGAATATATACAAAATGAAATATTTTAACAGATTATATAAATAAAAAGAAATATTTAACAGATTATATATATATAAATATATATAACAGTATATATATATATATATATATAAAGAAATATTCTAGCAGATTATGTATATAGAAATAAATGTTTTAAAAGATTATATATATAAAAATGAGTATTTGACAGATGATATATATACAAAGAAACATTTTAACAGAATATGTATATAAAAAGAAATATTCTAACAGATTATATATATAAAATGAAATATATAACAGTATATATATATATAAAAAGAAATATATAACAGTATGTATATATAAAAAGAAATATGTTAGCAGATTATATATACAAAAATAAATGTTTTAACAGATTATATATATAAATGAGTATTTAACAGATTATATATATATACAAAGAAACATTTTAACAGAATATGTATATAAAAAGAAACACTTCAACAGGATATATATATAAAGAAACATTTTAACATAATATATATAAAAAGAAATATTCTAACAGATTATATATATAAAATGAAATATATAACAGAATGTATATATAAAAAGAAATATATAACAGTATGTATATATAAAAAGAAATATGTTAGCAGATTATATATACAAAAATAAATGTTTTAACAGATTATATATATAAAAATGAGTATTTAACAGATTATATATATAAAAAGAAACATTTTAACAGAATATGTATATAAAAAGCAACATTTTAACGGAATATATACAAAAAGAAATATTTTAACAGATTATATAAATAAAAAGAAATATTTAACAGATCATATACATAAAAAGTGATATATAACAGAATATATATATATAAAAAGAAACATTTAACAGATTATATATATAAAAATAAATTTTTTAACAAATTATATATATAAAAATAAATTTTTTAACAGATTATATAGATAAAAATGAATATTTAACATATTATATATATAAAAAGGAACATTGTAACAGAATATGTACAAAAAAGAAACATTTTTACAGAATATATACAAAAAGAAATATTTTAACATATTATATGAATAAAAAGAAATATTTAACATATTATATATATAAAATGAAATATATCACAGAATATATACATATATATATATACAGAAATATATTAGCAATATTATCTACGCAGATGACACTACAATATACTCCCGCTCCAGTAAGAAACCTGTCGTGGCGGACAGACATAATCTCGCTGCTGACCTTGAGCGGGATCTACACTCTGTGGTGAACTGGAGCAAGAAGTGGCTTGTCAACTTCATTTCCTCTAAGACCAAGCTCTTGTCTGTCAACCATTAGTGGCAACCTCTTCTGCCTCCCATAAGCATGGACCAGGTGATTCTCCCGGAGAGTAATACACTACGCCTCCTCGGACTTACCCTGTCCTCAGACCTCAAATGGAACCACTATATTGAATCCATAGCAAAATCTACTGCTAAGAAGATTGGGTCACTATGTCGATCCAGGATGTTTTTTCCACCTGAATCCATCCTGCATATATACAAGTCAACCATCCGTCCGTGCATGGAGTACTGCTGCCATTTATGGTCAGGTGCCCCTGCCGTTCTCCTCAGTGTTCTTGACAAGCTCCAAAGGAGAGTCTGTAATGTAATAGGTACTGATCTGGCGACTCGACTGCAGCCATTTTCCCATCGTCGAAATGTGGCCTCCCTCTGTCTCTTTTATAAATATTTTCATGGCTTCTGCTCGGATGAGCTTAAGTCACTGATGCCTGCTCAACAGGTGTTTACCCGTGCAACCAGACTGGCAACTGGGTCCCACCCATTCGCAGTCAGGTTAGCCAAATGCAGACGACAATTCTACTCCTGCAGCTTCCTCTCTCGCACTTCCCGCCTGTGGAACTCACTCCCGTATTCTTGCTTTCCCGACTGCTACAACCTCCAGAAATTTAAATGCAAAGTTAATACTCATCTACTAACCACTGGCCTCTAGCTCTCTTCCCTCCCCTGTATAACCTTCCCTTTCTCTCCACCTATGTATCTGTCATCTCACCTTCTTTCTCAGCTTTCTATTGTTCCTTTCTAACTAGCTTGTACTCCTCACTCTTTTCTAATTAATCTTTTTGCATTTATGCAACACCCTGCACATCAATGGCGTTTCCGCCTTGCTCGGGGTGAAATGATTTAAAAAAAATATATATATATAAAAATAACTGTTTTAGCAGATTATATATTTATATATAAAAATGAATATTTAACAGAATATATATATATATAAAGAAACAATTTAACAGAATATGTATATAAAAAAGAAACATTTCGACAGAATATATGCAAAAAGAAATATTTTAAAAGGTTATATAAATTAAAAAAAATATTTAACAGATTGTATATACAAAAAGACATATATAACGGAATATATATATAAAAGAAATATTCTAACAGATTATATAAATAAAAAGAAATATTTAACAAATTATATAGATAAAAAGAAATATATAACAGAATATACATATAAATAGAAATATTTTAACAGATTATATATATACAAATAAATGTTTTAACAGATTGTATATATATATAAATGAATATTTAACAGATTATATATATAAAGAGAAACATTTTAACAGAATATATAAAAAATGAAATATTTTAACAGATTATATAAATAAAAAGAAATATTTAACAGATTATATATATAAAAATATATATAACAGTATATATATATATATAAAGAAATATTCTAGCAGATTATGTATATAGAAATAAATGTTTTAACAGATTATATATATAAAAATGAGTATTTGACAGATTATATATATAAAAAGAAACATTTTAACTGAATATGTATATAAAAAGAAACATTTTAACAGAATATATACAAAAAGAAATATTTTAACAGATTATATAAATAAAAAGAAATATTTAACAGATCATATATATAAAAAGAGATATATAACAGAATATATATATATAAAAAAAAATATTTTAGCAGATTATATATATAAAAATAATTTTTTTAACAGATTATATATATAAAAATAATTTTTTTAACAGATTATATATATAACAATGAATATTTAACATATTATATATATCAAAAGGAACATTGTAACAGAATACGTAAAAAAAAGTAACATTTTTACAGAATATATACAAAAAGAAATATTTTAACAGAATATGTATATAAAAAGAAACACTTTAACAGAATATATATGTAAAGTAACATTTTAACAGAATATATATAAAAAGAAATATTCTAACAGATTATATATATAAAATGAAATATATAACAGTATGTATATATAAAAAGAAATATGTTAGCAGATCATATATACAAAAATAAATGTTTTAACAGATTATATATATAAAAATGAGTATTTAACAGATTATATATATAAAAAGAAACATTTTAACTGAATATGTATATAAAAAGAAACATTTTAACAGAATATATACAAAAAGAAATATTTTAACATATTATATAAATAAAAAGAAATATTTAACAGATTATATATATAAAATGAAATATATCACAGAATATATACATATATATATATAAAGAAATATATTAGCAATATTATATATTTATAAATAACTGTTTTAGCAGATTATATATTTATATATATCAATGAATATTTAACAGATTATATATATATAAAGAAACAATTTAACAGAATATGTATATAAAAAGAAACATTTTAACAGATTATATACAAAATGAAATATTTTAACAGATTATATAAATAAAAAGAAATATTTAACAGATTATATATATAAAATGAAATATATCACAGAATATATACATATATATATAAAGAAATATATTAGCAATATTATATATATATAAATAACTGTTTTAGCAGATTATATATTTATATATATAAATGAATATTTAACAGATTATATATATAAAAAGAAACATTTTAATAGAATATGTATATAAAAGGAAACATTTTAACATAATATATACAAAAAGAAATATTTTAACAGATTATGTGAATAAAAAGAAATATTTAACAGATTATATATATATAAGAAATATATAACAGAATATATATATATATATAAAGAAATAGATTAGCATATTATATATATGAAAATAAATGCTTTAGCAGATTATATATTTTCATACAAAAATGAATATTTAACAGATTATATATATATATAAAGAACCATTTTAACAGAATATGTATATAAAAAGAGACATGTTAACAGAATATATACAAAAAGAAATATTTTAACAGATTATATGAATAAAAAGAAGTATTTAACAGATTATATATATAAAAATAAATATATGACAGAACATATATATAAAAAGATATATTTTAACAGATTATATATGTAGAAATAAATGTTTTAACAGATTATATATATAAAAATGAATATTTAACAGAGAGTATATATAAAAAGAAACAATTTAAGAGAATATGTATATAAAAAGAAACAGTTTAACAGAATATATATAAAAAGAAATATTTTAACAAAATATATATAAAAAGAAATATCTTAACAGATTATATAAATAAAAAGCTATATTTTAGCACATTATATATATAAAAAGAAATATTTTAACAAATTATATAAATAAAAAGAAATATTTAACTGAATATATATATATAAATAAATATATAACAGAATATATAGATAAAATGTAATATTCTGGCAGATTATATATATCAAAATAAATGTTATAACAGATTATATATATAAAAATGAATATTTAACAGATTATATACATAAAATGGAACCTTGTAACAGAATATGTATATTAAAAGTAACACTTTAACAGAATATATATTAAGAAACATTTTAACAGAATATATATAAAAAATATTTCAACAGATTCTATATATAAAATGAAATATATATGAATATATATATAAAAAGAAATATTTTAGCAGATTATTTATATATAAATAAATGTTTTAACAGATTATATATACATAAATGAAACATTTTAACAAAATATGTCTATAAAAAGAGACATTTTAACAAAATATATATAAAAAGAAACATTTTAACAGAATATGTATAAAAGCAATATTTTAACAGATTATATAAATAAAAAGCTATATTTTAACAGATTATATAAATAAAAAGAAATATTTTAACAGATTATATAAATATAAAGAAATACTTGAACAGATTATATGAATAAAAATAATTATTTTAATAGAGTATATATATATATAAAGAAATGTTTTAAAATTGACTAAAAAGAGCGCAGCTTTTTCATCCAGAAAAACAATCTGTAGTAAATATTGCAACAAGTTTGCAGCTGAAACGCGAAGAGACTGTTGAATGATTCAGACTGATGCAATGTTATAGAATCATTAAATTACGGGTAATGTTTTTAAACATTTTTTAATCCGTTAGTGATATACTCAAAAAATCCTTGGACAGAATACATCACCAGAAGTACGTAATATATTGAATCTACGATAGTCGCCAAAAATCCACTAATATTTTAAAGAAAAAATACAAAAACAGAACGAACAAATATCTGACCAGCGTAAAAGTAAAAGACATTAGTTACTTCAATGAATCAAATTTATTTAATCAGTTTATTTTCAATATAAACTAGTTTATCATCGCTAATTCGTGACCGCTTTAATTCAAAATGTTAGGCTGTGGGATTTTAACTATATTCTGCTGAAATCCCAGTGATTAGACATCCAAAAAGACTGTGACATTTGCTTTTTTCATATTCTTCTTGTCATTCAATATAAAATCTATGGAACTGATGCCAGTGCTGTCAACAGGTTATTCAAATTTAGTGACATTGATCTTATGATGTTCTTACACTTTCTTCGCTTTGTAATTTGTCGCACCATCAGGCATAAACTTCCTAGATCCGTTATGTTCATATGAATCTAGTTTGTCGTGAAAAAATTCAAAATATGTCTGACCATTCTTATTTGCTTGAGAGTTCTGTAGAGAAAAAACAACTGTTCGAAAGTGAGTTGGATGGAAGGATATTTCATCGTTTGTCAGAGTCATTTTCATCAGATGTCTTACCTGAAGGCCATTTGATAGAAGTCTGACACACAACAAACTGCAAAATGTTGATTCTTTAAAGATCACCACTTCTCACCATTGTTCCTTTGAACAATGTTCATGATTTTTGGCCAATGCCAGGAGCTTCTTTTCACTTTCATAATTAAGCTTGTCTTGTTTCCAGGAAATTAATTGGAATTTATTGACTAACTTGCGAGAAAACGACTAACGTTATTTGTTTCAGAAGCAGAGCAGCTCTATAAGTTTACATGAACTTGTGAGAAGCTCTAAGGTTTAGTTTGCTGAAACACATTTTTCTTTTGGTTAGAATAAGATCCGTAACTTTTTTCTCATTTACTGCCGGTAATTATTAACAAACTGCAATATTACGAGGTTAAAACTCCGAAAGCTGAAATTTTTTTATAATATTTTAAAATTAAAGTTTAAAGTTGTTATAATAGTTTGCAATGTTTAAGATTTGACAAGAATTCATCAATTGTTGACATTCAGGTATTTAGCAAGACTACTATGTACAGTGCTGTTAACATTTCCGCCTGAATCCATCTTGCACATATACAAATCGACTATCCGTCCGTGCATGGAATACTGCTGTCATATCTGGTCAATCGCCCTTGCTGTTCATCTCAGTGTCCTCGACAGGCTACAAAGAAGAATCTGCAATGTGATAGGTTCCGACTTGTAAGCTCTACTCAAGCCACTTTCTCATCGTTTGGATGTGGCTTCCCTCAGTCTATTCTACAAATATTTTCATGGCTTCTACTACGACGAACTTAAGTCCCTGGTGCGCCCACCACAAGAATTTATTCGTGTAACCAGACTGGCAACAAGGTCTTACCCATTTACAAATGCAGCCGACAAATCTACTCTACTAGCTTCTTTTCTCGCACTTCCCGCCCGTGGAACTCCCTTCCTTATACTTGCTTTCCTGACGGCTACAATCTCCAGGAATTTAAATGCAAGGTCAATTCCCATCTCTTATCCACTTGACTCCAGTCCTTTCTACATCACTCCGTATATCTTGTTCTTTTCCTTTCTCCCTACCTTCGCTACTGTCTTCACACCTATGTTCTCATCCTTCTTTTACCCATTCACTGACAGTCCCTGTAACCGGTTCGTCTTACTTTTCACTCTCCTCCTGACTAAACTTTTATTTTATGTATCCCCCTGTGCATCAATGGCGGTACCGCCTTGCTTGGGTGGGGGTTAACCGATTAAATAAAAGAATTAGCAGGAAGGGAATGACACGTTTGAGCAAGAATTAAACTCGACAAGCAGAAGTAATTTTCAGCGTTGAAAACCATTACGTTATTAACATCTAAAAGAAAACGAAAAAACTTAATCTAAAAATTTTAATTCCTCATCTTACAAATACTACAAGAAAAACAAAAGGAATAAAAATATCTATAAAACGTAAGAATTTTTTAACAAGAGTATATAAACGTATAAAGTATCATTTGCTTTGAACGTAACAAATTTTTCAATCAATATCAAAACATTTGATCTTGTATTATACGGACTTTAATACACTTTCTGGTCATATTGATTGATTGTCACTTAACTACAGCTTGGCTGATTTACAAGCAGCTTATTTTATTCCCTACTTGGATTTAGAAATAAGGAAACATTATGATAGGTGTAAACTCTAACATAAAAGAAAATGAAAAAATTGCCAAACGATAATTTCTAGGATTAAGAGATTTGTCATATCATGATAATTCTCTCCTGTATAAAACTAAGAGATTAAGTATTATGAAGCATTTATAAAAACGTGTTCAAAAATGCGATACTGTGAGGTCGCAGATAAAGAGATATTTCGGAAGTGTTATGTTTTACATTGATTTTGTTAACTCCATTGGATTACCTGTATAGATTGCTTATAAAATATGCTGCTTAAAATAAGATGAAAGAATAAAATATAAATGCAAATATTAGAAAGTGTACAACAAGTACAAACATGATGATGTCTTAATAAAAATAGTACAAACACTATTTTTACTGATTGAACAGGTGTAGAGGCTCATCTTGCCAGCGTTTTTTCATCTGTTCAAGAACTTTATCTTTGGCTTTCATTTTCATATTTTTTGCCGCAATAGTTGGTTCTTGGCTTCTGTTTTGCTTTTCAACAGAATCTACTAACTGTAAATCTTGTTTGTATTTACTGCCTTCTTTTATTATTGAATATCTTTTCTATCTTTCTTCATGTTGCCTTACTAATTGTATCATCCATCCCTTTGTTGTTTTTATGTATGTTATTAAGCCAATAGTGGTCTTGTATGACAATTATAGCTGAATAAGACCTCTTCCACCTTCTTTACGAGGTATGTATAGACGGTCTACATCATCATTTGGATGATGCGTCTTATGCTTAGAAAGAAGCTTTCTTGTTTTAGAATCTATTCGCCTGATGTCGTTTAGAGTCCAGTTTAAGATGGGATTGCAAGGCTATTAATGGCCACAATTCTGTTCTGAGAATTCAGTTTTTAATATCATTCGTAGCCTTCTATAGTACTCTTTACGCACTATTTCTTTCAATGTTATGGTGAATGTTTTCACTCTTATTTACACCTAGGTATTTATAAGCTTCTGGTTTCAATTCTTTTATGGTTACAGCAGGTTCTAAGCTAATTGCGGATGTTTCTTGTATTGATCCACGTACAACTGTAGCTTTATCACATTTATTCAAATTGAATTTCATTCCAATGTCTTCGCGGAAGCATTTTACAGTTTGCAGAAGACCTTCCAGCTCATTATCATTCTTAGCATATAACTTTAAGTCATCCATGTAAAATAGATGGCTTATTTTCTTTTGGCCTATTTTATAACCACATTCTGTCTTATTAAGTTGATGGTTAGTGCTATTAATGACATGCAGAATAGTAAGGGAGACAAAGAAGCACCTTGAAATATAACTCTTTTGATGTTTATTTCATCAGACTTATAGGTTCCATTTATATGATTGCGGTAAAGGGTTGTTTTCCATATCGACATGCACTGTCTGATGAAATTGATGATAACGGGTGATATCTTGTATATATTTAAAGTCATTAAAAATCCAGGAATGTGGTACACTATCGAATGCCTTATGATAATCTATCCAGGTTATTATTATTATTATTATTATTATTATTATTATTATTATTATTATAATATTCATACCTATACACATACGCATTAAAACAATATGGTGTTTTAATCTGCGAGACACGATACGTTAGCAGGCAGTGACTGGTTAATCTTGACTTGTCATCCTGTGTTCACGTGTTAAATCTTATTTTTCTCCGCGTATTAGGCTCGTCCATTTAAGCAGGGCACAGACGTGTTAAAAGCCAGTTTTGGGCTTAGTGTGTCCGCGATAGCGGCCAGCTATTGTGGAGACATGTGTTTCCTAACTCGAGTGAGACCTCTGTTATCAAGGTGGTAGAGGGGCATCTGTATAATTTTCACTCTTACACACCTGCATTTGATTGCATGTATCAGTTAGTGGCGCGAATTTTATTCTTACAGACACATGCATGTGCACATATATTTCCCAATACAAGCTCCAATGGGAACTCAACAACTTAAGAACTGTATGTACTTTATTCTTCTTTTCAGAACTTTATTCCAATCATTCTTTCATTGAATATTTAACTTCTCTTAACAGTCTAAGAGAGAAAACTTCTCTTTTTATTCTCTCTTCAGTAATTTTCATGCTTCTCTCGATTAATTTTATGATTTGTTAATTCATATTTATTCTGGTTACATTGGTGTAATGGTTGTTTGTTATTTTCTGTGTCAGGTGCCTGATTAATCGTGCGTCGTGTCGAATCCTAAATATAAATATTGTAAAAGAAAATTAACACTGAGCATCAGGAAGAGACAGCTGAAATTCCTGGGACACGCAATGAGGAAGGAGGGCCTGGAGAATCTGATACTAACAGGCCAGATAGAGGGAAAAAGAGACAGGGGAAAGCAATGGATAACATATTTGAAGGACCTAATCAGGTTGATGACGAAGCGAGGATTGCATGGTGTAACAGGTGAAGGCGTGCTCAGAGATAGGGAAACGTAGAAAGTCATGATCGCCTACGTCCTGAAGGGACAAGGCACATAGAAGAAGAAGAATGGACCTGGAATCCGCTATACTCCGCCTAATTTTTCTGAATGTATCATTGGCCATGCCAATGCGTCTTTTGATCTCAGTGTCGCACTTTCCATCCTCTGTCAGAACACTTGATAGGTATTTAAATTTCTGCTCCTGTTTGATTTTAGAATCCTAGACCAGTAGTTAACATTTGGGGCTCCTCATTTTTCTGATTTTGCATTAAGTTTTCTTGAGTATGTTCAGTCCTTTCGTCTCGCTTTCCCTTGCTACTTTCTGTAGGATGTCCTGAATTTTGCTTTTCGTGTCTACCATTAGCACTGTGTCATAAGCGTATCTTATGCTTTTGAGATTGTGGCCGCCAATTATAAATCCTGGCAGAAATTCTAGCTTCCTAACAATTGTTTCCCAGTAGAGGTTAAATAGATCCGCTGAGAAGACACAACTTTGTCTTACACTTCTTTCTATATTTTTTATGTCTGCTGAATTCATTTCCTGTCTGTCTGCTGCCAGTATAAATTTTTGATTATTCTAATCGCTTTGTGGTGCAGTGGATATAGGCTCGGAACGAGAAATTGGGGAGCCGAGTTCGAATTCCAGTTGAATTCATTGCATTCACTTACGCGCAAATACCCTTTGGAAAGGTATTAATCCGTCTATTCCTTCCAGTTATGGGTTAAATAACAGGAGAGTTTAGGTTGTATACCCTTGGTCGGCAACCAGTCTACCGCAGAAAGCAATGGCAATCTACTGCGGGATAATCTTCTGCCCATTAATTCATGTCTCTTTCCAGACATGATTGCCCAAGCGTGTTTTGCGTATGGCACTTAACTGACTGACTGAATGTCTTTCGAGAATATGTCAAGCTTGCCAAGCATCTTTAACAAATCTTTATGGATTTTTTTTCTTCTCTAATGCCTTTGCGTAGTCTATAAAACACAGGACCTTGTGTATTTGTATTGCTGTTGCGGATAAAATTATGGGTATAAATATCTCGTTCCTCGTTCTGGTGTCTTTCACAAACCCGCATTGTTATTGTCCTGTCTTTGGCCCAATTTTATTTCATGCTCTGTTCATCAGAATCCGGATGATGATTGTTGTGGCTCATTAAGCCATTGGCCAAGATAGAACTCACTACACCTCTCCAATATTCCTTGTGCATTTGGAACCTTGACGCAGTTTGCAGCGAAATTCATAATCTTGTCAAATAGCTGAATACTTGATGCTTCGCCAGGACTACCGAGGGTGTTTTATTATGACACCAACACTAGATGGATTGCCTCCAGGCCCCAACCTGTTATTTAACCCATAACTGGAGGGAAGTGATTAATACCTTTCCCAAGGGTACCAGTGTTGAAGTGAATGCAGGGTACTCAACTGGAATTCGAACTCGGCTCACCGATTTCGCTTTCCAAGCCGATATCCACTGCACCACAACGCACATCCGTCACTGGTGTTCCCAAGTGGTCACCCATCTAAGTACTGACCAGGCTCAACGTTGCTTAACTTCAGTGATCGAACGAGAACCGGTGTATTCAACGTGATATGCCGTAAGCTTCTGGTTTCTTAGGTAGTGCTATGAAAATTGATCTGATTAGATCCTCCGGTCTATTGCCACTGTAGATTTCAATTATTATTACTGTGATCCTGCTTACGCCGACATCCTCTAAGCCTGTCAGCATCTCTATTACAGTACCGTCTGGTCTAGGTACATTGTATCTTTTCATTTTCATCAGTGCTTTTTTACTTCGGTTTTTAATATTTTTGGTCCGTCATCTTTCTGTGTTTTCCTAGTTGTTCTCTCTTGTCATGGAAGATATCCGTGATATCTTTCTGTGTTTTCCTAGTTGTTCTCTCTTGTCATGGAAGATATCCGTGATATATTCGTCCCATTTGTTGTTAGAAAAAGTTAGTTTTAAATTATTTTTCCTTAAATGTGTGTCAACCGGATAATTTATTATTTGAATTTAGAGAAATTACTACGTGAAATTTAATCAAACGATCTCCTCTTCGAACACCGAATATATGTAATTAGGTATTTGAAAAAAAAATAAGTGAGATAAGTGTCTTCCAGGATGCCGAGAACGATAACATTGAAATGTCTAATCCTTCAAAATAAATCTGTGCGTAAAAATACAAGAAGTGTGTGAAGTAAATAGTCGGCTTGGTTCTTGCCGAATGTATATAAAAAGTAGCAAAATTATTTCCAAACAAGATAAAGATGCAAGATAAACGGCTTTAGTGGAATGATCGTGGTAAGGAATTGCATAAAAGTATTTTGAAATATGCAGAGAATATAATATAGGATCAACGTCAAAGCTTTCCAATACTGCCAAATAGGTTTCCAAACTGAAGTATTCAGTGGAAGGTTTGAATAGCCCAGAACTGTAAGTATGCATCATATTTAACAGACTTGTGGCAGAAATAAAAATGACGAGATCAGTGATTGTGAACAATTAAAATTTGCTGGATACCGACAGAAACGAACATCTGACAACACATGGAAAGTTGAGAACACACATTTTATGGAAGGAGATGAAATAAAATGAGTAGATGAATCTACGCGAATCTTATCCAGGAATAACTCAAGAAGCAAATCTTTTCCTTTCTCTAATCTTTTTCTTTCTCATTCAGTCTTTGGATTTTGTGCTTCCTCCGCTTACGGAGCATATCTTTTGTCCTGTTAGTTCCCTTGCTCTTTAACGCATATCTCCTTTCATGCTCAGTCTGACCATTTCTGAACATTTGTCGTTGAGCCACTCTTCTTTAGCCTGCCTGCTTTTGCTCTTTATTTCATTGTGTACTTTCCTGTATACCGTTCGATATTTTTGCATTGTTTGTTCGTCTTTGAATCATGTCAAGATGCGAAGAAATACCTGTTTGAAATGGATTAAATTCAACATCTTCCCAACTTCGTCACCCTCAATAATCATAAAATGTTTTTACGAGGTTTAACACTTTTACAGGTGAATACCCCAATACACGTTGAGCTGTACACCCTAAAAATTTTATCCGTATTTTACAAACTGCCTCTAACCCTTATTTTCCCAGGTGAAATTCTCTAAGAACTAACTTTTGGGATATCATACTGAATCTCACTTTGTTATTACAAAGAAAACATACCACCCTATTATTTAAAACGTCAGAATCAAGCAAGTAGATAAATTTTATTACATGATTACATCTGAACCTCCAAAGAAACAGAAAAAAAATATTTCCAATAACGATTCAAAAGTTAGCAAATATCTTATGAAACAAAGAAAAGAATATTAAACTGCTATTTAATATTTAATATTTAATATCTAATACCAAATACTGGGCAGCTTACTCGGAAATAAAGAAGAGACTTGAAGTGTCTGCTGCGTTCTTTTTAGTGCATAAAAATGGAATTAAGTAAACTCTTCTCACACTTTCCAAAGCGTATTTGCGTGTAAGTGAATGAATTCGTTGCATTCACTTACGCGCAAATATCTCTGCGAAAGTTATTAATCCGTCTCCTCTCCATCCTGCTAATGGTTAAGTAGCAGAACAGATTGGATTCTACAGCCTTGGTTTGCAATCAATTTACCGCATGAAGTAATGGTAAACTACTGTGGAAAAATCTTCTGCACAAACATTAATGTCTCTTTCGTGACATGATCGCCCAAGCGTGTATCAAGTATGGCACTTAACTGACTGAGTTCCCTCTCAAGATATGGGTTAATTAACATCGTAGAATAACCTCTTTAGTCTTTGATGAAACTCATTCTAATAATAAAACTATTCCGAATACAAATTTCTTGAGAAATTCATGGGTAAAAAACTATTTTCCTACGGAAGAAATGTTTACTAATAACAAAGTCAATGAATCTGTGGCGAGCACTGATAATTAATTTCATGAAATGATATAGAATTAAAATATCTCTAAAATTACATCTGCTGAAAGGTTTGAAAATACTTTTATTTTAGTTTTTTTTTTCATATTGAAAGAATAAAACTGTTTATTGAAAATAGTATAGGAGCTATTTATCTGTAAATCTACGCCAACAGAAAGTGTCGTAAAAATTTGAAGTGTGTGTTCCAGGCTTGCATGAGATCGGCTACAAAGCTTTCCCGGGTCACTTCGCGATATTCTCTCAGAGGAAGCAATCCAAGGACACCCTCAAGTCCTCCCTTAATCACTGAAACATCCTCTGGGGAGAAGCTGCACAAGACTGCATTTTCTTGGGATGCCTTAGTCAAAACATGCGTAGCAGAATTCGAAGCGCAACGCATCCAAATATTGCAGCAAAAACGACAAAGCCGGAAGGACAAATTAAGCTCTTCTTCTTAACCAGACAGACCCTGCCCACACTTCAGCAGAAAGCTTAAAGCAAACATTGGCCTGATTAGCCATCTACGCACCCATAGTTTTCCTCTGTGTGTGAAGAAAAAAAAAGTCATATCTGCTCGCCAAGTACGAATATCATATATATATATATATATATATATATATATATATATATATATATATGCAAATGTTAGTAAAAATCAGTGAATATGTCTAATTTTTCTTGCAAAATTTTAATCATTTTAATCATTTTTCTGATTTCTAACTGCTATATCATCAATTTAATTATATAGGCCAAAAGCAATTTGAAAAAATTATATTGATAACTAAGCAATCATTATATTGATACCTAAGCAAAAGGCCTAGTGGTGATAGTCTAAAGTTGTCTTTCATTTTACAGTATCAATCGGATATCATAAAAATATTAGAAGTCTTGGATAAATAATACACATAATAGAATACGGCTTTTGACGGCTTTTAATGAAATTTGCATCAACGAAGAAATTTTGTACAAATGCATCCAAAGCACTTTCTCTCTCTCTCTCTCTCTCTCTCTCTCTCTCTCACACACACACACACACACACACACATACACACACACACACGTTTATATATATATAAACTTATTCATAAATGGAATTTGTATGTGAGTGTGTGTGTGTGTGTGTGTGTGTCCGTTACCTATAGACTCCGAAACGGCTGAACCGATTTTCTTGAAAATTTACATAGGTTTTACTATAAACGTTTGCGAGTGTTCTTAGCTAGGTTTTTGTTGAGGTACCCCCGACAAATATCGAAAATCGGTAATCGAAATATCGGGTTATAGAAGGAGTTGTCCGATTTTAATCAAAGTTGATACACTCATAGACAAAGACATAAGAAACGATATTCAGAAGTTTCAAGGTTGCAGTTCTTACAATAATGCAGATAATTTGATACCAGGAAATCAAAATTTGACTTACATCTATTCATTTTTCTTTCAGTCTATGCTTTCGCTTTAACTGGAAACAACTATTGCTTTTTAGTCTTTCGTGCCAACGTCCAAAGAGTCTGAGCTACAGGACCATGGATTATTTTTAAAGCTTTCATTACACTCGAGCAATAATATTTCTAATATTTTTATCTGATATCCAAGGCCATAATTAATGCAGAAATAGTTCAACATTTTACTGCCCACAAACTCTACTCTGACAGGCAGTATGGCTTCCGCTTTGCCAGGTCCACGGCCGACATGCCAACAACCGTTACGGAGTACATGCTCCAGTCCCTTTATGAGTCAGGCAAGGCTCGTGCTGTTGCACTGGACATCTCCAAGGCTTTTGACAGGGTTTGGCACTCTGGCCTTCTATGCAAGCTACAGGGTTACGGTATTACCGGACGCTTGCTTGATCTAATCCAATCTTTTTTAAATAGCCGCAAAATGAAGGTCGTTTTGAATGCGCATGCTTCTTCATCCTACAGCACAAATGCTGGTGTCCTTCAGGGCTCTATCCTGGGCCCGACACTCTTCCTTATTTTCATCAACGGCCACCCAGATGACATCAAGAGCCAAGTAGGTATCTACGCAGATGACACTACAATTTACTCCCGCATCAGTAAGAAACCCGTCGTGGCGGACAAACATAATCTCGCTGCTGACCTTGAACGGGATCTACACTCTGTGGTGAATTGGGGCAATAAGTGGCTTGTCAACTTCAATGCGTCTAAGACTAAGCTGTTGTCTGTCAATCATCACAGGCAACCTGTCCTGCCTCCCATAAGCATAGAACAAGCGAGTCTCCCTGAGAGCAATACACTGCGCCTCCACGGCCTTACCCTCTCTTCTGATCTCAAATGGAGTCACTACATCGAGTCCGTAGCTAAATCCACCGGTAAGAAGGTTGGGTCACTGTGTCGGGCCAGGATTTTTTCCCGCCTGAATCCATCCTGAATATATAAAAATCAACCATTCGTCCGTGCATGGAATACTGCTGCCATATATGATCAGGTGACCCTGCAGTTCATCTCAGTGTTCTCGACAGGCTCCAAAGGAGAATCAGTAATATGATAGGTACCGACTTGGCGGCTCGACTACAGCCACTTCTCTTTGTCTGTTCTATAAATACTTTCATGGCTTCTGCTCGAACGAACTTAAGTCACTGGTACCTCCTTAACAGGTGTTTACTCGTGCAACCAGATTGGCAAATGGGTCCCACCCATTCACAGTTAGATTAACCAAATGCAGACGACAATTCTACTCCTGATGAATTTTTATTACGAAAATGTGTGCTATCCAGCAGGATTCGAACCTGCGACCCCTATTTACATAGGGGAAGCTACCATTTGATCTGGTAATGTCTTAGACCGCTCGACTATAGATAGCCTCCTGATCAGACGAGGTTTTATCATGCTTATATTACACAATTTTCGATTCATCGTAAACAAACATATCTGCTCTGAAATGTATCGTAATATCAACAAATGTAAACATGTTAGGGAAATTAACGAATTTTAACGAAACTTGGTTATAAGCAACCGACAATTTGTAATGATTTATTTTGAACATTATTTTTACCGATACTCATATTTAAGTAGATATTCTGTTTTTAATTAAACAGTATTTTATATTTATATCTACCGGCCTGAATATTTACGACAAATTTTTATTTGATATTTCGTATCTTAATACATATTATTTCATTAAATTATTCTAACCTTTTACATATAATTTTTCAAAATTTATTTATTTATAAAAAGTTTGCTTAATAATTTTATACGTTAGTTTTGCTAGAAATTTAAACGTAAATATTTTTCGTTTTACGATTCCAGACTCATAAACGCACACATGCATACATGATTCTCACATACACATACATTCGTACCTGATGCTTTCGCGTTATTTAGAAGAGAAAATTGTTTCATCGCTTGACACGTGTATACCTTGTCTCACTTATTAACTTTATCGACTCATAAACGCACACATTCACACATGATTTCTCTTATACACATACATTCATACATGATTCTCAAATTTTATTTAAAAAAAGAAAATCGTTTCCATCGCTTGATAGGTGTCTAAAATACTTGCTCTGTATTTTGAACGGAAATGTATTTCGTTGCTGTCATTCACATATACTAACGTTAAGTATATATATACACACTTAATTAGTTTATAGTTTAAATACGCTTGACACGTATTATTTTCGCTTATATATACTTCTATTTATAATACACATCTAATTTCTTTATTACACCAACAATTATTTTCATCAAATCATTTAATAAATTAACAGCAGAATAAAAATTTCTTAAACAAAAGAACTATAGTAGAAACTCTATTTTTTCTTGATTGTCTGTCATGTTAATGTTATTTAAGTCTCTTCTTGATACCCACCAGTAGTAAGCCATCATTCCTTTGTCAAACCGTCCCTGGTGGCACTCTTCCATTTTTTATATATCGCGATGGCATCGTTCTACTTGCTCATCACTCACATCGCTGCAATGATCCGGAAACTTATCTAGGTGCCTGTGCTAAAGATTAACTTTAATATTCATATTAGTGTATTGCTGGTAATGTGTATTACTGATAAAGATTATCAGTTAATTTGAACTTTGGCGAAAGATGAAAATTTTTTCATGGATGAAAAGTTGGCATCAGGTAAGAAAAAGTGGTACTACAAAACAATACTTAGAATACCATGAACTGAAAATATAAACAGCGGATAAATTTGAGAAAAAGTGAAAACAAAAAGGACACTTATAATTTGCATCAGAATAAATAGTTGAATTTATCAAGGACTATAATGAGTAAAACAGGTGTATAGAATTTAACACTCACTGGACATAAAATAGCACACAACCTACCTAACAAGCTTGTGTAAATTGTTGGATTAACAATGATCAGGAGAGACTGTTTTCATCTCTTTCTTTAAGTTTAGTCTGTATATTTGAGCAGCATTTTTTCTATTTAAACATCTTTTGTGAAAAAATTCTGAGAAGGAAAATTTGATTAATTTTTAATTTAATTTTTCCAGCATTATTACATTTTTACTTTTGAATAGGGATAAGGAATGAAAAAAAGGTTAAATAAATTTTGGATTTTCCAAGTTGTTTCAGACTCTTCAAAGACCATTTTCATGGATGATATTTTTCCGGTATTGTTATGCTCTCATGTTTGGCTGTAATGTAAGTTTTTCTGTATATTTTGGCAGAAAGGAAATGTACAGTTTTGTAGTAGTTTGTTGTTTGCACATGTTCTAATGTAATAATAATAACATCTATCTATCTATCTATCTATCTATCTATCTATCTATCTATCTATCTATCTATCTATCTATCTATGCGTGTGTGTCTATTTTCTCAACATATAGTGTTAAATATAAGATACAATGAATGACTGTTATGTTTAATCATGAGCCGTTCTAAACATCGTATTTTTTTTAAATTTCAGGTGAAAATAAAGAAACACTTCTCCAACATTTGGATATTTTTTTATTAAGTTTGTTCTAAGCTTTCTGATTACATGAGCCATCTTCAGAGAGGTTACAAAGACGTTAACATAAAAACATCCACCATTAGCAACAATTTTATCTTGTGTTGACATAAAACTTTGCTAAGCGACGATAACAGTTACCAAAAATAGCAAACGCAGTTCGTAAATTTGTAATGCGGTTCTAGGACGTCACACCGCGTGAGAACTTGAAATGATAACAGAATCATTTATTTAAATGCAATGGAATGTGTTATGACCAGATTGAAACGTGGTTTTATTAAGTGTCTGTTGTTTGGATTTAATGTAGATGGCCTCCAGTATCTGATGGTTCTTTTTACTGTGTGTATCAGTGAGGATTATTTTATTGTTGAATAAAATGTATATATTTATATATATATTCCTGTGAAAGTGGACTCATGTTCGAATCCTGCCGAAGAGCACATTTCTTTATTAAATTTTCTCTAGTGTGTCGGTAGGCGAAATTGGCATTGTTTACAATGAAAAAAAATTGCATCTGATCAAATACAAATAACTAGTTAAAAGAAAAAAGAACCTCTGAAGTAATAAAAACTTGTAGAAATATAAAATAAAATACATTAATTACATAGACATTTAGTTTTTTTACATTTTGGATACGAAACTGAGCAGATATGACTCTCAAGAAAATCTGAACTAGTGAATGAGCTGAGAGTTTAAAGCAGGTCGGATCAAACAGTGGCCACTCTTGAAAAAATACGCAGTTCAGAATTCTTCTGCAGGGCACATTACTTTTTTAAGATTCCGCGAGTGCACAGGCCACTAGATGAAAAAAATACTGTTAAAAAAAACAAGAAACAAACAGAACGTGTTCTCAAGTACGGGTTTCAGGGTATCAACTAAAAGTAAACAAAAATATGTCAGATTAAGAATGAAATCTACTAAATCTTTAGACATCTCTCTCTCTCTCTCTCTCTCTATATATATATATATATATATATATATACTGTTAGAAGTAAAAAAAAATTATAATAGCACGAAAGAAAGTAAATTTCATACTTACAGGCATTTTAAAGATGGAAGAATAAAAAATAAGAAAACCGAATAACCACCAACCGGTTTCAATCCCAAGCTTTATCAGGGTCAAATGGGACTTTTAATTTATCCTTATTTTAAAACATTTAAAACTGAAGATGAACATGAGTAGAGAAAGAATATATATATATATATATATATATATATATATATATATATATATATATATATTTGTAATTAAATTTAGCTTATGTAGTTACGTTAATATTCTTCTTTGTGTACTTATCATTCTCTCTTTCAGGATATAAGTATGAGAAAAGAAGAAAGAAGAATTTGTCCCTGATTAATATAGGTCCTTCATTTTCAGAGGGCATGCAAGAAAAAAAATCATACTTGTCAATTTGTTTCTCATGTTAAAATCTGACGGTTGCAATAATATCTTCTCTTTCTATCTGCCTTAGTCTTATCTGGTTAATTCGTTCGTTGACGGCATCCGCTGCTAAAAATCCATTTTTCTTCTAGCGTAATCTTCTTAAGAACCATTTCTTCTGTATCCGCAGAAACCAGTTCGATAGAGACGGTCTCACAAGCACGTGATATGATTATTGTGGCAGATTCTTTATTCCGTTTTCGATGCGTCGAACCCTGGTGACTAGATATGTATGTTCAAACAGGAATTACGGTTGTCTTGCCTTTCATTCCAAAAAGGAATAGTTTCTTTTTGTTTTTTTTACTTGACAGATTCCTGGTCATATCAGTATAAAATTATTCTGCTTGTCACGGTTTATGTGAGGCGTTGGTTACGCTTTCAGGTCGATACAGTCATATTGACTGACCAACGGGACGGTAGAAAAACTGAAGAAATAATGAAATGTATAGAAAACTAAGATATGAAACAGAAAATACAGGAAATAAAAAAAAAGATAATTAAACTAAACATTATTGAATTGTCGTAACCTTCAATTGAAAACCAGATTACTGTAATACAATGCGAGATGGGCTTAACCTCTTAAGGAAATATCCCTAGAATATGGTTTTTGTTTATTTTTATTTTATTTTATCAGGACATTATCAAGATGGCTAGTAGAAACAGGATGATAGAAAGCTGTTAACACATCTCATTGTTCCTCTTTATAATACAAACTTAAAAAATTCTTATAAACTGACGCTACATAATCGCAAAGATATTTACCAGAGGAACAAGAAACCCACATCATTTGTAATATCAACAATTGAGATGGAGAGCATTTGTAATTACAAAAGAGAAAAAGAGAAAAATAAAAATGATATAATCGAGATGTTGAATTTTGATATTATCATGAGGAGAGGGTGAAGGAAGAAACGACGACCAGTAATGTAAAAAGAGAAAACTATTAGTGCACTTCAGAAATCTATTTTCCTTTCACAGGAAGATTTTATAAACTTTAGTTAACAATAAGGCTATCTATTCGGTCAGTAAATGCTGAAGACATGAAAACAGTTAATCCCACCATTACGATTACCATCTACTAGCAAAAATTGTAAGCAAGAATGTAAGCATTGTTTAAATTTCATGTGTATGAAAAATGAAAATTTGGTGTGAATTAATATTAGCGTCAGCTTTTTTATTAAGCATTTATACACAATATACTTTCTGATGCAGTGGATGTCGACTCGGAATGACAAATCGGGTAGCCGTGTTCGAATTCCGGTTGACATTATTTGCATTCACTTGCGCGCAAATACCCATTGGAAAGGTATTAATCCGTCACTTCCCTCCAGTTATGGGTTGAATAATAGAACAGATTGGGTTGTATAGCCTTGGCTGGGAGCCATTCTACCACAGAAAGTAATGGCAACCTACTGCGGGATAATGTTCTGCCCAGTCATTCATGTCTCTTTCGAGACATGATCGCCCAAACGTGTATTACTTATGGCACTTAATTGACTGAATGTTGAATGAACAATATCATTTAACAAGTATAATTTGCAGGACGACAAAGTACTTGATATTTCATATTATGTGAAAATATATCAATTATTATTTAAACTATTTATATTTTTCGGAACTGTTGTTCTTATTTTTGTTGCTAAATTCACGACGTTTAGGCTGTTGAACAGTTTGACCTTCTTTTGGTGATTGATCTAGTGAGGAAAAGCGTTTGTTTTACCCAAGTAGTTATGAGTTCAATACTTGGTTACAGCAGAGGTGAAAATAAAACTTAGATATTTGATTTGAATGGAGATAACCGAGACATCTAGAGGAGGCAGGACTTATTAAAGTAGAACAGTTTACGCCAGTGAACGAAAGAAAGCATTCTGATCGAAATTCTAATTTCCTGAAGAAGGCCGGAGCGTACAACGGTCGAAAGGTCTTGAATATTGCAACAAAGATAAGGAAAACAATGAGAACAGTGTAAATAATTACAATATCTCATCACAGAACTAAAGATAAATACATCATTTTCTTTATTAAAACGGTAGTTACTCGCATACTATGATATGAAGACGCATTTAAATTTTTGGTATTGACGTATTTCTTTGAAATAATTCACATCGAAAATCAAATGAAATAGTTCTTTTAGTATTAAAAAGCAGAAAATATTGATATTTACATACTATTTTTTAGAGGTACATATACTAGAAATAACACCTTCGAAAAATACATTTAAACCTTTTCTTTTTCATGCCTGAATACTTATTATGCACCCATTTATATATTATTTTTACAACTTCACGTGATCTCAACAGCAGGACTCCGTTAAATGCATCCAAACGAGGTCGACTATAGTTGTTGTCTGGTAAAGCGGGTTCAAACTCAAATGTCGACTCTTTACGTGGCTTCCCTGTGTCTCTTCTATAAATACTTTCATGGCTTCTGCTCCGATGAACTTAGACCACTGGTGCCCCCTAAGTTAGAATTTGCACGAGCTACTAGATTAGCAACTAGATCCCACACTTTTACAGTGAAACCGATAAAATGCAACCGCAACTTCTACTCCAACTATTTCTTTTCTCGCACTTCCCGACTGTGGAATTCCCTGCCACATGACTGCTTCCCCGATGGCTACAATCTCCAGGAGTTTAAATGTAAGGTCAATAGACACATCCTAACACACTAACTCGCTTCCATTCTTTCAAACACTCTTCCCATCCTCCCAACTATCTATCACCTCCCTTCTGACATTTCCTATACCTAACCACCCTTTCTATTTACCTATGTAGCCCCAAGCGCAATAGTGGCAGTGGAATGCCTTGCTTGGGATGAAACGATTAAAAAATGACACTATTTTAAAATTATTTTACCCCAAGCAAGGCAAGAAAGTCGTATTGCAAAAAAGTCGCAATTGCTTACTGAATTTTAGAGAATATGAGAAAAAACTTTTAGGGAGAAAGAACAATGAATGAATGATATTTCCGGTCAATCAGTCAGTTAAATGCCATATGTGATACAGGCTTGAGCGATCATGTCTCGAAAGACACATGACTGACTGGGCAGAAGATTTTCCCACAGTAGGTTGCCATTACTTTCTGCAATAGACTGGTTGCCAACCAATGCTATAAAACTGAATCTGCTATTTAATCCATAACTTGGGAAGAAGCGGTGGATTTATACCTATCCCAAGAATATATTCGCGCATGTGAAATGCAACGAATCAACTGGAATTCGAACTTCGCTTTCCGATTTCTTGTTCCGAACCGGCCAGTATTTCTCTGATTTGTAGGTTGCTCTCTTTTGTCGTGGAAGAGATACATCATGACGTTTTTTCACGAGGTGAAATAAATCACTCTCCTGGAGGTTAGCATCAACTATGTTGATGACAGTTAATATGGCAGTTACTGTTAAAAGAGTTTAATGCAATATATTGTTTTTCTTTAACAAGCAGAAACACCAAAAAAGAAGTCTAACAAAAAAGTTTACTCAAGGTATCTTTGTGTTAGATTTACTATTAGGGTTTATTTGAAAAAAATATTTAGCTTGAAATGATAACATTGCCAAAAAAAGTTTTGACCAAGAAGAATTCTCCCCTGAATATCTTAATGTGGTAACAACAATTTCGAGAGACCAGTAACAAAAACCCCTGTTGCAATCTTAGCTATTTCTGTGCTAAATATAGCAATTCTGTAACTGCCATGAAGTAGAAAAATCTACTCCAATTGCAGCTAAGAACTTCATTTCAACAATTATAACACATTGGATGGACGTTTTTCGAAATGAATTCTAAAACTTCACTCAGATTTGTGTATGTTAATTTGAGATCTCATTTGGGCTAATTTAATTTTTAAACTTTCATAGAAAATTGAAACAGCTTGTTTCATTTACAGAGAAATGACTGTTAAACATGTACTTAACCGCAAATCTTTTAGACAAAAACTACATGTTCCATATGGGAGTTTCTTTCTGTCCCATTAAATTTAATAATTCTCAATTTTACACTCTCATTTGTCTAAATTTCTTTGTATTCAAATATTAGAACCAGTTGGATGTATACTTTTTGTGAATGGCCACTATTTCTATTTTGTAAAACTTTTAGTTTGTAACTGC
Organism: Ascarosepion bandense; assembly: GCA_037127315.1. Classification (NCBI taxonomy): domain Eukaryota; kingdom Metazoa; phylum Mollusca; class Cephalopoda; order Sepiida; family Sepiidae; genus Ascarosepion; species Ascarosepion bandense. Next base: position 306,496 of record JBBBDQ010001395.1, on the reverse strand, counting down.
CTTATAGTTACTTTGCTTTGCCCAGCATTAGATGATTTTGCCTAGTATTATTTTTGCCTTGTTCTTCCTCCACCATTTGTTGCAAGTGAGAATCTTGTCAATTCCGCTTAATGATGTTTCATTTACATTGAATTTACTTCCGCGCAAATATCCTTGGGAAAGGTATTAATCCGTCTCTTCTTTCAAGCTATGAATTAAATAACAGGACAGATTGGGTTCTATAGCCTTGGCTGACAACCAGTCTACTGCAGAAAGTAATGGCAACCTACTACGATATAATTTACTGCCTAGTCAGTCATATCTTGTAGGAGACACGATCGCCTAAACGTGTATCTCATATATGTAACTGAGTGAATGATGTTTCATGAAAAATAAATACAAAAAACTGATTTTTGCAATGAAAAAGAGACAGCTGAAATGTGTGGAACACATAATAAGGACTAAGGCAATGTGGATGTGTATTGTGACGCAGTGGATATCGGCTCGGAACGAGAAATCGGGAGAGCCGGGTTCCAATTCCAGTTGAATTCATTGCATTCACGTACGGGTTGAATAATAGAACAGATTGGGTTCAATAGTCTTGGATGGCAATCATTCTACTGCAGAAAGAAGTGGTAACCTAATGCGGGGTAATCTTCTGCCCAGTTAGTTATGTCTCTTTCGAGACATGATCGCTCAAAGCGTGTATCGCGCATGCCACTTAACTGACTGGATGGGTGTGTAATGTTGGGCAGTGGATGTCGGCTCGGAATGAGAAATCAGGGAGGCAGGTTTAAATTCCAGTTGAATTCCTTACGCAAAAATACCTTTAAGAAAGTTATTAATCCTTCTCTTCTCCCTCTAGCTATAGGTTGAATAGCAAGGCAAATTGGTTTCAGTTGCCTTTGCTTGACACCTGTCTTCTGCCTAGTCAGTCATGGAGCGAAGGAGACATGATCGCCCATGCGTATGACACTTATCTGACTGACTGAACTTTCTGAATTTTGAAACAGGGGGTAGCTAAAGGGAGTAACCTACTTGATGTCTGAATGGATGGCAGAAAATGAAATGAGAAATAAGTATAAAATGAGTAAATCTTCTTTAGAGTAAAAAAAGAAAAGTAGATGTGGAGAGTCATTATCGACGACTTTTTCAAAAGAGAAGTATAAAAGCAGTGGAAATATTGTAAATCTTTTTATTTGCGCACAATTCATGGGTGAAAAACCGAGAAGTATCTTGCAATGTTTTGTTGATTTTAAAAATTTCACTGAGTCCCTAATTCACCTTTGCTTTCATTATGTCACGTGAGCATCACTTTTTCTAATATTTTTTCCTCATTACGTGCCCTAGAGATTTCAGCTAGCTATTTCTGATTTTCAGTATTAATGTTTCTTTTGGCTCCCATTTTTCTGGGATGTTCCTAGCTGTGTTACTCATGGGATTTTCAGCATCCATCTGTAGACCCATATTTCTGTTTATCTCTCCTCTACTTTTTATCTGTGAGGAAATTGTCAGGCATTCACTGCCATACAGGAAGATTGAAATTGTGTAGCAGTTCAGCAATTATTTATTTTCTGGTGACGATATTTTTATCTTTTGTAATAATTTTGCAGATTTTAACAAAATCCTTATTTAGTTGAAAGCGATTTAAATACGTTTTGTCAGTTCAGAAAACCGTTCCCTTTTTGAAGGGGAATGATAGTCACATTTATTCATTCACGATAATAATCAAAAGTCAATTATTTCACCTAATTTCCACTGAAATGCGTAACTTTTTTCAGTCCATAAATTACATTTGATTGAATGTGTTAATTACAGTATAATTAAAGTTGAGTTTGAGTTTTGTTTAACGGCATATCAACACCTCTGTGGGATATTTAATCAAAAAAAGATGGGGTTTTAAGGTATTTTTATTTTATAATTTTCGATTATAGTGGAAAGGTTGATTTAGTTTGATTTTAATGATTTTTTTGTTTTTATTCTTTTTTATTTTAGAAAACTGAAAATGTCTTCTAGTTTCGTATTCGAAAATGTTTTGTCGAGAATATTTTTTCCCTTCAAAAATGTGTTATGGTAATAATTTTTTTCTTCAAAAATGTATATATTTCTATAAAAGTGTATTTTTCATACTTTCATAGTGTTTTGACCTCAGTTTGGGGGTTAACTATTTGCCCATAGCTGGAACCCTAACAGATGCTACCACTCCGGGTCAGGGTGGACCTGGGAACAACAGCAATTAAGGTGGTTCCATGTTCCTTACAACCATCTAATCAGAGGTTTTGCTGCCGGTTGTAGCTGTATAATTAAGGTAATTATAATGAGAAAATTAAGTATAATTTTACTCCAGCGTTACGACTGCGAGATCGAATCTCATTGAATTCTAATCCATTATTTCCAGTTTTAAGTGTTTAATAACGATTGGAGTTAGACGACTTTTGTGGTCTAAGAAGCAACGAGAATGGGATGAAAAATATTAATCAAATTAAAAGTATTTATGCTTTATCTAAGAAAGTTGAATAATTTTACTACTACATTATATAAAAACAAAGATCATGGCCTGATAAGTCGCTTGTTTTTGTTTTTATCCTAAATTAAAAAATAAAGAGAAGCTTAATATTTATATTTGAGATGCTGAAACTTGTGGTCTCCGTGGTTTAATTGGTTAGGAGTTACTTCGTTATGAATTATTTAATCATAAGGTAAATTCTTCTGAGGATATTTGTCTATATTTCTGAGATGAGGTTGTATATACTGTATTCAAATTATTGGGACTATTGTCATCACCTTTGTTGCCATATGTACGACGTTTCGACGTTCTTCACGTGCCAGGAATTTTGAACCGAACCCTTTTATTACAATCAATGGGGTATATAATCCTCATTTCTTGCGTAAAGCCTCGATTGAAAGTCATGCTTTACATAGGGAAAGAGGATGATATACCCCAGTGATTGTAATAAAGGGTTCGGCTCGAAATTTATGGTTTCTTAAGAAGGCCAGGGCGTACAACAGCCGAAACGTGATACAAATGCCAAGAATGATGAGGAAATAGTCTGAATAGTTTAAATCTTTTGAGGATTATTTCATATGTTTTATTCACTAACTTACATAGAGATAGTGGAATGCTGGTCTGCTACTTGAGATAAATTAAAACAAACTTGCTTTTTAAACTAAAAATATTAAAAAAAACCGAGTCACAATGGTTTAACTTATAGACATGAATTGATTTTTTTAAAATAATAGCTGACGACTCGTTATTGGTAAAATTTCACAGCTCGCCAGGCTTAACTGAGCGAGGATATATGTCCTGTCTGAAACAGTTATGCCGGCTGAAAATTTTCTACTTTTATATTAAGCGACAGAAGTTTTGAATTCAGGAAAAAATTAATGATGTTACGGATAAAATTGTTTGAAGAATAATAATATTCCGTCGAAGACACGTGTGCTACCGAATAAAGAGGTATAGAAGGAAATAATTTAATCATGGCGGCAACTGTATTTGGTTCTCAATAGTAAATGTTTTATGACACCATTGTTAACAACCAGTAGCTGTTAACTGACTGAAGTTAAAATATTCCTCGCGGGAATCCAACCAGGAAAAATTCTTATCGTATAAACCCAAAATATTCCCCTAAATTATTAAATAGTAAGAAGTAAATTCAGAATTCTTCTCAAGATCTACTGCTCTGTGGAACAGTCACCCGGAGGCAAGTTTTTCACATCATTGCTATATTGGCCTCTTCAAGATTATTCTTTCCTGCATAGACCCATGAACTTCACTTCTTGTCCTTTTTTATCATTATAGAACACCACACTGTTACTTTCTACATTGACTGGCTCTTGGGTCTTGTATTGGTTAAGAATATATTTAATAAAATAAACTTCTCATCCTTCCTGATGCGCAAGCTGACCTTTAGGCAAGTGTGTTCAAATTATTTTCGATTTGTTTACATCATTGTCTTCGGTTTTTATGCTTCAAACATATTTGTTTGGCAAATGCATAATGGAAAAACAGGAATCAATGATAAAGGCAGAGGTGATATCAGTTATGTTGGGGTTGAGGCAGAATTGTGTTAATTTGCCTATAGTGAGAGACATCTGGCAAAGAATCAAAAGATTCGAAGTGATTTCTTTAGGGAAATGGACTACTTTTATTTGAATTCTGTCTCCAGAGAAAAGAAAGAAAGAGAATAAAATGAAATATCTCTTTTAAAAGTAACAATTTTCATCGACCTGTTTCATGAATTAAAACTTTTCTATTATTACGATACAGCTTAGTTAAGAAATTAAAAAAAATATATCTGATATTGAATAATAGTAAAAGAAAGAACTGATAGTTCCAAATACCCCTCCTTTTGCTGTTCACGACAATCAGACCACTTATTAAAGTTTGGTTGGATTTATTGGTCTATTCAGGGACGAAGATACCATTTTGCTAGATTCAGTAAAAAACAAAACAAAAACAAAACAAAAAGATAAACAAGATAATGACGCTTCATTATCAAAAATCAGGTCCTGAATCTTCTCTAGTGATGATAGTTTCACTAAGATTTCTTGCCTCGAATATCTATTGAGACGCACAGTCTCCAAACCTCAAGTAAAACTCGTATGTACAACCCATCGCTAGAACTGCTGAAAAACTGTTACAGTTTCTTATACCACTCCAAAAAGCGCCTACCTCTTTCTATCGTACTCTTTACAAGAACTATATTAGACAAAAATAGAGTATTACAGCCACATCTTGTTTGAAACTGCCAAATCCTAACCTTCAAACCTCGGAGAGTACAGAGACTTTCGCGTAGCCTCGTGTGTGATAAATTGTTTCCACCCTGCAAACCTTCCCGACGAAATCATTTCCAACTTTTTATTTCTCTATCGTTATTTTCACGGCGAAGGCGCACAATGCCACGAATAGGATCAACTCATCTTCATTATTTTTATATTCCATTGGTAAGGAACAAGTTCCGCTTATATAGTTTCTTCCCCAGAACGGTTGCATTGTGTAATAGACTTTCTAGAGGTTGCTTCTCCTATCACTGTAAACTTGGCATCTTCAATTCTAATGCCGACTATTATAGGCTTACGGCATTATGGCGTTAAAACATCCGTTCCCGTACGATCACAGAAGTTAAGCAACGACTAGCCTGATCAACTCCTAGAAGGGTGTCTGCTTAGAAATCTCGGGTGCTCTAAGCTTGGATATGCGGGTGATAACGACTCGGAATTGTTAATTGGAAGGCTGCGTTCCAGTTCGTTATATTCACTAAAGATAAAATACCCTTGGTAAAGGTATTACTTAACCTCATTCCAGTTATGAGTTAAATAGTAAGTCTTCATTCTCTAAATCGTTATTATCTAAAAAATAAATGTTCTAAAACAGATAGATCATCCGGTATGTGGGGAATGCCAAGAGCTTTTCACCATAAAATGCATCTTCACAAACTGCAGAATTTTTATTTCAGTCCGCTTAAAAGACTAGAAAGCAACAAACTTAAAAGAACGTTTTAAAAAATACTGATTCATTTTTTATATTCCAGTTTTAAAATTAAACCAACAGCAAACAGAAGTATTACTATATGAAATAATCGTTTTGACTGTTTAAATACAATATCAAATTTAGAAAACTATTAAATTTTGGCATTAAATAACATAAAGAAAAAACAAAAAAATAAAAACTAATTGTTAATTATCCTACATAATTACATGATCCATTTACGCCGTCTGTTCACGCCTTAACAGCACCCTCATTTTGTAAACAACCACCTTGAATGTCACTTCAATGTGCATTGTGGCGCAGTGGATATCGGCTAGGAACGAGAAATCGGGGAACCGAGTTCGAATTCCAGTTGAATTCATTGCCTTCACTTACGCGCAAATACCCTTGGGAAAGGTATTAATCCGTCTCTTCCCTCCAGTCATGGGTTAAATAATAGAACAGATTGGGTTCTATAGCCTTGGTCGGCAACCAGTCTACTGCAGAGAGCAATGGCAACCTACTGCGGGATAATCTTCTGCCCAAGCGTGTATCGCGCATGGCACTTAACTGACTGACTGAATGTCATTTAGACATCGTATTTAAGAGTATAATGATAATAAAAATTATCACAAATTTTGTCAGTCAGTTAATACAAGCTTTGGGCGATCATGTCTCAAAAGAGACATAACTGACTGGGAAGAAGATTATACCGCAGTAGGTTGCCATTATTTTCTGCGGTATACTGGTTGCCAGCCAAGGTTATAGAACCCAATCTGCCTTGTTTATTTAACCCATAACTGGAGGGAACAGAAGGATTAATACCTTACCGCGTAAGTGAATGCAAGTAATTTAATTGGAACTCGAACAAGTCTTTCTCGTTCTGAGCCGATATCTACTGCTCTACAACGAATATAGTTCTAAAAAAAAATTGCTTTACCGATAAATTTTTTTAGATGTAAACGTCTGACACGTTATCTTATGATAAAATTTAGCCTCTTCTCTTCTCAACAGGAGTGGTTATTTCTTGTTTTTCTGAGGTTTGTCAAATTCCGTGAGTGAGACAACTGCATGATAACAAAATGACGTTACAAATAAGTAAAATCCAGTATACTCGTCATTGACACCCAGACGGATATGAGAATAAAGGCATGTTCACTATAAACAAATGTGCATCGTATGGTGAAATCAGTAAATCATACTCAGAAATAGCTTCAATTCGGTTAACCTGCTTTGTTAATATGTAGACGTGACTGTGAAATTCTCTTAGTGTCTAGCTTCTGACTTAAAAACGCCTCTCGATAAGTGGCTATAATGCATCTTCACAATGCCCGCTCAAGTACAGAGATGCCCGGTGTGTTAGTTAATCCCTAAGTGGTATATCCGGTAGGGACGTAAATACTTAATATATTCTTCTTCCATGTGCCTTGTCCTTTCAGGACGTAAGCTATCACGGCTTTCCACGTCTCCCTATCCATGGTGGATCTTAGCAATCTTTCTCCTGCAACATCTCGCAACCCGCAATCTGTCATCCACCTGCTCAGGCCTTTGAAATATGTTATCCGCTGTTTTCCTCTCTTTCCTTTTTTCTTTATCTGACCTGTTACTATGAGCTTCTCCAAGACCACCTTCCTCATTGCATGTCCCAAGAACTTCAGTTGTCTTTTTCTGATGCTCAATATTAATTTCCTTTTTGTTTCCATTTTTTCTAACACCTCATCATTGCTCACATGCTTGAACCATGATATCCGCAGTATCTTTCTATAGAATCATATTTCAGCTGCTTCAAGTTTTTCCTTCATCTTGATGATATTGTCCAACATTCACTGCCATATTGAAGAACTGACATCCCATAGCAATCTAGTACTTTCTTCTTTGTTTCTAGTGAAAGTTTCATGTGTCTTAGTCCTTCGCCATGCCAATTCGCTTTTGGATCTCTGATTCACATTTTCCGTCTTCTGTTAGAACTCTCCCCAGATATTTAAATTTTTGTACCTGCTTGATTTTAGTATCCCACACTTGTATTTGCATCTTGGGTTGATATTTTTGCTGATGACCATGGATTCAGTTTTCTTGCAGTTTATTTGTAGTCCCTTTGTTCTAATTTTTTAGCTACTTTCTGTAGGAGATCTTGTAGTTTCCTTTCCTTGTTTGCAGTCAACACTAGTAAGCTTTCTTAATTCCACCAGAGAAAATATGAACATGTTAAATCAGTCAAAAACTTAAGTGCCATACGTGATAGATTCTGAAAGGATCATGTCTCAAAAGATCTGCCTGGGGAGAAGATTTTCCCGCAGTAGGTTGCTATTACTTTTTGTGGTAGGCGTTTCGGCCAACTATGGCTATAAAACCCAAACTAGACTGGTAACTGATTAATACCTTTCTCAAGGGGATTTACGCATAAGTGAATGCAAAGAAATTGACTGGAAATCGAAATCGACTCTCCGATTTCTCCTACCGAGCTGATATTCACTACACCCCAACACGCACTTCAATAAATTAAATCAGAAAGCATTATAGCAATGCTTTAAAAAGCATCATTGCAATTATTATTATGTCATTTTTCATCATAATTCGATTTCTGCTATGGTCGCACTACCTACCAAGCCTGCAGAAAGACCTAAGGCAGGTCGTAGTGTGTTGTTATGCCACCATTTCATGTTTTTTGTATCTCCCCTAACATCTCTAGCGTTACAAATACAAAATTCTTCTTGGTGTGTGGGCTGTACTTAACAAAACAATTTTTTGTGCATCTCTTTAGCTGCGGTTTCCAGGGATTCTTTCAATGTGTTTTTGTTGTTTTATATTTTATCATCCCAAGTGCACTTACTATCACTGGTACGATTCCTGTTTTCATTTATTATTATTATTATTATTATTATTATTATTATTATTATTATTATTATTTTCTTTGATTTATGTTATATATACATTTTCTTCCAAGTACTAATCAGAGTCGTAGTGTCTAAAATGTCTTCATGGCATTTTCTGCTAATCATTCTTGTAAAAGAAAACTCATTTTACATAGATAAAGCGCTTTTTAATGTGTGAGATGTACTTGTGAGAACGCATTTTGTAGTTAATTAAAACATGGACAACCAGGAATTCCTTCAATAGCTGTATCAGAAGGTTTATGATTGTTATGTCATTCTTCATCATATTTCTATTTCTGCTATGGTCGCACTACCTACCAAGTCTGCGGGAAGACCTAAGGCAGGTCGTGGTGTGTTGTTATGACTCCATTTCATGTGTTTTCTATATCCTCTAACATCCCTAGCGTTACATAGACAAACTTCTACTTAGTATCCGGACTGCTGTACGTAACAAGACAATCTTTTGTATATCTCTTAAGCTGGGGTTTCCAGGGATTCTTTCAATGTGTTTTTTGATTTCATTCTTTATCATTCCAAGCGCACCTACTATCACTGATTTATTATTTTATTATTATTGTTATCATTATTATGTCATTTTTCATCATATTTCGATTTCTGCTTTGGTCTCACTACCAACCAAGTCTGCGCGGAGACCTAAGGCAGGTAGTGACGTGTTGTTATGGCTCCATTTCATGTTTTTCTATCTTCCCTATCATCCCCAGCATTACATAGATAAAGTTTTCCTTAGTGTGTGGGCTGTACTTAATAAGACAATTTTTTGTATATCTCTTAAGCTGGGGTTTCCAGGGATTCTTTCAATGTGTTGTTTTGTTCCATTTTTTATCATTCCAAGTGCACCTACTATCACTGGCACAACTCTTGTTTTCAATTTCCACATTTTTTCTATTTCAATTTCCAGGTCTTTATATTTTGACAGTTTTTCAAATTCCTTGATTGCTATGTTACAATCCGCTGGACAAGCCATATCAATTAATAGACAAGTTTTCTCCTTCTGGTTTTTAACAATAATGTCTGGCCTGTTTGCTTCAATTTTTCTGTCTGTGTAGATGGTGTAATCCCATAGAATGGTTACATCTTCTATTTCTGTAACCGGTGCTGGGTGATGTTCATACCAGTGTTTGTTTACAGCTTTTCCATAATGTTTGCACATTGCCCAATGTAAATATTGCCCAACTCTATCGTGGCGATTTTTATATTCATTTGGGGCAAGCACAGAACAGCCTGAGATTAGGTGGTCTATTGTTTCTTGGTGTTTATCACAAAACCTGCATTTTGGATCCATATTATTATGCATAATATTTGCCTGAAATTTTCTAGTGAAAAGACTGTGGTCTTGTGCTGCAAGAATAAAGCCTTCAGTTTCAGACTTTAATCCAGATGCACGTAACCATCGATGAGTATTAACTTTGTCAACATTGGATTTATTGGCACGTTCTGGATATTGGCCATGCAGAGGTTTGTCTTGCCAGCGCAGTTTCATCTGTTCAAGAGCTTTATCTTTGGCTTTCATTTTCATATTTTTTGCCACAACAGTTGGTTCTTGGCTTCTGTTTTGCTTTTCTACAGAATCTACTAACTGTAAATCTTGTTTGTATTTACTGCCTTCTTTTATTATTGAATATTTTTTCTTTCTTTCTTCATGTTGCTTTACTAATTGTATCATCCAATCCTTTGTTGTTTCTATGTATGTTAGTAAGCCAATAGTTGTTGTCTTGTATGACAATTCCAGCTGAATAAGACCTCTTCCACCTTCTTTACGGGGTATGTATAGACGGTCTACATCAGCCTTTGGATGATGCATGTTATGCTTAGAAAGAAGCTTTCTTGTTTTAGCATCCATTCGCCTGATGTCGTTTAGAGTCCAGTTTAAGATGTTAAAGCTATATTGGACAACTGGGATTGCAAGGCTATTAATGGCCATAACTCTGTTCTGTGAATTTAATTCAGTTTTTAATATCATTCGTAGCCTTCTATAGTACTCTTTACGCACTATTTCTTTCATTTTTTTATGGTGAATGTTTTCGCTCTCATTTGCACCTAGGTATTTATAAGCTTCTTCTGGTTTCAATTCTTTTATTGTTACAGCAGGGTCTAAGCTAATTGAGGATGTTTCTTGTATTGATCCACGTAAAACTGTAACTTTAGCACATTTATTCAAATTAAATTTCATTCCAATGTCTTCGCTGAAGCATTTTACAGTTTGCAGAAGACCTTCCAGCTCATTATCATTCTTAGCATATAACTTTAAGTCATCCATGTAAAATAGATGGCTTATTTTCTTTTGGCCTATTTTATAACCACATTCTGTCTTATTAAGTTGACTGGTTAGTGCTATTAATGATATGCAGAATAGTAAGGGAGATAAAGAATCACCTTGAAATATACCTATTTTGATGTTTATTTCATCAGACTTATAGGTTCCATTTATATGATTGAGGTAAAGGGTTGTTTTCCATATAGACATGCACTGTTTGATGAAATTGATGATGGCGGGCGATATCTTGTATATATTTAAAGTCTTTAAAATCCAGTAATGTGGCACACTATCGTATGCCTTTCGATAATCTATCCGGGCAGTACTAAGATTTTTCTTTGTACTGTAGCAGTTTTCCAGGATCATTTTGTTAATTAGCAATTGGTCTTTACAACCATAACAGCCACGTTTGCACCCTTTTTGTTCAAGCGGTATCATGTCATTTCTTTCTAAGAATAAATATGTCTGTTTTGTTAAAATAGATGTTAATAGTTTATATGTTGTCGGAAGACATGTAATTGGTCTGTAGTTTTTCGGGTTGTTTGTGTCACCATTCTTGGGTAGAAGAAATGTAATTCCTTTGGTCATCCATGCAGGAATTTTAGTGGGATCGTCAACCATTTCTTGAAGTTCTTTGGCTAGTTTTTATGTGCTGCATTTAAATAATATAGCCAAAAGTTAGGAATTTTATCTATACCTGGAAATTTCCAATTGTGTGCTTTTTTTAGTGCAAATTTAACATCATCTTCTGTAATTCCAGACCATGTCTGTTCTGGTTTATTTTTCATTCGTTCTATCTCTTGCGCAATCCAATCATTATTATTATTATTATTATTATTATTATTATTATTATTATGTTTTCATTTTTCATCATATTTCTATTTCTGCTATGGTCGCAGTACCTACCAAATCTGCGGGAAGACCTAAGGAAGGTCGTGGTGTGTTGCTCTGGGACCATTTAATGTTTTTTTTATCCCCTCTAACATCTCTAGCGTTACATGGACAAAGTTCTTTTTAGTGTGTGCACTGTACTTAACAAGACAATTTTTTGTATATCTCTTAAGCTGGGGTTTCCAGGGATTCTTTCAATGCGTTTATTATTATTATTATTATTATTATTATTATTATTATTATTATTTCTTTTAATAAATTCTGAAATGACTTCAGGACATTTTTTACTGATCCTTCTAAAAAACAAAAATAAAAAAAGATCACATATTTTCCATAGATAAAACTCTTCATAATACGTGGGATGTATTTGTGAGTATGTATTTTGTATTTGTTTCAAGCATTGGCTAGCAGGAATCCCTTCAGTGAGTCAATCGCAACCTTTTCTAATCAATTTGAAAGTTCCTACGACAACTGGAATTATTGATGTGGCATATTCTTGAGATTTCCACTTCAAGATCCTTGACACGACACGGTATATCACATAGATAATACATATATTTCATATAAAATTTGAAATACATTAGGATACTTCAATCTGTGCATGGTTCATATGAATGGATAGATATTTCTTAACTTCATACATATTTTACATGCAATTATTCCTCAGCTAAGTTTCACTATCACTACGCACTTTTGACAAATCAAGATTAAAAAAGCTATAAATTTCTCATCAAATTCTGATGTTTTCCTGTAAACAGTTTTCATAATTTATTTACTTTTTGAGAATTCGACGTTTTAGAATATACTTGTTGAATACATATTTCACATTCTTTTTTGTTTTTGCCTGATTTTAAATTCTATATTTTACTATAACATACTCATTATATATACTTGGTGTTTTGAAACAACAGAACGTGTCAAAAATTATTATTTTGGCTAAAATAAAGAGGATTACTTATTCTTTGGAGCCTTATATTTTATTCAAATCACTTTTGAAGAAAGAATGCGTTGGAGTCATACTGCCACCATTTTGTTCAGTTGTTTGCTAAGGGCTCAGGTTTTTATCAGTGGAGAAAATTGATAGACGCTAAAGTTATATATCATTGTTAGATGTTATCAACAATCCGAGCAGCTGAAAATAAAATAATGGATGCAAAGAATTCTTTCTAGACAATATATTTTATATGAACAATTAAAATGATTCAGATATGAAAAGAGCAGCAACGTCAGTGACACTATTGATCAGAATGTAAAAGGACTTGTTGAATATAAAAGTCATAAATATATCTGTATGTACTATATAATGTATCTACATACATAGACATAAAATTCAATTAGTAAAATAATAAACTAAGCTGGTGAATTGTATTTATACTTAAATATTGATATATGTATAGAGATGCTGTGAATTGGGTTTAATAAAATGTTTTCATTTCAACAGTATTAAAGTATGGAGATTTTAAAGTTTTTAATTTAAATCTAAAGTATTAAAATATTTGAAATTTAAATTGTTAAAGATATTACAAGATGGGCTTTTCGTTGTAATAACATCTTATATTTTTATTGTCGGTTACTTTCAAGATGAATTAGGATTGTAAATTAAGTTTTACAATAGATTTTAAAATGTGCTCTTTAAGAAAGGCAAATAAACTCTTTTTGATCTGTTAGGTGTTTCTTTATCTATCTATCTATCTATCTATCTATCTATGTGTGAGTAATATTAGCATATATGATTCCTTGTTTTTTTTCTTTGGCTATATAAATACATGTCTGGTTGTAGACATAGGCTCAGTTTACGGTAGAATCAAAACTATAGTAACAGTTTCAGCATGCATTAGAATAGAAACGATTGACATAGTCCCAGTGTAAACTAGAGTTAAAATGGTGGACATAGATCCAATGTACATTAGAATAAGCATAAGCTATGTTTCAAATAAACAAAAAAAAAAGATTTAAAAAAAATGATAAAGGTTAGATTTACATTAAAACCATAAATATAAACAAACGTCGATTTTACAATAGAGAAGTAAAAGTTAACATGGGCCAATTTTCACAAGAATAAATATGTTAGACCTACGTTAGATTTACAATAACCACATAACTGTAGAAATAGGTTTAATTCAGTCAGGTTATGAGTAAAGAAAATAGACATAACTCTGGTTTATTCTAGAAATAAAACTGTAGACATAGTGTTGTATACGAGTGAGGTTTACCAAATCTAAGTAAGCTGTATAACTTATAAACCAATTTTGATCATAGACCTGAAATATAACGACGGACAACAGGTGTATAAAGATATATTCACTTATTCAATTTATTTTCAGCAGTGAAAACTCTGTGTAGAGGGATAGTTAGAGGGAGTGATTGCTGGAGTTGATTTTCCTTATATTGTCTTCGCGTCCCGAGTTTGTCTATTCCCTGCTGTGTCCCCTGTCTGCGTCGACCCTGGAAAACACAGTTCTATATATAAGTTCAGAATCTGTCGAGCTTCACCCAATTACGTCATTCCCGAGCAGGCCTATTCACAAGTCGTTGTCTTTGGCCAGTTACACTTTGATATAATCTCATTATTATTAATTTCATTGTTCAAATTTTTTACAGTTTTGACACGCTGACGCAATGCCTGTTTATTTCACTATTGTGATAACCAAAATATATTTCAGTCGGCTTACTAAAATATATTTAATTCCTCTGAGCATTGTTTTATAATACCGAAATAATTCCTTTAAATTATATTTTATTGTTTATATTTCCTGGTTTTGAAGGCCGGTGTTTTTGACACAACACACTATTTTTTTTATTTGCATTCGAGTTTCGACTAAAATTATCAAGTGTTTTTTTCGGATTCAACAGTTATAAATTCTTTTCAAGTTCAATTATATTCTGTTGATCTCTGTTTGCACTAGAATCAAAACGGTAAACATCGGTTCAGTTTACACTAGAAACAAAGCGATAGCTATTGGTTCATATTACACGAGAAACAAAGCGATAGATATTCTTTCAGATTACACTAGGAACAAAGCGATAGATATTGGTTCAGATTACACTAGAAACAAAGCGATAGATATTGGTTCAGATTACACTAGAAACAAAGCGATAGATATTGGTTCAGATTACAATAGAAACAAAGCGATAGATATTCTTTCAGATTACACTAGAAACAAAGCGATAGATATTAGTTCAGATTACACTAGGAACAAAGCGATAGATATTGTTTCAGATTACACTAGAAACAAAGCGATAGATATTGGTTCAGATTAAACTAGAAACAAAGCGATAGATATTCTTTCAGATTACAATAGAAACAAAGCGATAGATATTGGTTCAGATTAGGCATATATCTATTTTACCCTCGAATATAAACAGCAAATATTAGATTCGTGTATATTTGACTCAAAATGGTAGATAAAAATCGTCTTTATTGAATGCTGGTACAGATGGTGGCTATCGTATCTAAACTGCAGAACATGCAATTAGCGGATATTAAAGATACAAAGGCAAAACAAATAATGCTTTAATTTATTTCATTCATTTTTCACGGTCTCAGTATGATCTGCAGAAATCACTACATATTTCAAATATAAAATATACAATAGAAAATCTGACTATAAACAAAAAAAAATAATAAACGAAAATATAGAAAAAATAAAAGATAATTATTTAGAGAAATGCTGGTATGATGACGTGTTTTTCTTTCTGTTTATCCGCTGCCTTATGAAACCGACTCTCAAGATGATGCTTCCCCGATTAATACAATCATATCCTGTTCAAGTCTAGGGTATATTGGGTTATCCGTTCTAGTAACGAGTAGTTGTGTGTTGAAACAGATTAATTGAATTTGGCCTCGTTAGTAGATAGTCCACTATAAGGGTGGTATAAACAAGAAAATCAAATTGACTATAGAAACAACATTTATATATACACAGTTTTTTTTTTTACAAATAAAGTAATGTCTTTATGATGGGTTCAAAGGACGTTAAAATGTTTAAAACAGTAAATGCCGAAAATAGAGTTTGTGCGTATTTGTGTATGAGCGTTTGTCTCTTAGGAATGTCTTTGATGTCTCCACTCCGTTGGTCGGGCAAGTAGCTCAGGGGACAGCGAAGAAGAAGGTGAAAGGAAAAGGCGAGGCGAACATGGTCTCAAGGGACGTGTTACTTATGCTCGTACTTTCTCAACTGGCAATGCTTTTTGTGTCGGTTTTTTATTTCGTCTTTGTGGGTCCCCGCAAGTCATTTGGGAATTCACGCACATATGTAATTCTAGGCTTCCCATTGGACGATAAATAAAATTCACAAAAGGCTCGCGAAAAGGAATTTGATATTTATTAATTTTTGGTTTTCTGCCGGAACATATGCGTGGAGCCGGGTGCGCAAAGACCAGTTTTGGTCATTTGCTTTCTGGATCTCTGAGGGCAAACATCCAGTCTCTCGCTTTGCTCAGTATCACCACAAGGGTAACTGTTATCTTCTGCAGATATACGCGTAAGCTGTACCTCTATATCTGTCATCTTCTCCCTAAAGTAGCACAAAAACCTTTTACAGGGTAATCATCAGCGTCGTCCCGTGAAAGTGAGTTCAAAGAAGCTGCATCTATGATCATTACAATCATATCCTGTTCAGGTCTAATGAAACCGTTATTGTTATGGATTCCGGTTGAGGAACCGCACAAAATAATAAATAACAAAAACAGAGATGGAGATAGAAAATATAAGTTATATTGAACGTAATATACAAACTGGAACACAGGTTAGTCAATTTAGGAATACTATTAGTAGAAATAAATATATACAGTCTCCAAGTGAAATAGTATGTCCGGGTAACTGATTCTAGCTGAGTGGAGCTCAGAGCAATTGTAGCTGTGATTTCAGATCCAACAAACTAAATTCTCTCACCAAATTGCAACTGAACTCTGCTGTTCACTTTATAGGCAGGATCATATGTACACTCAGGTGAGTCCATTATTATGTACAAAGGGGCGACACCCAACAGTTATCTTCTGTGCATATGCGCTTAAGCTTTGCATCTTACAATGTTACCAACTACCTCGAATGGCCCCAAAGCCTTGTACAGAGTGATCATTTAGCAGCACAAACGGTATGTGAGGAAAAAGTTGATAAGACGATTAAATCCCGTGAAACTAGAGACGTAGCCTTAGCTAGGGCAGAACTGGTCTTCTTGCTTATCAAGAAAACCTATCTCTGTTAATAAGGGCTAGGTTAAAACGAATGTCTCCTAAAGCAGGTGTTTATACCTCAACGCTTCATCAGGTGGGTGTGGCATAGATAAGTTTCGGCTTGTTGAATAATCACTTGAAGATTTTAGCCAAGAGCTTAGCCGGCCGTTTGCAAGCTGTCCTCTTTAGTCTGATTGGCCCCGAGCAAACTTTTGCTGTAAAGGAAAAGTGAAGTCGCGCTGATCAATTTAGAGTTGAAAATCCGTTTTCGGAGTCTGTTCTTTTTGCCAGCGGATTCAAGCCGCATTTTCGCTTTTGGATCCGACTGCTGTATGTGTTCCCCGGCGCGCTGGTGGAAGTGAATGGGGCAAGATCGAAGTCTTTCATATTATCTTGCTTTTTTCGTCAAGGTTGTGCGCTTTCGCCTTTGCTTTACGTTCTTGTGTTGGAACCCTTCCTTCGCAAGTTAAAGGCGAATCCGGTATTGCGCTGAATTTCTCTAGCTGGTGCTACCACCCAGGCCAGGTACGCTGCCTATGCTGACTACGTTTCGGTTTTTGTGTCGAACAGAGTCGAGATTGACGAATTTAGCAAAGAGATCAAAGAGTATGATACGGTGACAGGGGCCAAGATCAAATGCGATGTCTGTTGGCTTGCGTTTGGGAGCGTGGAAGGAAGTTTCTCTTCCCGGACCTTTCCTCCTGGCCGGTCAAGTTTCTCAGCGTTCTGTTCTGTCCCGATCTCATGTTAGAAATGAATTGATCGGAGGTTCGAGAGAAGGCCGACGTCGCTATTTGTCTGTGGACTGGGAGGAGGCTTTCCTTGAAATGAAGGGCGGAAGTATGTGCTTCGTACATCAAACCGATTCTCTTTTACCGACTCTCTGTACTTACAATTCGTGTGCCATTTAGCTGGGGTTAATACAGCTCTTGTTTGGCTTTCGTTGGGGACTAGGCAAGGCTCCCAATGTACATCGGGAGATATTTTACCTCCACCCTTCTGATGGTAGCCTGGGCATGCTAAGCTTTGAGATTCGTCAATATAAGCTTCGCATCAATTTACTAGACTGGATGTGTATGTAACCGGATGAGAACGGCGCCTTCTAGAAGGAAAACTTCCATACAAACTTTCCATTTCCGAGGAATGTGAACTCGTCCGAGGAAGTTGCCCGCCGTGCTCCTCGTGGCGAGTGCTCCTTCTGTTACGAATGTCGGTTGGCTCTCAAGTTCATCTTGCAGGTGACGGAAAGCCTCTCTGACGTCCGGTCGTTGTCTCGTATATATCACATTTTTAGTTAGCAGGGACGTACGGGATGATCTGGTAAGCGAGCTCGGTATGACGAAGCAAGAGGCTCGCTCTATATCGCCTTGAGAGCCCGGGTTGAAATATCTCAATAACGATGAGGCATCAACTACCTGGCTGACGATGCGTAATACCCTCTGGGTATGTAAGAAGCTTTATGAAGCGGGTCTACAGATTGTTTCAACCTGCGTGCATTTTGGACTGTCGACGGAAACCGTCGAACATACTTTCTTCCACTGTAGAGTTGTTGTCTCATTGTGCAACTTTGTTGAAGCCACCATGATTCGTATATTTCGCGGAAAGTTCTTTCTCCTCGAAGCCAGTTCTACTTTTAGCGATCTCATACATCCGTTATTTAAGTCTTCTCAACTGGTGCATTAGGAATCAGCTTAAAGTCAAGATTAGGACAGAAATAAAACGACTTATTCCATCAGAATTTGGCAAACATTGGGTGCGTCTTACGCCAATTTGTCGAGTGAAATGTGCTGACCTAGAGTGGCTGTTCGATGCAGGTTAAATATCAGGGTTTTGGATGTTCTGGAGGGAACATGGGCAACTCCCCTCAGGAGGGTAGATTAGGCTACTTTTTTCTTTTTAATACAAATTAACTTAGCTAGGCGATGAATGCGCCATTGGCCTCTTTTATTTGTTGTCCCCATTTACTTTTAGTTTAATTCCCCATACCCTTTCCAATTACGTGACAAGGAATGTCAGTTATCTGGTAGATGGGTGACGTATGTCGTTTTTGTGAGTGTTCTTTTTCGTTTTTGTTGTCATGTTTAGTTATTGAGTGACTGAGTGAGTGTTCTGGATTGAATTAATTTTGATGTTTTTGACACAATCTACGCATTGTTGGGGGTGTATTACTAACATGATTTTTTAATATATTGTTATTTTTCATTATATATATATATATATATATATATATATATATATAGGGGAAACTTTTATAAGTTGTTATTTTTCCCGGTCCTCCACAAAGAGTGTACATATGGGTTATAGTTTGGACATCATAGAGTCACCGAGGTATTATGGTGGATGTAGTAGAAATGGTAAGTAAGAATGTGGAATTTTGGTGTAAGGATTATTCTAGTGTGCTAGGATCAACGACTGTGGCTAGCTAAGTTAAAGTTTAAGACAGATGATGACCAACCATTCCCAGTCCTATTTAAGGCCTTGTTCCAAATATTTACATTTTGTACACTAAAGATTTTGTGAAAATATTTTCCATCCTAAGCCCGCCCCACTCTTAAAGTGTTCCAGGCCATTGACATTCAATCTTTGAAGCTCTCTCTGAGTAACATGTTTCCATTTAGTTTTTCCTCCACTATATCTATTCCATTTTCATTTAAGCGATACTTTTTTAAAACGATAATTTTTTAAACGATAATAAATCGAGTGAATAATCTCAATTTGACTCACTTAAGTGAGATACAAACCCAGTAGACCAGCCCGTCTTTCAATTTTTAAAAAATACTCTCATTATTGTAGTTAATAAAAATGTTTTTGTCTGTTTATAGCGGTAATTAAGTTTTTTTTAGCACCAATCGTATTTTCAAATGGCGTCAGTTCAAATCATAATTCTTTTTAACACCATCTCTGAATTCAATTTTTAAGTAGGCTGTAATCTCTCGTCTTGAGGATCTGTCAGTAT
This sequence comes from Ascarosepion bandense, assembly GCA_037127315.1. Classification (NCBI taxonomy): domain Eukaryota; kingdom Metazoa; phylum Mollusca; class Cephalopoda; order Sepiida; family Sepiidae; genus Ascarosepion; species Ascarosepion bandense. Next base: position 286,877 of record JBBBDQ010001395.1, on the reverse strand, counting down.
AAGAGAAGGAATTTTTTTAATCATTTCACCACAAGCAAGGCATTCCACTGCGACTATTGCGCATGGGGCTACGTAGAGGAAGGTAAAAAGAAGGAGTGGTTAGATATAGGAAATATCAGAAGGAAGGTGATAGATGGGTAAATATACCGAGGATGAGGGTTGGGCAGATGGGAAGAGTGTTTGAAAGAATGGGAGCGAGTTAATGTGTTAGGAGGTGTCTATTGACCTTACATTTAAACTCCTGGAAATTGTAGCTGTCGGGGAAGCAATTATGTGGAAGGGAATTCCACAGTCGGGAAGTGCGAGAGAAGAAACTTTGGAGCAGAAGTTGCGGTTGCATTTTATCGGTTTCACTGTAAAAGGGTGGGATCTAGTAGCTAATCTAGTATGTCGTGCAAATTCGTACCTAGGGGGCACCAGTGATCTAAGTTCATCGGAGCAGAAGCCGTGAAAGTATTTATAGAAGAGGCACAGGGAAGCCACGTAGCGCCGGTGAGAGAGAGACTGCAGGCGGTCTGCAAAGTCGGTATCGATCACATTGCAGACACTCCGCTGTACCTTGTCGAGAAGCCCAAGGAGAATAGCAGGGGCACCCGACCAGATATGGCAACAGTATTCAATGCACGGGCGGATGGTAGATTTGTAAATGTGCAAGATAGATTCAGACGGAAAAAATCTCCGGGCCCTGCACAGAGAACCGACTTTCATGGCAGCGGATTTAGCAATGGATTCGATATAGTCATTCCACTTGAGGTCCGATGAAAGTGTGAGACCAAGGAGGCGTAGTGTTTTACTCTCTGGGAGGCAAGTCTGGTCCATGCTAATGGGAGGTTGGTGCGATTGTCTATGATGGTTAATTGATAGTAGCTTCGTTTTAGTAAGCATTAAAATTTACGAGCCATTTCTTACCCCAGTCCACTACGGATTGGAGGTCCTTTTCGAGCTCGGCTGCAAGGTTAACTTTGTCGCCTACACCAGATTATTGATCGAGTCGAGAGTAAACTGTGGTGTTAGGACCTAGGATAGAGTCTTGAGGGACACCCGCCTTCGTATGGTAATTCTGGGAGGCATGTCCGATTAATACCACCTTCAATGTGCGGTTAGAGAGGAGAGACTGGATTAAGTCAAACAAATGTCCAGTTATACCATAGCTCCGTAGTTTGCGTAGAAGGCCAGCATGCCAAACTCTGCCGAACGCTTTAAAGATGTCCAAGGTAACGGTTCGGGCTTCGCCATTCCTGTCGAGTGCCTGGTATATATACTCGGTGATGGTCGTTAGCATATCAGCAGTAGACCTGATGTAGCATAAACCATACTGCTTGTCCGAGAGGAGCCTGTGTGCTGTGAGATGCTGAACAACCTCGGCGTTGATAATGACTTCTACCACTTTGCCAAAGATCGGAAGAAGGCTGATAGAGCGGTAATTTGCGGGGTCCGAGGGTTCTCCAGTGTTTTTAAATATAGGAACTACAGAGGAAGATTTCCAACAGGAAAGCAGGAAGCAGATAGGCAGAAGGTGTAGAGCTTAGAAAGAACAGAGGAGAGTTCAGGGGCACATTTCTTTAAGACTATGATTGGGATTCCGCTTCGTGAGGGTCAAGTTTTGAGATTATCTTAGAGACAAGCGAGGGTGTAATGTGGACGTCATTCAGTTGAGCCTCAGTTCTAGGTGAGAAGTCGGGCGTAGAAACTCCAAACCTGTCCAGACTCGAATTGTTCGAGAATCTGCGGGCACAGCATTCAGTCCGCTGAAGAGGTGAGGACCTCAAATTTGTTGATTAGTGGGGGTATTGTGGACTTGCTCTTGTTAAGTACTCTTTTACAGAGTCGCCAGTGGTCTTTGGCACCGAACTTAGAGGATGCTATGCGTTGGAATACTCAGTTTTTAACATTGTGGATAAAGTATTCACAGGAAATAGATTAAAAGAATTTGAGCGGACCCATTCTCACCTCTGTTTTAGTTAGACATATAATTTAGAAAGAGTAACTGAGAGGCGATAAAGCAAGACAAGGATATATTTCAGGTGTATTTTCTTTCATGAGATAATAACTTTTTTCAAATTATTTCCTTCATTTTTATTATTTTTATGGCATCGTTTAAACCGCTGTGCAATTTTGGATTTCTCAAGAGTCTTTTCCACTTAGTGACATTTCGGGAATTTTTAAAGTCTCTTTTATCTACGGAGTTACGTAGAGAAAGAAAGACGATTGTCTCCCATTTAACAGGAAGACACGTGTCACGTGGCAACTCGTGTCACGTGGCAACTCGTGTCACCTGGCAACTCGTGTCACGTGAAAACCCGTTATAGAGAATAATCAGTTGATGGTTGACTAACCAAGGAGGCAGACGCAAGATTCAGTTGTTGGTTTACTGATAATGGGGTATGCTGTACTTGCCATGAGCTTTCTAGTAGAATTGAAGATGTATCAGAGGTCAGGTGCGTTGTTCCTGAAGATGTAAAATAAATCTGTCTCTGATTAGTCGTCCTCGTTACATGATGCTTGAAATTGTACATCCACGTTAATTTCTGTGGTAAAATGCTTTCCGCACTCCCCATATATATATATCTACGCATCGCTCATTCAGTAATAAATTAGAACACTCTGGCTATTGGCGTACGATACATCATACGCTAAAAGTCTGCCTGCTTCTACCGAGCGCCCATAGTTCAGAGGTAGAATCGCCGACTGACGCCAATTCGGTCGGTTGTCAATCCTGGGTTAAAAGCAATTGGATGTCTAACCGTACTGATGAGCTGTGATACAGTGTAATAGATCTGCCTGCGGATTACTATATATATATATATATATATATATATATATAAATTTATATATAAGGTGTTTCGCAATTTTTTATAAACAAAAAAGTAGTGGAAAAAGTCAAGGATCCAAATAATAGAATAATAAACTGTACATATATTAAAAAAATAAAAGGACAGCATTTTTGGTTTTGCAACCATTTAGCTTAAAAAATGAACAAAATAAATGTCAAAAGGACCAAGAAAATGCAGCGTGCAAAGATTTTTATAAAGGGTGCGCATTATTTCTGGAAGTCCAGGAGGTGACACGAAGGACCAAATAGATTATATAACTATAAACAAGAGATTCAGGAACGCAGTAGTCTAATGCAAAACGTACCCAGATGCTGACTGCGGAAGTGACCACGTCCCAGTCATATGCAAACTAAAAGTGAAACTCCGAAGACTGAAGAAGCCCAGCATATCACCAAGGCTGCAATACGAAACACTAGAGGACGATCACCCTGCAGAAAGAATACAATAACAGCGTGAGAAAGAAATATGAAGAACAAATTGGAAAAGGACACTCAAAATGGGATTCACTAAAAGAAGCGATGGTGACCTCAGCGAACAACATAGCCCCAAAGGAAATCAGACGCAAAAGAAAAACGAATGGATGACCGAAGAGATCCTCCACAAGATGCAAAGGAGACAAAGACACGGAGTAGAGTACAAAAAACTTCACAGGGAGATAAGGAACAAATGCAGACAAGCCAAAGAGGAATGGCTCAACAACAAAGGTGCAAAAGTAGAGAGACTGAGCAGGAACAACAAAGCAGAGATGCATAAAGAGATAAGAGAACTGACAGGACAAAAAACCTGCTCCTCAACAGGATGCATAAAATCCAAGGATGGGACAATCATATTAGAAAAAGAGGAAATACTCCAGCGATGGGAAGAATACATAAAGGATCTCTTTTGCGACAAGAGAGAACACCCAAGAATACACAAGGAGATGGATGGACCGGAAATACTAAAATCCGAAGTGGAAGCTGCAATGGCCAAAATGAACAGAAACAAAGCACCTGGTCCAGATGGCATAGTGATAGAGCTGCTGACAGCCTTAGAAGAATATGGCATAGAAAAGATTACCGACATAATAAACGAAATTTATAGCAGCGGAATAATACCAGACGACCTATGCAAGTCGATATTTATAGCGCTGCCGAAGAAACCTGGTGCAAACGAGTGCGAACTACACAGAACTATCAGCTTAATGAGTCACATTACAAAACTGATTGTTAGAATCCTGATGAATAGAGCGAGAAGCAGAATCAGGCCAGAGATACGGCAGGAACAGTGCGGGTTCGTCAAGGACACTGAAACAAGGAACGCCATATTCATGATTAGGATGCTCTCTGAAAGGGCATTACAAATGAAGAAAGATTTGTACCTATGCTTCATTGATTACGCGAAAGCATTCGACAAAATACGACACAAAGAATTGATGGAGATGCTAGGCAACCTCGACATTTTCGGCAAAGACATAAGAATAATCTCTACTGGCAGCAAACGGCCTGCATACGGACAGGTAACGACGTCAGTAGATACACAAAGATAGAAAAAGGCGTAAGACAAGGATGTGTCTTTTCACCGGATCTGTTCAACCTATACAGCGAGAATATTTTGAGGACCCTAGATGACACGCCAGGATTTGTTATTGGAGGCCACAACCTGAACAACATAAGATATGCGGACGATACAGTGCTGATTGCGGACACGGAAAGGAAACTACAAGACCTCATACAGAAAGTAGCAGTGGAGAGTGACAAGAAGGGACTACAAATAAACTTTAAGAAAACTGAGTGCATGGTCATCAACAAAAGATACAACCCAAAATGCCAAATACAGGTGGGGGATAACAGAATCAAACAAGTACAAGAATTTAAGTACCTGGGAAGTGTTCTAACAGGAGATGGAAAGTGCGACACGTAAATCCGAAAACGAATTGGCATGGCAAAGGACGCGTTCCAGAAGATGAGCAAAATACTAACACACAGGAAAATCTCGATAGAAACGAAGAAAAGAGTTCTAGACTGCTACGTGATGTCAGTTCTTCAATACGGATGTGAATGCTGGACAATATCATCGAAAATGAGGACAAAACTGGAAGTGGCCGAAATGTGATTCTACAGAAGGATGCTACGGATATCGTGGACTGAGCATACAAGCAACGACGAGGTGTTAGAAAGAATGGCAACAAGAAGGAAATTGATGCTGAGCATCAGGAAGAAACAACTGAAGTTCCTGGGACATGCAATGAGGAAGGAGAGCCTGGAGAACATGAGACTGACTGGACAGATAGAAGGAAGGAGAGACAGAGGAAGGCAGCGGATAACATATTTGCAGGGCCTGATCAGGTGGATGACGGAACGGGGGTTGCCAGGAGCAACAGGAGCAAACATACTAAGAGCCACAAGGGATAGGGAGACGTGGAGAGCCATGATCGCCTACGTCCTGAAGGGACAGGACACATAGAAGAAGAAGAAGAAGATCACTTGAAACTTCTCAGGTGTCTACGATTTGCCATGAGCTTCAATAATGTAGATTAAATTAAAAATCAGACGGCTGTTTGAAAATGTGTTGAAATCGAACTTCTCTCCGTATAATTCTTGAAAAACCTTGAAAGAGTTAATTTCGTAATATGTTTTCACACCAAAGGTCTTAGACACCATTGTACAAGGAATAAGTCGCTGTTTTGTTTAAAAACATATAAAATGTTATATATATATATATATATATATATATATATACAAATGTATAAGGAACGAACAAAAATATTTGCAACATTCAAAACAATAATTTAAAACTGTGCTCAGTATAAAAATAGAGCAATATATACTTATAATAAATTATATTTCCAACCATGTACAAACTACAATCTACTACAAAATTGTACATTTGGCTTCGACATTGAGAGCAAATATTAATTTCACACATAAATTCAATCTTTTACATTGAGATAATAGGCGTTTCCTTTTAAAAGACTGCTTCTTCACGTCTGCGTAATAGATATGAAAACATTCTTGTATGACCGGATGTAAAAGTTTCTTTAGAAAAAAAAGAAAGAGACAAGAAATAGGGGAGAGGGTGAAAGTGGTAGATATAATGCGTAGTTTATATAAGTTGGAAGGAAATAGGTTAGACAACATGAAGGAGTGTTCAAGGTTAACTAGTAAGAATAATCTTAAGGGGGATTATCTGTATAAAATAAACATCTAACCAGTATCAATTAACTGGGGTTAAAAACAACTACTTTAAAAATTGGAATGTAGTTAAACAGATGGCAATTATAAGGATTTAGATTTAAATTCTTTGCTTCTAGAAATAAGGGTGGAATAGAGGAAGGTACTAAGAGATATAATTAAACCTATATTATAGAAATTTCAACTTATTTTTATTTCGACACTTGCTAACCAATTCACTTCTCCGATTGAAAAGTAAATTTTACTTATGATATTTTAATATTCTAATTTTTTCTACTAAGCACAGATTACATTTATCCGTCCGTGCATGGAGTACTGCTGCCATTTATGGTCAGGTGCCCCTGCCGTTCGCCTCAGTGTTCTTGACAAGCTCGAAATGAGAGTCTGTAATGTCATATGTACTGATCTGGCGACTCGACTGCAGCCACTTCCCTGTCGTCGAAATGTGGCCTCCCTCTGTCTCTTCTATAAATACTTTCATGGCTTCTGCTCGGATGAGCTTAAGTCACTGATGCCTCCTCAACAGGTGTTTACCCGTGCAACTAGACTGGCAACTGGGTCCCACCCATTCACAGACAGGTTAGCCAAATGCAGACGACAATTCTACTCCTGCAGCTTCCTCTCTCGCACTTCCCGCCTGTGGAACTCACTCCCGTATTCTTGCTTTCCTGACGGCTACAACCTCCAGAAATTTAAATGCAAAGTCAATACTCATCTACTAACCACTGGCCTCTAGCTCTCTCCCCTCCCCTGTATAACCTTCCCTTTCTCTCTACCTATGTATCTGTCATTGCACCTTCTTTCTCAGCTTTCTATTGTTCCTTTCTAACTAGTTTGTACTCCTCACTCTTTTCTAATTAATTTTTTTACATTTATGTAACCCCCTGCACATCAGTGGCGTTTCCGCCTTGCTCGAGGTGAAATGATTATAAAAAAAAAATCACTAAGACTAATGGGAGTACGGGCTGAGCCTATTAATTTTCAATCTATTTGTGAACTGTAAAATTTAAAATATAGAATTTATTTTGTAAAATGTAAAATACTGAATTTATATGTAATATATATATATATATATATATATATATATATATATATATATATATATATATGTGTGTGTGTGGGGGGGGGGTAGTTGTCTGCTTGTTTTTGTTTGGCATATGAGTGTTTTGTTTATGTGTGTGTGCAGATGAGTGTATTGTTAATATTACTCATATATGAGTATTTCAGAGCAGTATATATTATTTAGTTTTCATATTTGTAATTGATTTTATTGGAATATTTTAGCCTTCAGCCTTTCTTAAGACCGAGTGGAAATCGCAAAAGAAAAAATAGATGCACTCTTACTGCGCGCAACCGCAACTTAACGATTACCTTTTGGTGCAGTCAAGATAAAACTTAATAAAATTTCTGTCAGTTATAATGTGTGTATTAAAATTTTTTGTCTATTATTCGATGTTGAAAATAAATTAGCTAACGTCAGTCGTCATCGAATCTAAAGGAATGCATCTAGGTCTTTATCCTAACCAGGTTCATCCTAATATAATCAACTGAATTGCCATAAGGATATTCATGTTTATAATTCCATTTTCCCCGGATAGAAAGCTTGTTACTCTGAACCTATCATAGAGTTATAAATTTTATTATTTCTCCTTTCTTCAATTGCCTTCGAAAGGTAATACAAGAAAGAAATATCCCAAATCATATGCACTGAAAACATTGCAAACAGATCGACTTCACTGATAACGGATATAAACTTTAGAATAACACTCAAAATAACTAAACTTATTTATAAATGGAACTTTGTCTGTGCGTGTGTATGTATCTCTGTGTCTGTGCGTCTGTTACCTATAGACTCCGAAACGGCTTAACCGATTTTCTTGAAAATTTACACAGTTGTACTATGAGCATCTGCGAGTGTTTGTAGCTAGGTTCCGTGCCGAAGTACCCCCGATAAATATCGATAATCGAAAAATCGAGTTATAGAAGGAGTGGTCAGATTTTAATCAAATTTGATACACTCATAGACAAACACATAAGAAAAGATATTCAGAAGATTCAAAGTTGAAGATCTTAAATAGTGCAGAAAATCGATAATATATATATATATATATATATATATATATAAAAAGGCAAGATGTTTGTCCGTGTGTCTGTTTATCTGTCTGTATGTCCTTTATACAAATCCACAATTTTTATCCGATTCTCATCAAACTTCACACAAATATTCTTTAGGCTGAGTCTGAGCTCCAGGATTATGGATTAATTTTAAAGCTTTCATTACACCTGAGCAACGCCGGGCTATACTGCTAGTTTGTCTACATTTCTGTGATGAGGTAGAATTTACATTATTTATATTGTTCGGATTATTGTCCATATTATCATTGCCATGGACGTTTTGGTTGTTATACGTTCCTTCTTCGGGTGCTAGGAATTTTGAACTGAAAGCTTTATTTCCATCACTGGAAAATATAGTTCTCCATATACGATGCCACTTCTGGTAGCCTTATAAGTATCTCCCTTTAATTTAACTCTGTCAGTTATTTGCTCACTATTATCGCAGCCTGGTATTGAACGCACAACACTTTAGATATAGTCTCAACGTCTATATTCATTGGGCCTATATACAGGATATAAACAGTGGTTAGTTTCAGTGACTGGATATCGGTCAAATCATACTGGACAACATGCGAGATTGAAATATAGCTCTAGACATTTTTTCTAAGTGATGAGTCCTTGTCTTACTTGAAAATTCTTGTTTTATATTCTGGTATTTATATGGATTCGTACATCAATATCAACATAACCCATAAAGAGTTTTCAAGTAAACCAGCCTTCACAACGGGCGAAAATTTGTTATGGCTATTTACTAAACCTACTTAATCTGGTATAATATCCAATGGAAAAGGTTCGCGCCATTGTTGTGTAATGGTTAGCAAGCTTTTCTTTCTAAACCAATTATTTCTGAGTAGTAAGTTCTAAACTCACTGGGTGCTCTATACTTTCAGCCTTATGCCAAATTAAAGCTAAGCTTTTTAATTAATTATACAATTGGGAGGCAACTATTTATTTTATGATAGCCGAAAGTCTAACTGTTAAAAATGCTACCTTTTGCCTGGGATAGAAAATCGAACACGGATACCTTTCATTACTATAAAGGCTTTCAATCAACGTAAACATTTTGTTTGAGTTTGAGTTTTGTTTAACGGCGTATGTACCTCTGTGAGTAATTTAATGCCAAAAATTGGAGTTTTAAGGGGTTTTGTGTTCGGTTATAGTCAGATTGTTGATTTCGTCAGATTGTGACGAAATACTTATTTTTATTATAAAAAACTGAAGATGTCTTCTAATTTTGTATTAAAAAATGTATTACTAGCAATTTTTTCCTTAAAAAATGTGTCATGGTAATTTTTTTTGCTTCAAAATTTTATTGTTGGCAATATTTTTCCTTCAAATTTTTCTATAAAAGTCTATTTTTTGTAAATATTTCTATAAAAGTGTATTTTTATACTTTCAGAGTGTTTGGACCCCAATTTGGGAATTAGCTATTGTCCATGGCTGAGACCCCCCCTAACAGGTGCTTCCAATCTGGGTCAGGGTGGACCTGGGAACAACAGCAATTATAAGGTGGTCCCATGCTCCTCATAATCTCACAAACAGAGGCCTTGCTGCCGGATGCAGTTTAACTTCATACCCAGGAATTAACATGTTGTATTATAAAGATTAAATAATAACATCAGCTTTTTATTAGATTACCTGAAATAATTGCATAGCTTATACTTTATATTATATTTTATACAAAATGTACATATTTAAAGAAGCACATACATGTTCACTGACAAATGCATAAATACCAATTGAAGAGCAACTATGAATTAAAAATTTAATTCATGCTTACGTAATCTTATTTAATACACGCATTAGATGCGCAAATTGTAAAAAGCCTATTCTATGCATATTTAAGGAAATATTTTCTAATTTACCTGGAGTATATATTACATAAAATGAACTGTATTGTGAGATTAGTACATTTCAATTATTGAAATTTCTTTTCAAATAATTACATATCATATTACTTACACCAGTTTATTAATTATAGTCTAATGCAATAAAAACATTTTATATTAACGTCCCTGTAACCTCGCTGAAGATGGCTCCTGTGAGCCGAAAGCTTAGTACCGGCATAATAGAAAATATACAAATGTTGGAGAATTTTTGTCTTTATTTTCACCTGAAATTAAAGCCAAAATACGATGTTCAGAACGGCTCATGATTAAACATAACAAACATTCATTGTTTGTTATAATAAACAAGGAATGTTTGATATATATATATATATATATATATATATATATATATATATATATATATAGTAGCACCAATAATATACGGAACGGAAGCAATGCAGACATTAATATGTAGATTACTTAAAAAGTAATGCATTATTAGCAATGAAAATTTTACCGAATAAGGATTAGGGTGTAATGTATAAATATTATACAAAGTTACAAAAATATACATAATAGTTTTTTTTTAAATAAAGATTAAGTGGAACAAAGGAAATAAGCTACTGGACAAAAGTTAAGGAACGATGTTTATAATTTGCATAAACTTTTAATTTATATTGTTAAAAAACTCGATGGAGCTTTTCAACAATAATTAAAACTTCATTTATCATTAGGACTTTATTTTTAAGCACTGTGGCAAATTCTACACCCAAAACGCTCTCTTTTGAAAAAAAAACTCATCATCGCTAACTATCAACAAAAAAGTCAATTTCAGAAATTCCTGATATTGTTCATAGGTCTAAAATTCTCGTTCATCCTGTAATTAGCAGATATAAATCCGATAAAATGTAAGATGCAAAACTAAAAACAGGCAAACCTCCTAAAACACCGCAAAGACAAGATCGAAGAATTGTTAGAAAATCTACAAAAACCGTTTTGAAACTGCTACATCAACTGTCCGTAAATTTAATGAAGACACAGATAATACAATTTCAAGGAAAACGGTTGCTCGCAGGTTAGAAAATGCAGGATTGCAGGTCCATATTCCAGCTTCGAAGCCTCTCATTTCAAAGCTAAACCAAAGGCCACGCCCGGAGTATGCGAGAGAACATGTTGTTTGGACGGATGCACAATAGGATACAGTTCATTTCAGTGATGAGCCCAAATTTACTATATTTGGTTCTGAGGGAAAAACTTGCGTACACCGTAGAACAGGTGAAAAACTGTCTTCTCAATGTGTCAAGAAAACCGTTAAGTTTGGTTGCGGCAGTCTGATGATGTGGGGAATGATTTCATCTGCAGGAGTTGGCCCTTTCATCAGCGTATATGGCAATATCAATGCTGAGATTTATAAAAGCTACTTCTGCAGCATGTGGTACCAAGATTACACCATAATCTTTATGAATTTCCTATTTTCATGCAGGACAATACACCTTGCCACAAGGCTCAGAAAGTTATGGCTTTATTTGAAGAAGAAATCGCCCTAATAAAGTGGCCAGCCCTGAGCCTCGATCTGAATCCAATAGAAAATGTTTGGAAGATAATTGGAGAAAAGGCTCAGAAAAGGAAAACATGAAAAACCAGGATCACCTGTGGGAATTATTGAAAGACGAATGGGAGGGAATTACTACTGATTTTTGCAAGAAATGAATTAGCTCATGTGGTCGACGATGCAGAAAAGTCGTTGAAAATAAGGGGATGTTTACTAAATATTAAATTTTGTTGATAGTTTGTTCACAATCAAGTATTAACAAGATTTTTCCTTAAATTCTGTCCAGTAGCTTATTTCCTTTTTTTTTATTTAATCCTTATTTAAAAAAATATGAAATAAATTTTTGTAATTACACCGTAATTATTATTCGGTAAAAA